>OV815274.1:44597972-45087972 GCA_929108145.2 Limnephilus rhombicus | reverse complement strand
ATTTAACATAACAACTAACATAGGTTACAGTTAGCTCACCTTAGAAGTTCATTTACGAAAAATTCAAATATAAATGCCTACCCGCAACAGAACTCCCCTCTAGATAGCCTCCTCCAAGGGGATATACCCCCCACTCCGACTTTATTGTTATGTGCGGAACAAAATAAAATTAAGGCCATAAATAAAAAAAATCTCCTAAATTGTAAAGTAAAACTGAACATTCTTTCCCTGTTACGGTCTATCTGCTTTTTACTCGCGATAAAATCTAACGCCCCCGGCGAATACACTCTCTTATGGCTATGAGGCGTTGTAAGAACCAAAGCTCCACTTTTGATGAATATTTGGATATATTTGAAAAAAAAACGTCTACTGAACATTCGTGTAAATTCTCGCTGTTCCCTAGAAACTTATTGCTTTCAAATCATTATTAGCAAAAAAATATTTTGCATTTCTTAGGCATTAAATATATAACAATTATTTCTAGACATTTTTTGGACAGTTTTCTAAAATAGCAGATAAATAAAAATTAAGTAACATATGTACATGTGAAATAAAACTCTTCAAAACAAAGAGCAACAAAATAATCAACCAACTAAGAAACTAATGGTGCGACCAATATATAAATATTGAAAAAAATGATAAATTAAAAGCCTTTTATATATTTTTAATTTTTCTAAAGAATTAATGGTTCCAGTCGTGGACATATTTAACGATAACGTGGACGATTTTATTTCATTCCAAATTTGCTTTAATTTATACCTACACCCAAAAATGCTGAAAGCCGTGATGATAAAACTATTAAAATTATGTACCTTTTGTAATTATTTTTTGATAATAAGTATTTATCATTTTTTAACAATGTCTAAGCAAAATAAGAATTTAAAAAAATCTTAAATATATTAGTTTGTAAGTGAACAAATAAATACACAAACGAACCAATTTTCGTCAAGAAACACATGTACGTATATATTTTATAATGATTTTATTTAAACAGTTTCTGTACAGTTACAGTTACAGTTACAGGTACAGTTTCTGTCGCCGTGCAGACCGCACGCCCAGAAATTACGATAAACACAGTAACCACCTAAGTACAGTGCCAAGCAGTTAAACAAATTATTGTTGTAAACTTAGCAGGCTGACTGACGTTTTTATTCGCCAGACAGCCCGCATAATAAATAACTCATTATGGACCGGAACGTACAAGGACTAATTGACTCTATTAAAACTGAAATTAAAAAATGCTCAAGTATCAAAGAGGTGAAGCAGAGAATAATTATAGAACAAGATATAAGCCAACTAGAAGAAATATGGTGCAAGGAAAAACTTCAATTACAAGAGAAAATAATTGAGCTACAAAATAAACTGATATTAAATGAAGAAAAACATTCAGAAAAAATTGAAAATTATTTAAAGGAAAAAAATGAATCAGTTAATACAACATATAATAAGTCAACTTTTTCAATACCTATTCCAGAGGCCAAATACTCACTAATAGTTGCAAGTGAAAATACAAATTCAACATCTGATGATATTCGAGATTTGATAGTTAAAAAAATTAAAACATCGCATTTGGGTATTGCAGTAAATGGGGTACAAAAAGCATCAAACAATAAACTAATTATATCTTGCCCTAATAAAGATCACGCAAAAAAACTAACGGACGAAATAAATACGGTATTTAAAAACAACATGATCGCAAAAGAACTAGAAAAAAAGAACCCAAAATTATTCATAAGAAACTTACCTATCAACTTATCTGAAGAAGACATAATAGAATCATTTAAAACACAAAATGATGGAATCAAAATCATAATGGATGAAAATCCAAAAAACTCAGTTAAATTAGTGAAAATGCTTAAACCAAAAGGACAAAATAATCTTACGAACTACATAATCGAAACAAGTGGAAAACTTAGGAAATATCTCATATCTAAAGAGAAAATAAATATTGGATACTACAGAGTACGGGTGGAGGACGCAATTCCAATTATGCAATGCTTTCATTGCTTGAAATTTGGTCACTCAGCTATCAACTGCCTAAATAAGGACAAGAATGCCACGTGTCTACACTGCGCCATGGATCATCCCTGGAAAGACTGCCCTAATAAAAACAAAGAAGAAAAATGCAAAAATTGTGAATTCCAAAACAACACATTCAAGTCAACTAACGATACAAATCATAAAGCAAACAGCAAAAATTGTACGTATTTAAAAAAAATGATGACTATTGCACAAGGGCGTATAAATTATGAATAGGTATGCACCTTCTTTTAAATTCTTAACAGTGACAGCCCTCATGGTATGCTCAAATATTAAAAACACAATATCGAAATTTATATGTTTGCATAAAATGCGATTGTTTTCTGAATCTTCCTACAATTTAGTTATAACTTTCTGTAAAATGTTAAAACCAAAAAAAATCATTATAATATTATTAACCTACCATCAAAGTGTTAAAGAATCATTAGAAATATTAAAAAATTATTTAATTATATTTTTCAGTAAAATTTTAAAACAAAAACGATGGATTCAAATTTTAGCCTGTTCTCAAAGTGTTAAGGCTTGTGAAATATTATTTACACAAAACAAAATTGATATACTTTATACTATGTTTCTTCTCTATAACATTATCACTAGAAATACAATGACAGTTTATTCAATACTGTCACCAAAACAAATTGAAGTCAACCTTGATGGACTATTTTTGGGCATGAATTATTATTATTCATTATTATTCGTGATATTATTATTGCTGCGAATTTATTTAAATATGCATTCAATGTCAATTTCAATTTTAACAATTAGTTATAATAATTGCGTAAATCAGTATGAAATGCCAATGCCAGGAATAAAATTGCATACTTATATTTTAGTTATTAAGTATTTTAGTTACACACATTATGTCTTTTAGTTTCATAGATGATGATAATGACATAAATTTTTGTAAGATAAATAACCTGTGCGAATGGCTTCGTAAGCAAGACACAATGAAACGTGAAACGAGTAAACTCAATTTTGTGGAACTAAACATTAGATCTATAGGTAGGTATTGGGACCTATTTCATGTTTATTTTAAAGACTGCTTAAATCACATTGACGTACTCATGCTTTGCTAAACTGCAATTCGTTCGGAACTTGTTAATCTTTATGATATTCCCGGTTTCAATTCGTACCACTATTGCAGAAACCATAAATCCGGTGGAGGCATTTTGTTATATGTAAAGAATAACCTCTCCTTTTCGCAAAAATTTCTGGACAGTAAATATTTTGAGAACGTTTTTGGAATATTGACACTTCCAAATAACAGTACTCTAAATGTCTTGGCAATATACCGACCCCCGAATTAAAATAAGCAAGCATTTTTGTCAGAAATATCCAATGTGTTTGAAAACAATATTAAATCAAATGAAAGTGTAATATTTTTCGGTGATGTAAATTTATTACATAAAAATGATGCTATCATTATAAAATATGAAAATATTCTTACTAATAACTATTTAAAAAAATGTATAAATTATGTTACACGAGAAGTAATAGTTCAAGGGAAAATTGTTAGTTCTTGCTTAGATCACTTTTTTGTGCGAGTTAGCGGAAAGTTACCTACTGGATTAACCAGTACAATCTCCGCGTGCGTATGTGATTATAATATTGCCGATCATAATACAACAGCTGTAAGCATACTCTATAAGTCGGTAGATAATTTCAATTCTAGCGATTCTAATAACGTCAAAATTCTTTCGCAAAAACAGATTGATAAACGTATTTGTAATTATGACTGGAAGTCGCTTCTAAAGGAAACCGAATGTTCGGTTATTTATTTAAAAATTAAAAATTATTTTGACGACTTGTATAAAAACAGCACAATTATAATAAGCAAAAAACCTAAAAGCCGACCTTATGCCATAAATGATTGGATATCTAGTGATGCACTATATAAAATTAAAAAAAGGGATTATTTATATAAGCGTTGGAAAAATGCCCCAACAAATAAATACTATGAAAAAGAATATAAGTGTTATCGAAATGTTTTAAATAAATTGTTACTTAAATTAAAAACCTCATACTATAATGACAAATTCAAAAATCTATTTCAAGATTCAAAAAAGACATGGGACGAGTGTAATCAAATTTTAGGTAAGAAATGTAAAAATAATTGTGACCAAGTTGCCTCCAAATATTTGATGAAAGATCGGACCAAAGAAAATGTAACTAATGATTTTGTTGATTATTTCTCTGACAATGTTTGCAATATGTTACATAAATGTAATTACAGGACAACTGCTTTTGAACCAGAGAAGATGCCTCAAAGCATGTACCTACCAAGGGCCAAAATTTCTGATATAGAAAGCATTGTGCGGCAACTTAAAAGCTCTTCTCCTGGAATTGATAATATCAGAATGAGTGATATTAAAAAACATATAATAATTTTAGCTCCAATCATAGCCCATTTTGTAAATAGAATTTTATTTGAAGCAAAAATTCCAGATGACTTAAAATGTAGTATTATCAGACCCATTTATAAAGGAGGTGATCACACTCTATTGGGTAATTATAGACCGATTAGTATTTTGCCATCACTCGAAAAAATTCTTGAAAAATACATTCAGTTGAAATTAATAAAATATTTAGAAGATTTTTCTATTATTGATACAAATCAATATGGATTCCAGAAAAAAAAGGGTACCGAAATGCTACTTCAAAAATTTGCCAGTTTCATAAATAATGAACTAAATAGTAAAAATCATGTATTAGTTTTATTTATAGATTATTCTAAAGCATTTGACACTATTAATCATAGAAAATTATTGCAGATACTAGAAATCATAGGAATAAGAGGAAAGCTCCTAAAACTATTTGAAAATTACTTGAACAACCGATGCATGAAAATAAAGCTATTGAACACTTTAAGTAAAAAAAGAAAAATTTTAGCTGGCGTTCCTCAAGGTTCCATATTAGGTCCAATTTTATATATCATTTATGTATCTTTTATTAAGTACATCTTTAAACATGTAAAACACTTTGTATATGCGGATGATACTGCACTAGTGATTTCTCGCAGTGATTTAAAATTATGTATTGAACTCTTACAAAAGGATTACATTGAGCTTTTGAAATGGTCTCATGACTCTGGTTTAATCATAAATGCAAAAAAAACCAAATTGATACATATTAGATCACCCAATGCCAAGACAAATATTATTACACCAGAAATAAAAACACATGGTTCAGATTGCTTACATGTTGGTATCCCAGCATTGTGTACATGCGAAAATATTGAAGTGGTTAAAGAATATGTTTATTTAGGTGTAATTATTGACTGCTTTTTCAAATGGGATTTACAAATAAATAAAGTCTGTGAACGTCTGAGATCTATTGTTAGTAGATTATATAAACTTAAATTCTATGTTCCAATATGCACACTTCGAATAATTTATTTATCATTAGCTGAGTCTATTATAAGGTACGGAATTACAGCTTGGGGACTTTCCTGTAAGACAAATGTTAATCATGTTCAATCTGTCCAAAATTCATTAGTTAAATTATTAGCTCATAAAAGTTTATACGAGCAAAGACACAATGTTCCGTACTTTTACCAGAATCTTAAAATTCTCTCAGTAAGAGCAATTCTGTGGCATAAAATTATTTTTCAGCATATGAATAGCCCTATATACATAAATAGACTGGACCACACTTACAATACTCGATTTACGTTAAATGAAGGACTAATCGTACCTAAGCACTTAAACAAATATGGACAAAGAACGCTGGACTACATGATACCTACATGCTTAAATATGTTACCTGCTAAAATTAAAAAATGTACAAATAATGTAAGAACAAATATTATATTGAAAAATTGGCTAGCCGAAAGAAAAAGTTTGTATTAACATTCTTGTAGTACTCGTAACACAAAAAATGTCTAACTGCATTATAAGTTTTATTTAAAAAAAAAAAAAAAAAAAAAAAAAAAAAACTTCAAAGTAAAAGCACCCATTGACAAACTACTTAAAAGTAGTTTATTGGGACTTTTCTTTTTTGTAATATCTTATTTTTTATTTGATTTCCTGTAATATTTTATAACTTTTTTCTTCTAATAAAAAAAAAAAAAAAAAAAAAAAAAAAACTAAAATTAAAATTCTGAAACATGCGTTTCCCAGATAATGTATTGATTTATTTTATTGCATGATTATATGATTTGAAATGGGTGTTGTATAATACAAAATCTTTTTTGAAAAATTAACAAATCTGCCAACCACCTATGGTATAAAATATATACCTTATTAACTAAAAATAAACATTTTTCTCAAAATTTAAAACAAGCGTTTACTAGATAAAAGAACAATCTTTTGAAATCAATTCATAATTTTAAAAGAGTTAATACGTCTAAAATCTGATTTAAAAATGACGTATTTCTGGTTTTATCTGGTTATACCCTCTTAAGATTAATTATCTTATGTAGAAATCTTACGTACCTACATAAGATTTATTATTAAATAATTATATTATTTTATCAAATAACTGTACTTAATAGCCCGGATTTAATTAACTTCATTAAATTTCGTACGCATTCGAGAGTTACAAGATTCAAAATCCCGTTTAAATGTAACAATACCAGCACATAGTATTTTAAACACTTGCTTGTACCTAGATTGTATGAAGTTAGTAGTAGATACGCAGATGTGGCGGATCTATTTAACTGCATGGAAGTTAGGTACATAAAGGCTTTTAAATATTTTCAATTAATATTAATTTAATCTAACTCTACTTTACTCATACATTATAATTTGTTTGTACTTGTTACTTTTATTTCTGAAATCATTTTATGATCAAATGCCATTATTTATTGTTTAGGGTGTATTTATACTGTGGATATTAAATAAATATTTTACCCGACCGGTCAGTAGCTGAACTGACATCGCTTCTGGGTCGTGAGTTAAATTCCTTGGCTGGCCAAGTCTTCCATCATGACACAAGCAACATTTTCCGCTTGGGTACCGTGGTGATAGTAGGGGATATTTAAATCTTTGTAATTCGTAAAACGGAAATGTTTGTCACCTTTAAAAAAAATCTCCGTCAAAATAAACATGTTTAGAAAACTTTTCGATGCTTACGTCCAGATAATTTTTTTTTCTAATTTTGACGGAAATAAAGGTTCCACTCTTAAAAAAGGTTTCACCACGCTAAACTTAGAAATCTGCAAACAATAGTTTAAAAATGTTACTCAATTCCTCGAAATAAGTTTTCATTAAATACACTTAGATCCAACTTGAAAGTCCAGAATAAGCACATCGCACAACCTAAAACCTAAGGTTGATCCCGAAATATGCTTACTGAATAAACAAGCCGGTAAAGAAGAAGTCTGTTTGAACGGGACACGGTAACAGACCTACAAAATCGACGTGCGCAAATAATCCCTTCGCAAAAGAGCAAATAGCCAAACGGCAAACCCGCATCCCAAATCTGTTTAGTGGCTGGAGCGGATCGGCAGCTGAATTGCACTAAATGTGCTACGCGCTACATTCACTTGCCCACCATACCAACCATGCCCACGCCTCCGTCGAGCTTCAGCGGGAATTGGGTTTCATCATTGCCACAATGTACACTAGATGAGCCTCCTCTCCTTGGGTATTTTTGTGCCTTGTAGAAATCAGTACATCGATAGCAGTAGAGCATTTTTGTGTACTTTACGGCGAAAACTGAGTCGGACTCGTAAAAGTCGTTCTATATCATTTCGTATTACTGCGAGATATACCATGATTTAAACAAAGTGCCGCACCGAATTTGGAACCATTTATTTGACAACCAAGACCTCTGCCGTAGGTCACCCCAAGTGGTTAACTACATTTGGTGACTTGAGGGGTATACGGGTGCATAGAGTGAGGTTAATCTAGGTCATGACCGTGGATGCTTTTGAACACCTTCTGCGTGGTGGGCCGGATCGATAAAGTCGGTTGAGGAAGACTTTGGACCTCTACAGCCGGGCTCTATTGACATATTGCCTTGCACCGCAGTTGCCGGGATGGATTCACACGTTTGTCACTCTTGAACACATTGACAATCTGATTCATATCCTACTCTCATATCGTTTTCACCCTTCCCAGAACTTATTTTCACTCCTTTTCCTAAAAGACCCTCACACAACATTCCCAAAGATGGCATAGGCCCACCCAGGGATTTTTTTCCTCAGGGTGAAAGTTAGGATGGCGTAGTTCGTATGGCACAGAGCAGTCAGTCATAATTGTAATAACAAAAAACTATCAAATTGTAATTTGTAAAAAAATGATGTATGTGATGTAAGTTTGAATACTCCAAAAACTCGCGTTGTGCATTTTATATCAATGGATAAATTGTATAAAATACTGGTACGGGATACTGGGTGCTACGGTAGCTGCTACGGTTGCTCCAAATGCTACGACGGGTAAAGGGGTCCCTACAAAACAGGCGTTTTGCGCTACCTACGTTTCAACGCGGTTGAACGCAATTAGTTGTAAGATTGATGGCCTTGCTAGGGTGTGATTGGCACAAATTATGGAGATCTTGTTTTTGTTTCATATAATATAAAAAATATGTTGTTTGGAATCCAAAATTTTGATTAAAACAGTTTTTTTTCAAAACCACATAATGTGTGTAGTAACATATTTAACGATGATTATAATGTGCATTCACATGATTTATCAGTCTACTTAAGTCTTT
Organism: Limnephilus rhombicus; assembly: GCA_929108145.2. Classification (NCBI taxonomy): domain Eukaryota; kingdom Metazoa; phylum Arthropoda; class Insecta; order Trichoptera; family Limnephilidae; genus Limnephilus; species Limnephilus rhombicus. The sequence continues at coordinate 45,079,278 of OV815274.1, read as the reverse complement.
CATAGGCATAATGGTCTAGATATAAAAGGTCCTGGCTCCCTAGCACGGTCGATCGATAAGGATTGATAGGACAACTTTCGGTAACTTCTCATCGTTCCGCAGGACAACTGCAAATCGCTAACATGTAAACAATAGTTGAAGACGCGTATATTAGGAACACTTAGTCATTAAGAACTGTTATTTATTCGTTGGTTATCTGCAGTCATGTTAGGGAACGATGAGAAGTTAGCGAAAGTTATCCTATAAATCCTAATCGATCGACCGTGATTGAAAGAAAAATGTTTCCCATCACTTTTATCAATAAAATTATAACCGTGTACCTAATTTATTGGCTACATATTAAAGAACAATGATAAATGCATTAAAAATCAAACTTTTCCACATTAGGTAGAATTTTTTTTCTTTTTACAAGGGGCGTACACGCACGTAAGCTTAAATGGAGTGCAACGTATTTTAAAATCAGAAGCAAAGAACATTTAAGGTGTCTTAATGTGACATCTATCAGGCGGCCCCCGTCCGCGGGGGCCTCCGTCGAAGCCCGACGAGGCGGGGCGAGCACTGCGCAACGTGGTTAAATGTCCCGGCGCGATGGCGCCCCGTTTTTTTTGAGTTCGCTAACCATATCATTGAAAACAACCATAGTTTTGAAAAAAATACACGGATAAATATTCTTCATATTAATCATAAAGGAAAACGTTTAGATAACTTAGAAGCTTTGGAAATTAAAAAATCCCTTAAAAATAATGAATCTATTATCAACAAACAAAAAATATTGTCATATATCCCAATCATGGATTTGTTCCCCTACCCACCCACTCTACACTAGTACCTACCCACCCAATCTACATTATTAACTAACAACGGCTCTACCTCCTACCATAATAAAACATTGTTCGAAACTGTCAAATTAGTATAAGCTTTCCCTGACGAAGGAACGTTTGTTCCGAAACCGGTCGGATTTGCACATTATATAAGTGGTTTTTACAAAGTTGTATTGTTTCATTTTTCTATAATTGATAACCACAAAGTAATAGCTACATTAAAAAATAGTTATATTTATAATTATTTATTTTTGTTATTTAGATAACTTGATTATATTGTGTTAATTTATAAAAAAAAATAATCCCCAAATGTAATTATTACATATCCTAAAATTGTTTTTATGTATTATTTTATATAATTGTTTTTTACGATACTTTTATCTAATTAATCAACACTTTTTTGTTGCTTTTTTGTATATATGTACTTATTTGTCAATACTTGTTTCTCTTTTATTGTATTTGTTTAATTCTATGTTTTTTCTCCCTTAAAGTAAGCACAGAACAATTTTATCCACACTCCTACTGTGCTCCAGGATTCTCCGCGGTCGGTTTTCTGTTAAGGGTCTCATACCTCCAACCTTCATCCCTGTGGCAGTAGGCCTACTCTCCACTCTCTACTCTGCTCACTAGCACTACACCCGCCTGCTAATTGACAAACAAATAGTACTCCAGGGACCTCACATCCTCTCCCCGACCCACCTGATTCAATTACAGACATTAGGTATTTTGTTTATTGATTCTAATTCGGTGTATTTACCTCGTTTAGTTGAGAACAAAACAGACAAAAGGTGAACAGTCAATTATTAGAGATAATAAACGAAAAACAACAATCATCGGAAAATCTTCATCATTAAAAACTCTCGAACGATGAACTCAGGTTGCAATTCTGAATTTTTTGGCGAACAAAACTACCTTTTTTACCTCTTGAAAAAACGCTAAAACGCGAAAGCTTGCATTTATTGTTAAATGTTTTGACCGGTTAGTGTGTCAGGTGTCATGTGTTCCATTCCTGGCTAGCTCATCCTCTATCCTCCATCACGACAGAAGCAACGTTTTCCGCTTACTGTGGTGATAGTAGGAGATTTTCAAATGTTGTCAGGTTATTCGTAACGCGGGAATATTTGTCTTTCTTTAATTTTTTCAGTCAGAATTTACCCTCGTCTTTAGTTTTGTCGGTCGATTCGTATGACTTATACAATTTGAATATATAACAAAGGTTTTCCAAGCCAAAAACCCATAGTGGATATGATGAAAAATTATTAATAATAAAAATTAAAAATAAACCTAAGTCTCAAATAATCCGACGATATTTGCTGTCAAATCTCACAATATTTTCAAAAGATCAGCAAACCATAACAAACGCGTCTTTTGTGAAGGGATGTTCAGTTCGTTTATCATGTTTGTAGAGATGTTTATAGAGAATTTCTTCCTTGCAGGGTGAGTACTTTGTCGAATACTTTCCTGTAATCCCCCGTAAGCCCGTATCACCATAGCCAAAGGCTAACGTCTTATCCTCTCCATGGGGGAGATTCCACGTTCACTGCCACAAAAGATACAAAAATGTTTTTTTTTGCTTTGAAAACCGTTTATACAACAATGATTCTAAAAACAAAAATTTCTGTTTAAATGATAATAACAAACATTGTTTGAACCACTATTTAATAAAAATTATCAACACGTTTCATAACCAATGGTTTCATCATCTTACTAAATATATTAACAATTAAGAGGTGTATAAGAATAGACAAATAAGCATAGACCAATACCGTTAAGCGGTGGAAGAAGGTAATTAATTAGATATTTTTGTTGGTTTTTCTTTATTTTATGAATTACTAGCTGACCCGACGAACTTCGTTCCGCCTCAGAATCAATAACTGTTGAATTAAATAAAGTTTTTTTTATTAAGTTAAAAATTACACAATGAAGCAATTATCGATGCCCAAATGTCCGTGTTTTGTTTTTGTCATTATCAGAGATGGCGTTCAATCATTTATTGGATAACCAACACCTCTGCTGTAGGTCACCCCAAGTGTTTCGCTACGTTTGGTGATTTAGCAGGGGTGCCCAGGTTCATGGGGTGACTTTTGTGCGGGTCTTGGTGGAGGATGTGTCTGCCCACATGCAGCGTGGCAGGCCGGATCGAGATAGACTGGTTGAGGGAGACCTTTTGACCTTTCCAGCCGGATTCTCTCGACCAATGGATTGAAAGAGTCCGGCTGGAAAGGTCAAGGTAAAAGGTCAATTCCGGTCAAATCAATGGCCTTGCACCGCAGTTGGAGGGAGAGATTCACTCCCGGATACATTGACCTCCAGAATCCTACCCACCTCTCATGCCTTTTTCCTTCCCAGAATTTCATATCCTACCCTTCCTTAAAAAAGACCCTCCACACAGCATCCCCTAAGATGACATAGGTCCTGAGTGGAGCTTACGTAAAAAAAAGCTTTATTTCAGAGATTTATTATTATTGTATTTTTCCTTTGGAGGGGTGCAGAGACGTACGTTCACCGTTTGTCTCATTTTGGACTATTGACATTTAGTGTGTAAGAAAGAGGGGCAGCATTATATGATTAAGAACAAAAGCAAAACAATTAGCGCATTGACATTTGACGTTTTTGAATTTTTGGAATTCACACACAGTTAAATATTATACCTATTACATTATTGCTGCAGTTCTTACAAAATATGAGAATTCGTTCCATGCAAAATGTATGAAAAAAGTATTTTTCTTCATAACTTTCTTTTTCGTGAATTTTTGCGATGTTTTAATGGTTATTCTGTTATCCGGGGCGGAGACAAATCCAACAGATCAAAGAGCATCAAAATCGGTCCAGCCGATCTCGAGTTATAAATAGTGTAACTAACCCGACTTTGTTTTAAATATTAAGATTGGTATTCTATAAGGATTATTGAAACACAAAAAAATATGTACTTATTTAATGTCGACTTAGTATCTACAATTTAAATATTTTAGGTCTTTAGACCAATAAATTATTTATAAATATTCAATTTGAGTTTTAATTATTAACATAAATGTATTATATTAGATTTTTAAAATATACTATAAGTTTGTACAGCGTCCTTGATGTGATTTTTCACAAAAACGGCGATATATAAATCATATAAATAAATATTAATAATATAATATTGTAATAAAATAATATAATCGGTAATTTTAAATACATGTAGGATTACAAAAGATTTTTTAAATATTTATATTGAGGGATCAGTAGGATTTATAGGTTCAATTAGGAATTCCACAGAGCCGAACCCTCTGATATGAAAATATCTGGAGTCGGTGAATTATTTTCCCATCTGGTCTCTGGTAGGTTGACATGTTGTTCTTGTATTGTTTTGTAATTATAATACATATAGTGCAATTGCATAACGTGGATTGACCAGATGATCATTTGGGAAGTGTGTGAAAGGGTTTAGTTTTTCCTGTGGGGAAAATTAAACCCGGACATTTAAATCTGGTGCGTAAATTAATTTAAAATAATATTATTTAAAATAATATTATTTAAAATAATAAAAAAAATAATAATAATAAAAAAAAAAAAATATTATTTATTTAAATTAAAATAAATAATAATATTATTTATTTTAATGTAATATTATTTAAAATTCAATTTTGTATCGGTGACTCCATCCAATATTGTATTCTTCAGCCATTCTTGAAAGATTTGGGTTTGTTTATGGACAAAACTATTTATTTATATTCATATTAAATATGTACGGGCGCAAACAATTAATTTCCCTCAATATTTTAAAGCAAAGGGTACAAAAAGTATTAAAAACCTAAAATAATTTTATTGGCTCTATCTATGAATGCGTAGATTATAACGTACGTGACGTTTAACCTTAAGCATAACATCGCACTCTGGATAGCGTATTATACCTAAAACCACCTTGGTTTGGTTAGAAAGTTGAAATACCCTATCTGTTAAAAAAATTATATTTATTTATGTGTCGTTTGAAACAAAAAAAAGGAATAGTTTTTGCCAAATAAGAGTAGTATGGTATTACATCATCTCTTACTGAACCGTTGAAAATTTCTTTACATTAGACAATATCTCAGTAATGATTTTGTTATTTAACAATTAAGCTTCACTATGAAATTTATAATGTACCTACCCAAATTACAACACGGAAACTCATCCCACTGAGATGGAAACTATCGTTATAAATTATAAAAAAATGAGTAATAAAAAAATTCTCGTGTCTTTGGTAAATATTTTTTTTCTAACATTTAAAACACGTACTTAGATAAAATTTTCAAAATATCAAGGTGTCAGTTTGCATGGAATGTCCCGCTTGATATTTTTTATAGGGGGCACTTGTAAGAGTAGTAACCTTACCCTTCCGCATCCTTTTCCGGGCGATAACACGAACAGAAACGGAAGGGAGAAAGTCTTGACACCTCGTTACACGAACCATTTCCCGTTTCTTCGGCAGGAAATGCGAAAAAAGGCTCCATTCTTCGGGCCCGGGGCGGGTTGAGGTACAAGGTACAAGGTACAAGGTACAATGGAGGTACTACAGATAGATCAGGGAAAGGATTACCTGGGGCACTTGTGGGATTATCTGATGTAAATATGGACTGCAGAATATTGTATTTACAAGGAAATCTCGTAGACTTTTCAGAGCTATATATTTTATTTTTATGAAAATTGTAAACCTTTCAAAGTAGTTATGAATATACATATTATGGATTCGGGAATGAACGTAAACAAATTGGCTTTTCCTGGTCGTATTAAAGGATATTTTTGATATAACGCAATGAATATCAATGTATGGGCATATACAATTTTTTTTAAAATACATTTAGTTACATATTCAAAACATTTGTAAAATAATAGTGTTGCTTAACGGTTTTTACTAACAAACACAATATTTAGATATAAAATTAAACTACTTTATAAATTTATTAAAAAACGCGTGTTTGGTCTTTTGGTGTTGATTTTGAATAAAAATATGTGTTGAAAACATTATTGTGTGAGATTACAAAGATCAAAGCAAAAAAATACAATTCCACTAACCAACAGGAAACTTTTCAGCACTCCAAAACAAAGTTCTTGAAAAATATTAAAAAGACATAATATCCGCAGGCGTTTCCTTAAAAAGCAGTACAAAATTTTATGGTTATATCCCATTGTCCATAACACTAAGTGAAATAATCATTTAAAATCCCCCAAAAAAATGGCCATGATATAATCCTGAAGCCCCCATTCACACGAGTGCCCTGCCATATCCATAACCGCCCCCGCCCAGCTACAGGTGGGGTATTACATTTTTCACATCCCCTGCACCACCCATCCCACCCCACCACCCCCCTCACCCTTTACCGCCCACCCGCCCACTAACGTGTTAACACGGTGGGCGCCCGCCCATACGTTCCGTTCGGTACTTAAGTGATGCAGCGGAATGATAAAGTGCTAAAAATGGGATGGATGGAAACAGTGGAAGTTAAAAGCTAAATGGGCTATACCGTTACAGGTTTCAATTGATAAAACCACAGAATATTTACCTTTTAAGCACTTTATGATTTCCCTCAGTTTAAGAGGTGCTTAGCAAGTCGTTTTGGATTTGATTATTTAAAAATATTACCTTTCAAGACACGTTAGAATAAACTTAATACATGTTGGAAAACAATATAGACATCAGGAAACGTTATGTATTGTTAATTAATCCTACCCTTGTTATTGAACAGTTCATTAACAAGGGTGGAAAACTATAAAAAAATAATAATATAAAAAAATGACTACGTTACGAAGTGATTGAGGCACAATGATTTTTTGCGAAGTGATTGAAGTGCATGATTTTTTTTGCACAATACATTTATTTTAGTTACCATTTTAAAAAGTGTTAAACATTTTAGAAACAACTGTCTAAATAAATAATATTTATAGGAGTCAAATACCCTAAAGTAACACACATACCAACGTATTTAATAATTCACGACTCTAATAATACCGATAATGTTTTAAGGTCTTGATTCAGAGTTTCCGTGATGCCTACGAAACTAATGAATAAAACCAATATAAATTGTACATACATAATGTGCATGTTAAAGTAAAACGCATTTTTCCTAATATCTATACATTGACAACTATTCCTCATTTCAATTAACCTTAAGTAGAGATACAAAAATACTAAAAAATTCTAAACAAATTATATGAATAAAAAATACGGAGTCCTGGGTTTTCATTATTCATGATATGAAAATAGCCTTTAAATCACATGCAAGCAAACAGTTTCCCCTACGTAGAAAAATGTTGAAAAATTCGTTCCGCCTCGTAAAAATTAAATATTTATGAGTGTTTGGCCGTGTGACATTTTAGGCGTAATAATTGCTCATTTGATAAATTGTGTTGAAAATTGTTATGGTGAAACAATTTGTAGCAGTTTCCTGGTGCGGTACAACCTTCCTGGTGTTATTCTGCGCTGGGAGGAAGAGAGAGGGGGTGCATTTGCATTTTACGTCACGTGACCACTAAAAGGTAAATAAAAAGCAAGTGAAAGGGTCAGTTAAATTAAACCTCCTGTAGGAGAACGGGTTTATGTTAGATCAGAACGACAAAAAGATTTATCTGACGTATTTCTTTGCTAGATTTTCACGGCGTGGAGAGCGTTTTGCAAATTATATTAACACAATTACGTAACAATATTGTTGATTAGCAGATTTGAAAAAGCTAGCTTTTTATTACTTTTATGAAATAGCACTGGTTTGATGCAAACATTGGTGTAAAATGTATTAAATTATTATCATTAAATAATACAAAATACTTTCTCCTATGATGTTAACAATCTACTTCCAGAGTTTTGGCAAATTTTCTGTTTTAATTACAGCAAACACCTGGTGGTTTGGAGATGACAGTTGACGAAGTTGTCAAGATACTTTTAAAAATCGTAGTCATTAGATACTAAATGGTATTGTATTAAATAATTACTAACGACTATTGTATAAAGAATCCCACCCAGGCGTCACGTGTTCGATTTCTCGGCTGGCAAAGTACTCTATCACGAAATAAGCAACATTTTCCGCTTAAGAGGCCATTACCAGAGAAAACCAGAAATACGTCATTTTCAAATCAGATTTTAGACGTTTTGACTCTTTTCCACAAAAAATTATAAATGGATTTCGAAAGATTGTTCTTTTATCTAGCATTCGCATGTAATTAATTTTGAGAAAATTTTTAAATTTTTAGTATAATAAGGTTATTCCATAGGTCGTTGGCAGATTTGTTAAATTTTCAAAAAAGATTTTGTATTATACCATACCCATTTCAAATAATATAATCATGCAGTAAAATAAATCAATACATTATATAGCAAACGCATGTTTTAGAATTTTAATTTTAGTTTCAATAAAATCATTAAAAAATATGTACGTAGATGTGTTTCTTGACGAAAATTGGTCCATTTGTGTATTTATTTGCGCACTTACAAACTAATACATTTCAGATTTTTTTAACATTCTTATTAAATTTAGACATTATTAAAAAATTATAAATACTTATAATAAAAAAATAACTACAAAAAGGACATTATTTTAATAGTTTTATCATCACGCCTTTCAGCATTTTTGGATGAAGGTATAAATTAAAGCTAATTTGAATTGAAATAAATTCGATATTGAGTTAAAATTTAAAAAAGCCGGTTCGGAGAATAATTAATCTTTCTCATTGTAACCGCCCTGCACGATCGTAAGAACAACTTTCGACGAAATGTGGATTTTCGTCCGCTGGCTGGTTAAACGCTCTTAATGTGGTGGTTGTAGGAGATTTTCAAATATTGTCAGGTTATTCGTAACTAAGGAATGTTTGTCTTAATAAATAATAAATAACCTCAGAATATAGATCTTGAATAACCGTTTGAGTAGTGTTGGCAATGAATAAATGGTACATTTGTGTTCGTAAATGAAATTGCCATTTATAAAAAATATCCTTTCCAAAATAATTTAAGTAGCTTTGAAAATCAATAATGATTCCAATTTATAAATCAAAATTAATATTTCATTGTCAATTTACGCTTCATAGACTGCTTCCAAAAAATAAAGGATTGCCGACAGAAACATGCGGAGTTTTTTACGAATTAATATTAAGTATGCCAATATGTCGATATTAGCGGTTTACAGACATATTATATAAACGTTCGATAAAACCCTCTCATTCACCAGAGAACTGAACATAGAGTTTTGGTTCAAGCGAAATAAACGTGAAATATCTACTAGAAAAAATCATTCATAGTTCTAGGAAGAAACATGCGTAGTAAATCGGATCTTAATATTATTTTGCGTTAACTGATTGGCATATGATTGAAAAACTAAGCCAAAGTAGGGTCCAATATACTGGTTACGTGCAACATTATAAATTAAATTATGCCACGCACACAGATCACAGATCTTTTAATGGGAGCATGGAAAAAATCCACAATAACCAACCAAAATTATAATTGAAACATTTGTTTAGGGAATCATACGGAATAAACCAATTTACAAAAGTCTATTTATTTATTTATTGAAAAAATAAGAAACACATTAAAAAAAACATAAGCTGCACTAGGGCATTCCTGTATCGAGATATGCAGTTTTACAATGTAATTAAAAAATAAACATAATGTAAACTTAATAAAATATAAAATACAAATACGTCAATCATATCTTACTTACACAATAAAAGTTTCAAATTTACCAAGTTAATCGTGCTTTTCTTTCCAGAACCATTTAAAATAACCAAGGATAAATACAAGTATGTTTAAGTCCTGGAAAATTTTATAAAGAGTCCAGAAAATATTTTTGAAAACTTCCCACTGACTAAATATATATTTTTAAGATCTCCGTTTTACGATAATTTTTGTTTATTTTTCACCCATATAATATAATTCTAAACCATTGTATTTTGTTTATTTTTAATAGATATGATGTATTTATTAACCACTCTATTTCATATATTTTTCACACAAATTAAATATTACATAGTTTACCATTGTATTTTGTTTATTTTTCATGCTTTGAATATATTCCTTAACCATCGTATCTTGTTTACTTTTCACGCATATAATATATTTCTTAACTATTACATTTTGTTTATTTTTCACGCATGTAATATATTTCTTAACCTTTGTTTTATTTATTTTTCACGCATATCGTACATTTCTTAACCATTGTATTTCTTTTTTCGCTCATATAGTATACTTTTTAACCATCGTATTTTGTTTTTTTGCCAACGAATTATATATTTCTTAACTATTGTATTTTGTTTATTTTTCACGCATATAATATATTTCTGAACAATTGTATTTTGTTTATTTTTCATGCATATACTATATTTCTTAACCAATGAATTTTGTTTATTTTTCACGAATGTAATATATTTCTTAACCATTGTATTTCGTTTATTCTTCATGCACATATATTTGTTAACCATTGTATTTTTTGCACGCATTTATATTTCCTAACTTTTGTATTTTTGAAGATATATTTTTTTAAGTATACACCCCCTTACCAACAAAAATATTTTAAATTTTACACAACTTGTAAACAACCATTTATGAATGGTAAACGGTTGTTTATCAATTTTTTGTTTGAAAAAAATGGAAAATTTTTGGGATTAGTGTCCATGGTTATTACGAATAATTTTTAGAAAAAAACTTTAGATTCGCCTTAATCACTATAAAAGGAAACTTTTTGCATCACGGCCGGCGGAAAATGGTTTGTTAAATAAAATGTTGTTAAATAAAATTTCACTTCGCGAATCGATACTATGACAGCCCGCCCGCTGCCGCCCGCCATTTTGTCACTGTTATGTTGGTATCCCTGACCTCATACAAACAAGAGCTAGATACGATTGTAGCCGACTTCGTGGGATATATGATGGGCGCGTTATTATGAAAAACAGAATTAATAATATAATGTAAACGAACCTCTCATCAGAATCACTTCAGAGTCTTGCTGAGGCACTGGAATCATGTTGGATTTCATCGTCATTATAATTGGAGGTGTTGGTATTCGTCGTCATTATAATTAAAGAATAGAAATAATAATAATAAACAAAAAAATACAACAAAAAAAAACAAAATATATTTTACTAGGGCTTGTAGACTTCAGCAGCCATTTTAAAAAACGCGTGGAGTCGGTCTTTATTTTTGGGCACTGATCTCTTCCACAGGAATTCGCAGAGATATCCCTCATAATGGGCCTTACTCCTCCCGAATCTGGGTACATTTCCCCTCACATCTCTCCAACACCTCTCGATATTTTGAGTGTGTGCTCCGGTTTTGTGATCTACAAAATTTATACTGTGGTTCACATTTAAATGAATAAAGCCTTCATGTCCAAGGCAGTTATACGCCTTCCAACAATCGCTTATTATTGTGGTGCCTGGTAATATGTACTCTTTAATTATTTCCAATAACGTTTCTTTTGACCGATCCTCCACTCCGCAGACAAACATTTTCTTGGATTCCCTCTCAAATCCACCGAAAATCCATTTGCCGTCCACTCTTCTACCGCGATTGTTCTTGCGCTTTCCTATCTTAGCCTCATCCACCTCCACGGTGATACCAACACCTCCAATCTTCTGTGTCATCTTGTCGCACCAGATTATGCCAACCTCCCGGTAATACGACGACCAGTTTACAACGGTTTCACTGCTGATATCCATTTCTTCCATCGAGAAGGTAGTCCTGGGTGGACGCATCATCGTCCAAAATGAAACGAAGGTGCATATTTTCGCTATAGAGAGATTTGAATTATCAAAAAATGTGCCTTTTCTCATCGACACTGAAAAGTTGCATCTTTTCTTAATCTTATTGTGACCCGAGCTCACCACATTAATTTTTCGGCAACGATATAGCGGGTTCGAGAAGTTTCAAACATTCCCGCAAATATCACACTTCTTCTCCCGGAGAAGCACTCCGTGGTTTCATAACCACTCGAACATAATATCTTCGTTTCTTACGATATCTGCAAACCACAGAATTCCGACAGAACAAGATTCGCACGACATTTTTTCTTCTAGAAGGCGTTCGGCGAAAGAAATAATCGGAACTGAACGCATTGTTCGAAACCAGAAACAAAAAAAAACGTAAGGAAGAAATAAACGGCTAGAGACAATAAAATTAAATTACTAAAAGTAGTACTTACCTAATACGCATGTTTTTTTTTTATTTTACGTAACTTATAGCCAATCGTTATTTTATAGTAATAATAAATATATACGAATAGAGGTTTGTTAACATTATAAATCTGTTTTTCATAATTACGCGCCTTATAATGTATCCCACGAAGTCGGCTACAATCGTACCTAGCTCTTGTTTGTAAAAAACTGCTTATGTTTTTGAATGGTTTGTCTAGCAAAGCAGAGTTTGTCTAGCGGGCTTGTGTATGTAATCTTTACTTTAAAAAACAGCCCACGTTTTTAAATGGTTTGTCTGGTAAAGCAGGGTTTGTCTAGCGGGATTGTGTATGTTATCTTTACTTTAAAAATCAGCCTAGGTTTTGGAATGGTTTGTCTGGCAAAGCAGGGTTTGTGTAGCAAGCTTGTGTATATTATCTTTATTTTAAAAAACATCCCAGGATTTGAATGGTTTGTCTCCATTCCAGTGCCTGATTAGACGTTCGTTTACATTATATTATTAATTCTGTTTTTCATAATTACGCGCCCATCATGTATCCCACGAAGTCGGCTACAATCGTATCTAGTTTTTGTTTGTATCAGATCAGGGATACCAACATAACAGTGACAAAATGGCAGGCGGCAGCGGGCGGGTTGTCGTAGTATCGGTTCGCGAAGTGAAACTTTATTTAACGACATTGAAAATTAAAATGCATTACTTTCCGCCAGCCGTGATGCAAAAAGTTTCCATTTATAGTGATTAAGGCGAATCTAAAGTTTTTTTCTAAATTTTTTTCGTAATAGCCATGGACACCACTCCCGAAAAATTACCGAAAAAATGACTCAGCAGGTTTCTTTCACAAATAAAGTAACACAATGTTATATTAGTATTAATTAAAGTCTGAAAAAGTGGGCGTTGCTCACGAAACATGTTGGTTTTTATAAACAATAAAAGTGGTAAAAACCAAGTATTTTATTAATTTGAACATGATATTGAAATAAATTAAAACCTTTATTTTATACTGTTCAAAGGTTTTTTTTAAATATATTAACAATTTTTATCGCCAATTAAAAATAACAAAATGTTTAAACTATACAAAAAAATACTCATTTCATTAAAATACAGGTTTTTTAAATACAAAATGGTTTTTTAAGTTAAAAAAAAATGTATTCCTTAATGCTAATGATTTTTGACTTCGCATGTTTCTACCGCCAACCTTTCAAATGTTAAGAGTTATAAATATCCGTGTCCCTTTTAAATTTACTCGACTCCACCAATTTTCCATTGTGACAACCATAGCACACTAACTATTCATATCACCGGCGCGATTTCACTGATCTGCCAAGACATATGCAAAGACCCTTTCGGAAAATTATAAACCTCTCCGTCCTACATCACAGCAAAAAATACTATTGTTATAAATATTATTTTTTTATTTTTCTTTATTCATTGCATTGTTAATATAATTGGGGGATTTTTCGACCACGATGCTACGCACAATATAAATATTTGGGAATATAACTGATTTTTTTAAATGTGAACTCAGCACAAGAGTCCCAACTGCTCCCAACCGTCTGAAGGCAGTGATACTGTGGCATCCCCAATAGGCCACTTGCATCACTTTTTTAAAAAAAAAATTCCGGTTTAGGCAAATATTCTTAAACATTCTGTATTTTTTTTAAATCGTATTTTTGAAACCGTGGCGATTTTTTAAAAATTTTAATCCGAAGAATCAGACCATTTTTTATAAACCGGAAAGACGGGACATAATTTTATAGGTGCGGAAAAACGATAATTACATTGCCGAAAATCATTTAAAAAAAATAACGTTTTCCACACGAATGACACAGGAGAATAACGAGGCATACCAAAAATATTAAATCTCGTAAATATTTTATTCCTTGATCCATCTTATTGATCATAAATCATTATAATGTTCAACGTCTATATTACTAAATCAAATGTAATATACTTGTACTTGTAAATTATTTTAATAATAAGAATATTATAAAATTTGATTTTGTTAAAATCCGCACCATTATCATTATACCTCTAAACACGTACGGACAACGTAAAATATACGGGGTTCTCTTCATTACATCTGTCGAAAAATCAAACCAAATGATACGTTCGCAGAGAACAAACAATAAATCTAGTGAACGTTAAATGTCAAATTCAAAAATTCGCCTGAAATCAAAGTGATGCCATATAAAAAAAAATAAATCAAAGTGGAATTTTATAAAATTAATAGGAACATTTTCGGAAACGGGACATTTTCGTGTAGTGACGTCACGAGCCCAAATAATGGATTGATTTATTTAAAAAAAAAAAACTGTACATTTCTAAAAAATTTTACCACAATTTTCGTAATCTTGGTTAAAAAATCTATCCACACGATTTTTTCCAAGTCGTTATGAAGTCCATGCAAGTGGCCTATTGGGGTATGTTGTGATGCTGAAGGTAGTGGGGAGGGGAAGGAGATGGGCTGCTGAGATTTGACCCGCGACGTCCAGCTAGCTATTCTAGAGCCTCACTACTCAACCACGGAGGCCGTTGTGATATGTTGACCGGTCAGTGGTTGAGTGGGCATAGCGCTTGAGTCCCACCCGAGCGTGGCGTGTTCGATTCCTCGGCTGGCTAAGTCCTCCATCACAACACAAGCAACAATTTCGGCTTTCTGTGGTGGTAGTGGGAGATTTTCAAACATTGTTGGGTTATTCTTAACCCGGGAATATTAGTCTTTCTTTTTAAAATTAAAAAAAAATATATGTTTCCGTATTGTTTTATTTTATTTTATTTGTTATTCACAAAAAGATACATAAATTATTATAAATTTTATACAATAATTTTATTAATAAAATTAAATATGTATTTGATTTACCACCATAAATTATTGTATATATACCATATATTGGCTTGTGTATATACCATATATTGGCTAATTATACCATATATTGGCTTGTGTGTATGGGGGGTGTTATGTTTGTAAAATATTTATTGTACTAATATGAATTTTTGTATAATGTTTGTAAATTTTCGAAATGTAGGTACTAATCAATTTTTTACGTTATCGTGTTTGCAAAAGACTTGCAGACATTCAATAAATAAATCAACCCATTATCTTATATACAACAAAGCCGGGTTAGTTACACCATTTATAACTCAAGAACTGCTGAACCCAATTTTTATGATCTTTGTTTTGGTGGGTTTGTCTCCGCCCTGAAGAGCAGAAGAGTTATTAAAAATGGGAAAAATTCACGAAAACAATTATGAAGAAAATTCTTTTCGTCATACATTTTGTGCGGAACGAATTCTCGTCTTTTGAAAGAACTGCAGCAATATTGTGATAAATATGTATAATATTGAATAGTGAGTGAATACCAAAAATTCAAAAGCATCAAATGTCAATGCGCTGATTGTTTTGTAATTAAGTGGAAAAGTAAGAAAATCACAAAAAATATAAATCTGTACAAAACGCCCTTTTTGATACTGACAAAAACAAAATACGGACAGTTACTTCATTGTGTATTTTTTAACTTAATAAAAAAACTGAATTTAATTCAGCTAATAAGTTAACACAACAGTTATTGATTCTGAGGCGGAACGAATTTCGCCGGGTCAGCTAGTGTAGTATATGATATATGTAGATATACTCACACACCGCGCCAGGGCCGGATCTACGAAATCTGGCGCCCTGTGCAGTAGGTACCGATGGCGCCCCCCCCTACTTTTTTATTTTGATTAAAAATTCGTTCACCCCCATTTTTTATTTTTTTTATTTAATTTTTTTTTTTACACTAATTTATCAAATAAAATCAACACATATAAAGGGTGTAACTTTTCCAAGTGACCTGGCGGTAGCTCTCACACTCGTTTTTTTAAAAGAGAGAATCGCCAGGAGCCCTATATTCTCTGAATCTATTGGGTAAACATAAAATTATGGTGCTAATTTAATTATTTTAGGAAAAACTCTTTTTGCAAGTTATGCTTTAAAATAATACAACGAATTGTTTGTTTGTTCCCGTACCATGATTTAACATAAAGGTTACGAGACAATGCGGGTGGTTTCGCTGAACTAGGTCCATTAGACATTCTTGAGATTTACTGCGTTTATGTATATACCCAACGCGAATATTAATAGAAAAAGCAAATACAAATACGTTTTCATGGCAACGTACAACACAAGAATAGCATCTACAGCTTCTGACTAATAAGAATATAACCTCAAATTTGTACCTTGCATTTCCCCTGTGTTGAGCGAACAAACACCAAATTGAGCGAACAAAGACCATACAAACACTAAACACTGACGTATGGTATCAACGGCTTACGAAAGACGCTTACACTGACACCGTGAAATAATAAATCTAACAAATCTTATAGATATTATTTATACATTTAACGAACTTCAAATAATATGTCAAATCAATGATGAAACATGAAACTGTCAACACGTAACACGTTGCAACCTGCAAATCCTGCAAACCGTGCGATGTTTTTGTTAATGGAATTTACTGAAGATTTCATAAGAAAATGGTCTTTAACTACCTTCTCCTAGAGACTTAAATCGTACAAAATAAAACAATAGCGAGCGTACGCTAACTAAAATTGTCACCATTTTGAAAGGCGCAAGTCGGTTTGTTTGATTCTCAAGAACAAAAATACCGCGCTGTGATTGGTTTTTGAATTTGGATCGTACCCATTCGTCGTAAAAGACGGTAAAAGATATATGGAAAAATATATCTTACGTTTAAGCTAAATATATGGAATTTGTAAAAAAAATTCTGTAACTGACTATAAATTCGTAAGACGTTGATACCAACCTGATGCGTGCGCATTCTGTTTCTTTGAAAAGTGTTGCTAGAGCGTAATAATTATTTCGTACTATGGGTAATTTTTAAACGATTCAGGGAATATTATAACTAAATTTTAATACAATATTTATATTCTCACGGCGCCCCTTCGGAGTTGGCGCCAGGTTTTTTGCACGTTTTTAAACGTATGGCAGATCCGGCGCTGCGACCGCGCTCGTTCGGGAAGGTTCGGGATTCCGGAGTTTCAGGAATGAGCACAGTGCAATGTCCGGAACAGTTGGCCTGGCCGGCAACACTCAGGTCTATTCAGAGAGCACTAGTAATCAGTCGCTACATATACAACATTACTGCCGACTAATATAATTCACAATAAACTTAAAGACGAACTTACGTTGTAATCATTTATATTGTGGGCTAGTGAGCCATAGAATAAAATAACATTACAGCTAGTAAATACTATAAAACACCATTCAATCTGAAATCTACACATGAAACAAAAAAAAATCTTAGATTATTATATTTTTCCGTACAATTCGAACGATTAAAAAGATCAAACACAAAAACCGACTCCCTCCCCTTCAGCAGCGGTAAGAATAACAATGGTACTCATAGCTTTAGGTGGCAGATACAACTTTTAAATTCCCTGTCATCTTGGTACAGGGAGGAGAGGTTAGCAGATTGTTTTGGGGTAACTCAATAAAGAGTAACGCCAATACATCGCGGAAATCATATTTACTAATCTGCCCTCTGAGTCGTTTTTTACTTCATCCCCCGAGACGAGGGCGGAATATCTCCCGCGGAATCAGAGCCGCAGATTGCCGACATTCAGGGGAAATAAAGCCCTATTTTTTATTATTAAATTTGATTATAATATGAAAAGAAAATGCGTTGGTGGATTCAGATTTTCATGAAGGTTTCTACTGTTCTTCCTTTTCTTATAAGCAATGTGTTATTACATTAGTTATTTTTATAGAGGCAATGTTTTTAAGCTGCTGCATTTATTTTAACCGTAGATCAGTTTTGGAGAAACCTTTAATTTCTCAAATCCAAAGTTAAAGCGTAATATATATTTTTAATTATTTTTATTATTTTAGAAACACACAGTATATAAATAAAATGGATGTAAATAGTTTACAATAATTACTAGGATCGGTATCAATGACATGTCTATGAAATATCTGGAGCAATTATATAAATTTTAACGGGAAGAGTTAGTACTTTTTTATTTATGTTTTTATATGAATACATCACAAGAGCTCCCATCTAGAGCCAGTGAGACTATGGCAACCCCCATCCCCTATGTTGTGAGGCTGAAGGTAGTGGGGAGGGGATGGAGATCGGGAAGAGAAAGGTGGAGAAGTACCTATCTATTCAGATCTGGTCACTAAACACGGCTAACGCCAAAGATATTGAAATATAAGCAGATGTGCTATCTGCAGTTTTTACTAGGTGGGACTGCGCTTCCGGGTGTCGCCGATATTGTTTACCAATTAACAAATAAACTAAATGATCGAATAATTAACAAATAAACCAAACGAACGTTAAACTAAATGAACGAATTCTTCCCGTAATCAAACTATATTGTTAACCAATACTAATGCACATCTTCAAAAAATCAACGAAATAAACAAATTCTTTTTGTATGCAAACTACTCTAATTAGAGCGTAGTCCGCCGACAGTTGCGCGGACACCATAGCATATTATCTCTTTTGTATTTGAATATCTTTGGCCAACGCCATTTCAAGCAACGTTTCAATAGGGAATGGTGGTTTTACACCAGGACGATACAAAGAGTATCTTCCACTCATGGAACGTGCCGCATTTATACTGTACATTATCATTTAAATTGTAAATGAATTAATTGAGAAATAATACAAATTTTTCAAATAAATTTTATTGACCCACGCCGGGATTCGATCCCGCGACCTTCGCATTGCGACTCAAGAGCCTTACCCATAGACCACGTCGGCCGTCCATATATACATTCGATCGAATGAAGATTTTGTATTTTTTTTTCCTCTTTTGCCTTAAGCAGTTTGAATTTGAATAAAATTACTCCCTAAAAGATATTATAAATATCTATACCAAATGCAAACTTTGGAAATATTTCGTAAAACACTTTTTGTAGATTTAAGTTAGAAGATGCACTTTGTAGCAGGTAGCTACCGGCTGCATCCCACATAATGTCAACAACGCATTTTTGTTCCCGAGGTTAGCACGCCTCAGTTTCTGGGTTCACTAGTTCGAGATTTTACCGCAAGCGTCAGTTGTGTGGAGAGACCGTGCTGGGAGGGAGTTCGTGTCCAGCGCTGGTAGTTTGGTGGAATTCTGGTAATCAAAATTGTTTGTATTATGACTTAGCTGTGTATTTTTTTTCTATTACGGTCTTAAATTTCAATTTCGTTATTTTATTGATCAATGAGATAAATATTCTAAACACTGTTAAATTATATGAATTTTTAAAGAATATAACGCTAACAAATAAAATAAAATAAACGATACAAAAAACGTTAAACGATAAAATAAACGATAGAAATTGGGTATTTTCAAATTTATAGCACTTCATAGGATGGTTTTTCCTTCTTCCGTTCATATTTTATTCTTAGTATTAATAGAACCTAAAACACAAATATGTTGTAGAAGCCTACTTTTTTCAGTACCAAATCTAGATTTTTATTTTTATTGTGTTAATTAACGGAGCCTTTTAAGTGCGCGTTGATTACGTCACAAGTAATGTTGTCTTATGTCATAACACATATTTTTTTGTTAAATTATTTTAGGAAGTCAGAGTTTGAAATAGTACTTTTAATTGGACGACTACCATAATACGGGCATTTGCCTAGCTTGGTAGTCGAAAAACCATGTAAAACAAACCTGTAACAAACAAAATAAACAATTATTATAAGCAATAATTATCAGCCTGAAACACTCTTCCACATTGAAAAATCTTCCGAGAAAAGATACATGACGCCAACGGGACTTGAACCCGTGCCCTTCTGATTGCCGGTCAGCTGCAACCCATAGCTCAATTGGGAGAGCAGCTGACCGGCAATCAAAAGGGCATGGGTTCAAGTCCCGTTGGCGTCATGCATCTTTTCTCGGAAGATTTTTCAATGTGGATGAGTGTTTCAGGCTGATAATTATTGCTTATAATAATTGTTATCCTTTGTGCTATGCATTAAAATCTTGTCTTAAACGTTAGTTTACCAATTAAAAATAATAATTAAACAAAATGAATAAAGAAAATTAAAAAAAGAGGAGAGAGAAGATTCTACTATGTATATGTTTCCTGTGTCAAATTGTGAAGTTTTAATACATTTTCAGAGGTTCAAAGAAAACATTGTTATATTAAATTTAACAAATACAAAAAAAAATTCATAAAAAAAACATAGTTAACCTACAGTTTTTAATCTGTTCTATAAAAAATTGCTTTTCAAACTAAAACAGTTGGTCTGTACAATATTGATGGAATATTAAAAAGTGATACATAATGACATAATCCACTATTGAACACAATTTACGAATTTTCAAAGAATCTTTAAAAAAACATGGTACCAGGAGAGCATAAAATATGAACAGTACAAAAGTTTCTTATTAAATTATAAGTATAGAAGCAATTGGCGCTACCGCCACGTAACTCGTGTGAGATGTATTGGGGAGCCGCGTCACGCCACTACCCGCTTCCACGGGGGAGGTTTGCGGTGAAAAAATACTTTATACAAAATTACGTATTTTTTCCTCTCCCCTGCAATTACGCTGTTTGAGGATAAATATTGTATGAGCCGCTGTAGGTAGCTGCTCGCGATGTCTTTTTACTGACAAACTGTTTGTAAGTAGCTGATTGGGTGATGGCTCGTTTGTTGGCTGTCAAGGAAATACTTGCTAAATGGTTATATTTTTTGACGAATTGGTTTATATTTTTGTCAGTGAATAATGGATTTACAGCTGTCATTAGAAATGTACTTAAAATTATAACAATGTTAAATATCGAAAGAATTTGTTCCATGTGTTCATGGAATAAATTCTTTCGAATAATAGTATTATCTTAATAGTATTATTATACTATTAAAAATAATAATCAGAATTACAATAGAGTATGTGTGAAATGATATATGAATGTGAACGATGCAGAGATGTAATGATAAGGTTATGTTACATTATGGATACGTTAGTTAGAAGCTAGCAGTCCACAATGGAGTCATTTTCTTGGGTGGGACGCAAGTCGCGTTCGCGATTTTGTAGGGGGCTTTGTAATTTAAGGGTTTAGCTTCGTTCAACATAAAAGTAGCTTCGTTTATATAAAAAAAAATTAGAGTCCTTGTGAGAGCCCTGAAGGAGTAACCACGTGTTACCCATACCAGTGCGGGAAAGCGGTTGGATTGCCTTAAGTCTACAATGGAGTGCTGATATAATGTATGTCAGTGAGGCATGGACTGGCAGAGGAAGGAAGAAAGTAAACTGAATGCTGTTGAAATGAGATCCCTGAGGCGGATTTGTGGTAAAACCACATATGATTGTGTGAGAAATGTGGACATCCACAAATAATGTAAGGCTGATGTAAGCATAATGAGTAAGATTAAGAAAGGTACCCTCAAATAGTTTGGGCATGTAGAGCGTATGAAAGAAGAAAATAGTAGGAGAAGAATATATGATGCAAACGTGAACAATCAGATACTTGAGTCGGGCCACGTCAAAAGTCAGAATAATAGAAGAGTATGTATGAGACGATTTATGTATGTGAGAGAGGCAAATAGTGTGTGTCAAGACCGAGTTGTTTGGCGGTCCATCCTCTCTGCCTACAACTGCGGAGAAATTGTATAATGGTTAGTTAGTTAGTTAATTTAGTTATAAAATTATATTTAAAAAAATACCAAGATGTTCACATTTTTTAAAGTTTGATGGACGCCCTTGGTTACACACTTCTCGCAGAGTTGAAATATAAAACACTCGTTTTCAATAATGCATTTCCACGATTTTCTATTTGTCGTGTGTTTAGTTGGAAATTTATTGCATACACTGTTTAAAATATTTATAATGCCATTATTACGAGGTGAAAACAATTGTTTTTGCCTTGCCTGTGATCAATATTTTACTAAATGCGTGTTTGCTTCTTTTCATTTTCTTTGAATAAAAAATGAAAACGATCGTATTCAAGAAAAGGATGTTGAGTTAATAAATTATTGATAATCGAACAATTTTATAGAGAACCATTGAACCAAATTTTTCTTTTTTGGTAGATTCGGAAGAGAATAGAAAAATCCCCCACATAAGTAAAAAATCCACTAACGAGAAAAAATCCATTGACAGTGTGATGTTTTGTCTTTTCTCTACTCTCTTATATTTGTCTGTATTTTATTTACTCCTGGGCACTTGGCACCAGTCGTAATATTCTTCTTTTCTCTTGGCTCTGATCGATATTTAAATTCTTAAGGCTTTGCATATGTGTGGTAGGGATGGAAAATTCCTCCCCTACGTCACACAAGCCTTTATAAAATTGGACCCTTATTTCCTCTGATAACTACAGAAAGCTACTTAAAGCTCCCTTGTACTACATACCTTTAGTGATATATGTACTTAACTAATAAATACGTTATTTACGACTTTGAACGTAAATATTTTCGTATTTAGGTTGTAATTAAACTCCATCAAACGTTGTGTAATTTTTTTGATTTATGATATAGGACTTTAATTACTTTAAATTTTGTGGTAACCCTCTTGATTCTAAACAGAGTGTTGAATTTCAAACTGTATTGGTCTCTCTCTTGCAAATTTAACCTTAAGTAATTTCTCTAAATGAACTAACTTCCCTTTGACGTTTATTATGATTCCCTACATCCTAATGAATTCATGAATAAGCAATACTAATCGAAACTACACATGACTAATTGAACAGGTAATTAAATATAACTCAAATGGTTAAATGTTAGTAAATTTGATTATGATTGTATCTCGTATCTGCTGGGCGCCCCTCCGTTTAGATTCAGCTGCTATAAGGTACATATAAAGATGGATTTAGTAGGTTAATGTAATTAGTTAATTGCATATTTGACGAACTCAGAATAACCCTTTTTCTGGCAAAATTTGGCTCCTGCCTCCATCAAGTAAGCAGGGTGATCAGAAGTTAACCCAAAATTCGCACAGTCTTTTGGCACGGTTCAATTGATTGATACCTAAGTTATCGCGTCCCAATTGACCTTCCTTTCGCCATCATGCACTGCCTTCAGGTCTTCCTCCAAGCCCAGATACCTCCAAATTCCTACTCCTCCAAAGTTTACTATTTACTTAGGGCGAACCGGTTTCGTCCTATATGCAATCATATACTCACGGGTTTGTGTGGAGTTACGGGTCGTGAATCCTCCCTCCACGTTCAAGAAATGAGACGAGAGTGACCCGACAGGCCTAAAGCACTAATTGTAAGTGAGTTCGTTTCATTCAATGAACAGTACATAAAAAGATATATATGTAAACATACGTTTTGGGAAGGTTTATAACTCGCAATACGAAACTACTTGCAACGCATCCCGAGCTCGGATCTCGCCCATCGGATTCTGCACAATCCTCAGATTGATACCGAATATATACGTAAGAATAGTGTGAAATATAAATATATACTAGTACAATAAGATCTTATCTGGCGATGTGTTCTGGAGATTCGCCATAACTCCAAGCTTTTGTTTGGTTTTGTTGACGGTTTTGTTTGAGAGATCCGCCATCTCTATGGTTTGATTAATGGTCCTTGTTACAGAAGCGAACACTGCCTTCTGTTGGTTGAACTGTATTTTTTTTTTTCTTTCCCTCCCCTCCAATGTTCAACTTTTGATAAACTCTTGCTATCCCGTGATTCTCAATTGAATCATGTAAATCCTCATTACCCCTTATTAAGCTATCCCGTGATTTTTCAACTGTTTCATGTAAATCTTCAATACACCCTTTTGAACTGCTATAATAAATCTGTTAATTTTCAATTGCTTAGGTCTGTAGATACCTCGTTACGTTCAAATTAAAAATAGTGTTTAAATTTTTTTTTCTTTTTGTTCCTAATAATTGCGCAATATAATAATTTTATCCCGTTCCTAGAAGTTAATACCTAAGTACGATATCCACTAATCAAGGTCATTTTTTTTTTTTCTTTTTGTTCCTAATAATTGCGCAATATAATAATTTTATCCCGTTCCTAGAAGTTAATACCTAAGTACGATATCCACTAATCAAGGTCATTTTTTTTTTCTTCTTTTTCCGTATTCGAACTAGTGTCCCAGTGACCGATTTATTTTGTAAACAATTTGAGCTTTGTAAACATTCTCGACGGCCTCGTGACCTAGATTCAAGCGTATGAGGTATGTTTACTTTAGACATTCCGGAGACGTGTGAGATGACTCTAAAATTTTCTTTGTTTGATAATGATGTACTTAGCGCAATTGTCTAGTCTGATACCCGATTACGTATACATATTTATTCATTTATATATACTTTGTCTCAATAAATAATTTATAATATGGATATGTACATACATAAATTTTATGATTGAAATAATTTCTAATATCATAACTTATTTCAAATGCTCTGGATTTTCTGAAATTATATTAATACATACATAACATTAAATATAAAATATTGATTTGTAAATTTATCACACATAACTACTTTTAATAGTTATTGATGAATTCAGAGGTAGGAATCGATACCCTTTTCCTCTTTTTATATAAGTGTTTTTCTTTTTTTTTTTTTTGATTAAAATTTTTCTTGGGAACAATAAAATTACAAATATATATGTTTATATACTTACATATATAAATATAAAAATATACTTATTAAATTTATAATATTTTAATATAGTTACATATCACATATTAAGAGAGTAATATCTTGGTCAAATAATTAATCCAAATACCAATGTTTGCTGCATTCCGCTATCTCCTTGGAATCTGTAAAATTTTATAACGGAAAAGACTTACCCCTACCAAGGTTTTTTCCGACCGGGAAATACACGGTAACCTTGCTGCAATTTTCCTAAATTAATTTTTATTTTCCTAAATTTAATTAAATCTTTTTGACTTCAATTTTTTCTTTTTTCATTTAATCTAAGTAATTAAAATGATGCATGAACTCTATCGTTCTAAACTGTATTTCATCTCAAAACTCGTTGGTTAGATAACACTTTAAATGATAGTTACTTCACGATTAATTTAGAGATGGTAAATTGTTGTTAAATTAAATTTTTATCCCTCCGAACTTTTATGTATTAATAAAATATTATTTTGTTTTATTATTATTATTTAAGATAATTAATTTAAATATTTATTATTTGTTAGAACACTTTCACTTAGATTGAACACACGTATTTAATTATAACTTCGTCACGCTAAATTATCACATCACTTCAGTTATTTATTGCACTAATATTGAACGCGAAATTTCTAAGTTTAAAAACACGATATTAAGTGATTATAAAATCCGAATTTTCCACTAAAACAAATTGTATTTATCACGAGCACTTTTATTTTTCACAAGTAATTAATGCGTTGGCTTTATTTTTATTTTTCACTGACTCTAACTGCAAAGTATTTTTTCCTGTAGATCACTGAATAGAATGTGAAATTTTTCTAAGTATCAAAATAATTATCACTTAGAATTTTTTAACTTTAAGTCACCCACCGTTTCGTCACGTTCCGCGAAGTTACAAACTTTTCGA
This sequence comes from Limnephilus rhombicus, assembly GCA_929108145.2. Taxonomy (NCBI): domain Eukaryota; kingdom Metazoa; phylum Arthropoda; class Insecta; order Trichoptera; family Limnephilidae; genus Limnephilus; species Limnephilus rhombicus. The sequence continues at coordinate 45,053,834 of OV815274.1, read as the reverse complement.
CCACGACCGTAGACTGTCCTCAACTGGCATTTGTCTAGACTTTTATACCCCTCTCAGGTCCAAAAGATCGTATCTGAATCTCCTATAATAAACCAATCTAATTACTATCAACTCGTAATTTCTTGAAACCTCTCCATTATTGTCGAATGCGGTCTCTTTGTACGTTTTGCGTTTGATACATTAAATTCTGTCTCGTACTTCCATACTTACAAGATCCGGATTTAGTAAGATCCATGTTTAATGGCCCAACTTCCTTTGTCCTGTTGTTCATACAAAATTAGCTTGAATTTAATAATTTTAAAGTTCTATTTTCATCTATTCCGTAACATGTCCGTGCGTACGGCATCTACCATATGTTCCAAATCTGTCCCCAAATTCGCCTATCAGAGATATCTTCATGTCGAAGTCTTTCTCGCAAATTGTTCATTTTTATTTTATTATTTTTCCTCGAGTTTTTCTGTATTCTATATGAACCTTTCCATTTAAAACCGAATTTTCTCTATTTACGTCGTATATTTGAATTTTCCATTTTTTCTCGAATTTTCTTTTATTCACGACACTCTTTCCATGAATTTCCTTATTTATCCTTACGTTATTGTTCATATCTCTATAGATTTTTATATTTCAAGCCGTATTTATTTTATTCACTGTTAATCTAAGATTTCCTTTGTTTTTCTCTGTCGTATCTCCTTTCCCCTCACTTCCCCGTACTTCCCTGATATAACCATATCGCTTTTTGATGTTTGCTGCCTCTTGGAAAATTTCATTTTCTATTTGTTATTAATAAATATATCATTTTTAACATCTTTATAGGAGATACCCCCACTTCGGCCCTTAAATTCCTGTCATTTTTATTGCTTCATAGAGAACGCCTTACAAATTTCGTCCCGTTCTTACGAAAAATCCCATAAACCATATGTCTTGACAGTTGTATACATTAGTTCCTGTACCCACCTGGCAATAAATCCTTTTTTATTTCAGTGTCGTTAACTTTTATGAGAATTCTTTAATATAAATATTTCATAAGACCCATGATAATTTTTATTACCTTTTTTAACGGCTAATCGTCCTTATCTAAACAATTTTCATGTTCGAATATTCCTTGTTTATCACAACAAAATACATCTGAAATCGACAACCATTGTAATGCCTCATTTTTTTTCTGCAATCGCGTACTATGTTACTCTATAACCTCCATTTTAATTACGTAAAATGACTCCTTTTCCTGAGTTTTTCTATCGCAATGTTTTCAGCATTTTCCACTCCCCTCCGTACTGCACTCTATCTTCTTCTCTAACACTTGTTACTGCTCTAGACATCTGAAATGTACCCTCGCCTATTCTTTAAAACTCTCATTTTTTTTTGACGTTTCCTCCCTAAATCTTTCATCGTAATATCCTAGCTCCGTCTAAAATTGATAACAATAATTTTCCATTGTTTTTTCAACATTTCCATTTCCTTTAGCACGTTTTCCCTCGAATCGATCATCTCCGGTCGTCACAAACAATCGTATTATAGATGGAAATCTCCCTAACGCCTTACAATACGTTTTCGTCACTTGCTTTGCAATTTTTCACTTGAACTTTTGCATCGTGTTTACGTGTATCCTTTTTTTCCGCACCTGATATGTTTTAATGCGTTCGAGAACTAGGGTTTCTGATCCCTGGAATGTACCGGTTAGTCACAACATTTCTTGGGGTCACCGTACTTTTGTCCCTGAACAGATTATTTCTTCCCATGGAGTTTATTCACCTCTCGGTTTGGTGGGAACGTCAAACTCATTAATTACATTCCTAATTGCTAAGTCCAAAGGTCGTTCCTTTGTTCTAAAAATGGGTTCGGCCCTCTTCCCGTTGATAGGCTGAATTGGTTTTTAATCGCTTTTGCTGCAATTCAATTGGCTGTCAATATATCACGGGCTAAGTATATTGGGGAGTCCCTGTCTTTGATTATTAGTTGATACCATCTGTGATTTTTTTATCAATACTCGTCTCACTTTGTCTAATTATAGATCCCTACCGTAAATATGAATTCACTTTACTCTAATCCGATAGATGTCGTAGACGTGTCCGTTTTATAAGTAATTGATATTTTCTTTTTAAATTAAAGTGGGAAGCTACGATATTTCCTAATTTTCACTGTTGATCAATGCAATTCATCACAGTTCCCTCCTCTGAACTCAATTTGCTGTGGCTAACGTTGTATTTTATTTTAATGTCCTCTTCTTTTTTTTTTTTTTTTTTTTTTTTTTTTTTTTTTTTTTTTTTTTCGTTAGACACCGAAATTGTGTTCAAATTTAGACTAGCTATCTTCCCCTCCTCATTTGGTTATCCCCTATCTCTACTCCGTGTCATATTACTTCCTATCTCCCCCTCCTCATTTTGTTATCCCCTATCTTTTTTCCGTATCCTATTACTTCCTATCTCCCCCTCCTCATTCTGTTATCCCCTATCTCTTTTCCGTATCCTATTACTTCCTATCTCCCCCTCCTCATTCTGTTCGGATTGTTAACAATCTTGAATTTGAATCTCATGGTATTCTTTATTTTCTTTTCGCGTAGATTTTACTTTATGAAATTTTCTTTAATTTTGATAGATTCAAAATTAATTTCTTTTTGCTGGAACACGCCCCTCGACTCGCGTGTTTTGGTGGTCCCCAACCAAATTGGACTAAGACCTCCCTTACAATGATTTAAGTAAAGATTGTTTACAATCTCGCGGCCTTTCGAACAACTGAAAAGCGGGTGGTCTCTTGGTGTGCAATTAATTGTTTTTTGTTTTGTAAGTATGAATATTTTTTGTGAAATGTGTGTTTTCGCACGACCTCACCCAATCCGACAATCAGTGGTATACATGTTTCATATAAATTTTCCAGCATTTTTTTTTTTTCTTTATTTATTTAAACTTTATTTTATAATTCTTAATTTCTAATTATAATTTCTTAATTCATCCAAAGTTGTTCTAGCCTAAGTGTTGTCCACTCTAATATTTAAATTTTTATAAATGTTCTTTATTATCCTCAAATTGGTTCAGCGTTCCTTTTTTCCTTTTTTTTTTTTTTTCGAAATCTAAAATATTTATACCTTAATTCAAATGTTACCTTTTTATCTCTATACTTAATGTCTACCCTATATCTATAGATAAACTTTCTTATTTCAATATTTCAAAAAAAATTCCTAAGCATTGTTTATTTTTCAAAATGTCCCTTTTGTGTGCCATATAATATCTCTAATTCTCTCCTTCGAGTGTTCTTACTTATCTAACCTTTTTTTTTTTTTTTTTTTTTTTTTTTTCATTAACACATAAAAAAAGTCAATTTTTTTTTTTTTCAACTAGAAAATCAAAATTAACGAATTTATTTGCCTTACTCTATTTCAATAATTGAATATGATTGTCGCTTATTAAGAACTTGTCCACTCACCCTCAAAGACTTGACGACGATCCGCCCCTCGCAAGCAATCTGATAATCTAATATTTTAGTAATTTTCTTTCTTCCCCCTCCCCAATTATAATGTATCCTAACATATTTTTATTTGTATTTCTCAATCGTTTATTTATTTATTAACATTTACAAATATTTGTAAACTTCGCACTCTATCCGTTGATTTCCACTAACTGTAAACCTGATTTTTGTTTCTTATTACTTGTGTAATATCTAGCTAAATGTAAAGCGCTATAATCTCCTTTTATCTCCCGAGTTGGCTGCGACCACTAGCTCCTTCCCGGCTGTAGTTATTGTAGAATTTTCTTTTGGTGAACTGTTAACTTCGGTGCACTTGCTGCAACTAGCGTTTTCGCCCACACTTTCAATTGCGTGTATCCTCCTTTTTATGGCGCGGTAACGGTCACGGTATTTGTCCTTCTTGCTGGATTCCTCCCCACTCCTCTTCTTCATGTTCCGTTCTTCTGGTGTACATACCATTGTATCTAGTTTTCGTAGAAACTCAGCGGCGACAATCTCATCTCCTGATTGCCCCGAAAACCATAGCGATTGAATTTCCTTCGGATAATGTCTCATGATTTCGTCAACTATGCCCAACGGTGTGTCAATAATCTTTAAAGCCTTCGCTAGCTCCCAATAGTTTGCGAAATGAGTAAGCATGGATATATTTTTCTTGGCATCATATACCCCTTCTGCAAGACGACGGCGAACTTCATTTTTCTTTATGTCTCCCCAATAGGTAGCTAAAAATCTCGTTCGAAATCTAACATAGTCTCCCATCGTTTATTGTACAATTTTGCCCACGATTTAGCTTCCCCTTTCAAATTTTCCCGTACGACGACTAATGGATCCGTTCGTTTCACTTTTCTAGTGTATTCTTTTAAATCTTCCAGGAAACTAATGGGATTTTTGATTTCCACCGGAGAATGATGGTCGTTCCTGCTGTGGTAACATTTCCACTACTTGGAGAACGCTTTTCGGCGCACTATCCTCTCCTATCACCGCCACTGTTGCTGGGATTTCCAATTGTTTCTCGAGTTCTTGCATCTTATTGACGAGCGGTGCCAAAGCTGCCTGAATTATTGTAGTTATATCTCCTATGTTTATTGTTGAAGTCTCGGTTGTGACATTTTCCCCGATTGCTGTCACTAAAGCCTGGGCTCGCCTACTTGTTCCACGTTTCCCAACCATTTTCTTTATTTTCCGAGTGTCGCCCGGTTAATGTTTATATTTTATCTTATTAAGCGACAACCTTATAATCTCTATTTTAGTTTCCTAAATTACCTTATGTAAATTATGTTGCCTTCCTTATTCTATTTATTTACTTATTTTTTTTTTTTTTTTTTCAATTTTCTCGTTTTTCTATATTTTTTTATTTTATTTTTTTATTTTTCCTTTTACTTCGTTAACTTTTCTTGTTCCTTTTCCTCGGGTTTTTCCTGTAACATACCATGTGTGAGTCTCTCTTCACACTCTCGCTTATTTTCGCCCTGTTCCTCCGATTTTGTGTCGGTCTCCCCCTCTGGCTGAACGACTTCTATCATATCCTCGACTCGTAACTTAGACCTCTTTGAACGTCTAAATATCTCCCGTAATTCATCTCCCGACGGTATTTCTTTAGCTTCTAATTCCGTCGCATCCACTTTCCTTTTTTCCGCCATTTTTTGTTTAAAATTTTTAATGAATTTAACTCAATACCAACTATTTATTATAAATATACCTATATATATTTATAATTTATTTTATTTTTTTTTTTTTTGGAACCTGTCCCCCTATAAAACACAATATTTTTAATTATTTATATTTGTTTGCATGATGATTGTAACCCAAATTAGATCAACTCTACCATCACTCTTCATTTCAATTAAATGTAGGTAATTGCAAAAAAAACGGAATGAATATTGTTACTCCAATGTTAATGAATATCCCGTGATTTTCGTTCAACCAATAATTACTCATTGTTTAGAATGCCAACCATTCCTTCAAGTTCCGCAATACCTACGATATTTTCGCAAAATCTGTTTAGAGTTCGCAATACCTATCTTGATGTTATTTCGTCAAATCCCCTCCTTTTTTTGGTCCGAATGATCAAATGTTCCCTTAAATAGGTATATACCTATAAAACATTCGTCTGTGATATTAAAGCTCTCAACTCGACACTATCCCCAATCAAATATTTTATGTTATTTTTATTTTATGTTCCTTATCTTTTATGTTATGACTTTTTATGTGATAATCCTCACATACAAACCCACAACATTAACTATAAACAAAGGGTCACTTTATGCAGGTAAGTTCCCCCGTTTTTATCTGTAAAGTCTGTTTATTTTTTCCGTAACCGAGTGTTGATATCATTTTCGAGTTTGTTTATTCTACAATCTCTTAAAGCGATGCGCGTTACCCCCGATGTCGCCTACTTCAAAATTTTTCGATGCTTTGTTATCACTTTCGATGCTTAGGTTATCAATCTTTCGATGCTTACAAACACCGCGGTATCTCGTATCAGATTGTTTACATTACGGTCATTAACATTCTGGATTCAGGAATGTCAATACCATTATTCTGTCAATTTATGGCCTGCCTTGAATAAACTGTTTACGCTTGTATCTGACCTACATTCTTTGTTACGATATTTATAATCTCATAAGCAATCAACAAATTCATGGTCACTTGATTTAAACTTTATCGACACTTTTATAAATTATTTTAAAACATGTAGAGTTTATTCGTTAACACTTTTTTTTTTATATTTAAATGTATTGTTTATATATTTATTTTCGTATATTTATTTATTAATTTATATATTTTTTTCGTGTTTATTTAACGGCGCACTGTTCTGATTTTTATTTTATTTTTATTATCACTTCATTTAACATAACGTCCTACTTATTATTATTATTATTTTTTTTTTTTTTTGCAATAGATTGACCAATAAAAGTTTTTTTTTTTTTTTTCTAAAACAACTTGTAAAACTCTGATCTCCTGTCACGGCTGTGCAGTTGTGATGTTTTGTCTTTTCTCTACTCTCTTATATTTGTCTGTATTTTATTTACTCCTGGGCACTTGGCACCAGTCGTAATATTCTTCTTTTCTCTTGGCTCTGATCGATATTTAAATTCTTAAGGCTTTGCATATGTGTGGTAGGGATGGAAAATTCCTCCCCTACGTCACACAAGCCTTTATAAAATTGGACCCTTATTTCCTCTGATAACTACAGAAAGCTACTTAAAGCTCCCTTGTACTACATACCTTTAGTGATATATGTACTTAACTAATAAATACGTTATTTACGACTTTGAACGTAAATATTTTCGTATTTAGGTTGTAATTAAACTCCATCAAACGTTGTGTAATTTTTTTGATTTATGATATAGGACTTTAATTACTTTAAATTTTGTGGTAACCCTCTTGATTCTAAACAGAGTGTTGAATTTCAAACTGTATTGGTCTCTCTCTTGCAAATTTAACCTTAAGTAATTTCTCTAAATGAACTAACTTCCCTTTGACGTTTATTATGATTCCCTACATCCTAATGAATTCATGAATAAGCAATACTAATCGAAACTACACATGACTAATTGAACAGGTAATTAAATATAACTCAAATGGTTAAATGTTAGTAAATTTGATTATGATTGTATCTCGTATCTGCTGGGCGCCCCTCCGTTTAGATTCAGCTGCTATAAGGTACATATAAAGATGGATTTAGTAGGTTAATGTAATTAGTTAATTGCATATTTGACGAACTCAGAATAACCCTTTTTCTGGCAAAATTTGGCTCCTGCCTCCATCAAGTAAGCAGGGTGATCAGAAGTTAACCCAAAATTCGCACAGTCTTTTGGCACGGTTCAATTGATTGATACCTAAGTTATCGCGTCCCAATTGACCTTCCTTTCGCCATCATGCACTGCCTTCAGGTCTTCCTCCAAGCCCAGATACCTCCAAATTCCTACTCCTCCAAAGTTTACTATTTACTTAGGGCGAACCGGTTTCGTCCTATATGCAATCATATACTCACGGGTTTGTGTGGAGTTACGGGTCGTGAATCCTCCCTCCACGTTCAAGAAATGAGACGAGAGTGACCCGACAGGCCTAAAGCACTAATTGTAAGTGAGTTCGTTTCATTCAATGAACAGTACATAAAAAGATATATATGTAAACATACGTTTTGGGAAGGTTTATAACTCGCAATACGAAACTACTTGCAACGCATCCCGAGCTCGGATCTCGCCCATCGGATTCTGCACAATCCTCAGATTGATACCGAATATATACGTAAGAATAGTGTGAAATATAAATATATACTAGTACAATAAGATCTTATCTGGCGATGTGTTCTGGAGATTCGCCATAACTCCAAGCTTTTGTTTGGTTTTGTTGACGGTTTTGTTTGAGAGATCCGCCATCTCTATGGTTTGATTAATGGTCCTTGTTACAGAAGCGAACACTGCCTTCTGTTGGTTGAACTGTATTTTTTTTTTTCTTTCCCTCCCCTCCAATGTTCAACTTTTGATAAACTCTTGCTATCCCGTGATTCTCAATTGAATCATGTAAATCCTCATTACCCCTTATTAAGCTATCCCGTGATTTTTCAACTGTTTCATGTAAATCTTCAATACACCCTTTTGAACTGCTATAATAAATCTGTTAATTTTCAATTGCTTAGGTCTGTAGATACCTCGTTACGTTCAAATTAAAAATAGTGTTTAAATTTTTTTTTCTTTTTGTTCCTAATAATTGCGCAATATAATAATTTTATCCCGTTCCTAGAAGTTAATACCTAAGTACGATATCCACTAATCAAGGTCATTTTTTTTTTTTCTTTTTGTTCCTAATAATTGCGCAATATAATAATTTTATCCCGTTCCTAGAAGTTAATACCTAAGTACGATATCCACTAATCAAGGTCATTTTTTTTTTCTTCTTTTTCCGTATTCGAACTAGTGTCCCAGTGACCGATTTATTTTGTAAACAATTTGAGCTTTGTAAACATTCTCGACGGCCTCGTGACCTAGATTCAAGCGTATGAGGTATGTTTACTTTAGACATTCCGGAGACGTGTGAGATGACTCTAAAATTTTCTTTGTTTGATAATGATGTACTTAGCGCAATTGTCTAGTCTGATACCCGATTACGTATACATATTTATTCATTTATATATACTTTGTCTCAATAAATAATTTATAATATGGATATGTACATACATAAATTTTATGATTGAAATAATTTCTAATATCATAACTTATTTCAAATGCTCTGGATTTTCTGAAATTATATTAATACATACATAACATTAAATATAAAATATTGATTTGTAAATTTATCACACATAACTACTTTTAATAGTTATTGATGAATTCAGAGGTAGGAATCGATACCCTTTTCCTCTTTTTATATAAGTGTTTTTCTTTTTTTTTTTTTTGATTAAAATTTTTCTTGGGAACAATAAAATTACAAATATATATGTTTATATACTTACATATATAAATATAAAAATATACTTATTAAATTTATAATATTTTAATATAGTTACATATCACATATTAAGAGAGTAATATCTTGGTCAAATAATTAATCCAAATACCAATGTTTGCTGCATTCCGCTATCTCCTTGGAATCTGTAAAATTTTATAACGGAAAAGACTTACCCCTACCAAGGTTTTTTCCGACCGGGAAATACACGGTAACCTTGCTGCAATTTTCCTAAATTAATTTTTATTTTCCTAAATTTAATTAAATCTTTTTGACTTCAATTTTTTCTTTTTTCATTTAATCTAAGTAATTAAAATGATGCATGAACTCTATCGTTCTAAACTGTATTTCATCTCAAAACTCGTTGGTTAGATAACACTTTAAATGATAGTTACTTCACGATTAATTTAGAGATGGTAAATTGTTGTTAAATTAAATTTTTATCCCTCCGAACTTTTATGTATTAATAAAATATTATTTTGTTTTATTATTATTATTTAAGATAATTAATTTAAATATTTATTATTTGTTAGAACACTTTCACTTAGATTGAACACACGTATTTAATTATAACTTCGTCACGCTAAATTATCACATCACTTCAGTTATTTATTGCACTAATATTGAACGCGAAATTTCTAAGTTTAAAAACACGATATTAAGTGATTATAAAATCCGAATTTTCCACTAAAACAAATTGTATTTATCACGAGCACTTTTATTTTTCACAAGTAATTAATGCGTTGGCTTTATTTTTATTTTTCACTGACTCTAACTGCAAAGTATTTTTTCCTGTAGATCACTGAATAGAATGTGAAATTTTTCTAAGTATCAAAATAATTATCACTTAGAATTTTTTAACTTTAAGTCACCCACCGTTTCGTCACGTTCCGCGAAGTTACAAACTTTTCGACCACGACCGTAGACTGTCCTCAACTGGCATTTGTCTAGACTTTTATACCCCTCTCAGGTCCAAAAGATCGTATCTGAATCTCCTATAATAAACCAATCTAATTACTATCAACTCGTAATTTCTTGAAACCTCTCCATTATTGTCGAATGCGGTCTCTTTGTACGTTTTGCGTTTGATACATTAAATTCTGTCTCGTACTTCCATACTTACAAGATCCGGATTTAGTAAGATCCATGTTTAATGGCCCAACTTCCTTTGTCCTGTTGTTCATACAAAATTAGCTTGAATTTAATAATTTTAAAGTTCTATTTTCATCTATTCCGTAACATGTCCGTGCGTACGGCATCTACCATATGTTCCAAATCTGTCCCCAAATTCGCCTATCAGAGATATCTTCATGTCGAAGTCTTTCTCGCAAATTGTTCATTTTTATTTTATTATTTTTCCTCGAGTTTTTCTGTATTCTATATGAACCTTTCCATTTAAAACCGAATTTTCTCTATTTACGTCGTATATTTGAATTTTCCATTTTTTCTCGAATTTTCTTTTATTCACGACACTCTTTCCATGAATTTCCTTATTTATCCTTACGTTATTGTTCATATCTCTATAGATTTTTATATTTCAAGCCGTATTTATTTTATTCACTGTTAATCTAAGATTTCCTTTGTTTTTCTCTGTCGTATCTCCTTTCCCCTCACTTCCCCGTACTTCCCTGATATAACCATATCGCTTTTTGATGTTTGCTGCCTCTTGGAAAATTTCATTTTCTATTTGTTATTAATAAATATATCATTTTTAACATCTTTATAGGAGATACCCCCACTTCGGCCCTTAAATTCCTGTCATTTTTATTGCTTCATAGAGAACGCCTTACAAATTTCGTCCCGTTCTTACGAAAAATCCCATAAACCATATGTCTTGACAGTTGTATACATTAGTTCCTGTACCCACCTGGCAATAAATCCTTTTTTATTTCAGTGTCGTTAACTTTTATGAGAATTCTTTAATATAAATATTTCATAAGACCCATGATAATTTTTATTACCTTTTTTAACGGCTAATCGTCCTTATCTAAACAATTTTCATGTTCGAATATTCCTTGTTTATCACAACAAAATACATCTGAAATCGACAACCATTGTAATGCCTCATTTTTTTTCTGCAATCGCGTACTATGTTACTCTATAACCTCCATTTTAATTACGTAAAATGACTCCTTTTCCTGAGTTTTTCTATCGCAATGTTTTCAGCATTTTCCACTCCCCTCCGTACTGCACTCTATCTTCTTCTCTAACACTTGTTACTGCTCTAGACATCTGAAATGTACCCTCGCCTATTCTTTAAAACTCTCATTTTTTTTTGACGTTTCCTCCCTAAATCTTTCATCGTAATATCCTAGCTCCGTCTAAAATTGATAACAATAATTTTCCATTGTTTTTTCAACATTTCCATTTCCTTTAGCACGTTTTCCCTCGAATCGATCATCTCCGGTCGTCACAAACAATCGTATTATAGATGGAAATCTCCCTAACGCCTTACAATACGTTTTCGTCACTTGCTTTGCAATTTTTCACTTGAACTTTTGCATCGTGTTTACGTGTATCCTTTTTTTCCGCACCTGATATGTTTTAATGCGTTCGAGAACTAGGGTTTCTGATCCCTGGAATGTACCGGTTAGTCACAACATTTCTTGGGGTCACCGTACTTTTGTCCCTGAACAGATTATTTCTTCCCATGGAGTTTATTCACCTCTCGGTTTGGTGGGAACGTCAAACTCATTAATTACATTCCTAATTGCTAAGTCCAAAGGTCGTTCCTTTGTTCTAAAAATGGGTTCGGCCCTCTTCCCGTTGATAGGCTGAATTGGTTTTTAATCGCTTTTGCTGCAATTCAATTGGCTGTCAATATATCACGGGCTAAGTATATTGGGGAGTCCCTGTCTTTGATTATTAGTTGATACCATCTGTGATTTTTTTATCAATACTCGTCTCACTTTGTCTAATTATAGATCCCTACCGTAAATATGAATTCACTTTACTCTAATCCGATAGATGTCGTAGACGTGTCCGTTTTATAAGTAATTGATATTTTCTTTTTAAATTAAAGTGGGAAGCTACGATATTTCCTAATTTTCACTGTTGATCAATGCAATTCATCACAACAGGGAATGTATGCGTTTCTAATGGTACGATGCTGATTATCTTTTATTTTACTCGCAATATTGTGTTGTTATTTGTATTGTTTTATAAACTGTGCCTCTCAACACAGGCGTTCCTAGTGAGATAGGCATAGCAAATCTCCAATTGTAATAGAATTAGAAAGGGTTGTTAAAAATTTTTTAGGTCGATTTTCACGTTTTTAATAAGCTCTATTCAAGTTATGTTATTATATCTGCATCATAATTATTATTATGGCTGCATCCGAGTGGCTCAGTTCCCCATTAAATGAGCGATGGATGCAGATGATGAGGCGACCTCCATGATGGACGATCCCAAAATATCTTTTTATTTTTAATTCTGTCTACTTATTATTTATTTTAATTTTATGCTTATTTTTTGTTATTTGTGTGATGAATTTTGTTTTCATTTTATGCTTTAATTAGGTACCTACCTAATATTTAAACTCTTTTTTTCTTTTCTTTTATAGTTGTTTATGTAATATGGCAGACTGGGATTGCACTACCCTCCCAGTCTTGCTGGAATAAAAACTTAAATAAAAAAAATTAAAAAAAATATCGTTTACAGGCCAGTTGCTTCATTAAACTAAAATAATCATTAAACTTTCACAGAAAGTGAAATTGATGTTCAAAGTGTTCAAATTTTTTTAAACAACCCATCCTTAATAAATATGGATAGTAAAAACAAAACAAACAAAAAAACCGTGGGGCGTGAGAAATTTTGATTTTATTTATTTTTACAGTTTAATTGCTGGTTAATTAACCACGGACCAAGTACTTTAAGAACCATTTTCCCCCGAAGGTGACATTACTACATTATTCGAGCGTCGGCTATTATTGGAGGAACTGTAAAACGAAGTATAAATTGAAGATTTAATCCCAGATCGAGCAAGCAATTATTGTTGTTTTATGTACATACATGTTAAAAGTGTGTCATTTATTAAAAGGAAACATCATTTTTAGTAACGAAGACGTAATTTTTTTGTAGATTTTAATTATGGTTTTTGGGTATGTTTTTGTGGAAGGAATTAAGCCGTCTGTCTAAAGTTTAACAGTGAAAATGGTACTGTTTTAATTTGAGATTGTTCTTATAACCCGTAACTTAGCACGGGACTCACAACGTCACTTACTTAACCACTCACTTACGAGTTAAATGACTTCATAAATTTAGTTTGATTTGACTTAGAAAGGTGATTGCTGCAGGCGTTCGTGACGTTTGGGTGTGCTAGAGTGCTAATATTAAAAAATGGCATTTTCGATGTTGTTGTAGCCGTAACATTTTTTTAAAATAGTATTTTTGTTTAAAGATTTACAAGACATTTCAGTTTGGCATTGTACTGCACCTGATTTCCTTAAAGTCTTCATATAATAAACGAAATTTAAGATTACAAAAATGTTTTCGGCTACAACAATATCAATAATGTTTTTTTTTGAATATTAACACTCTAGCTCACCCAAAAGTCACGAGCCGCCAATGGTGCAGGTTTATTTTTGATAATGGCAAGAAAAGACAAGCTAAAGCGATCACCCAGAAAATTATTGACAGAAACTTTTTCAGTGACAAACTTACTTAAACCTACCTTTTACTCTAGATTAATAAGATTAATTAAACCACTAAAAACTTACCCTCATCAGACGGGGACGGAACCCTGTGCCGCACTGTCGCCTGAAACAAAAAATAAAAAAGAGTCAGTCTCACGAAATGTGGTTATATACACTGGAAAGGTTCTCACTGTGGAATTGAATAACGTACGAAGCCTAAGCTAGTTAGGGCCCCAACGACGAGCCTTGTGGAACTCCCGAAATCGCTCAGTCCCTTCACATTGAGACAAAGAATGCCCCCTTGAGGTGTTATAATTCAGTCGGCGCTTCGAACAGCCATTATTACTTTGATTTGGTTTGACTTGATGGCATTGTGGCCGCACGATGAGATTCTTTAGATATCTTGAAGCAGCCTACTACTGGGTGATTTGATTAAGATAAATGTAACACAGATGGTAGTTATCTTATTGATTAAACAACATATTTGAGATGCGAAAAAGCTTATCTTGTAAGATTTTTTTGATAACAGTTCTTAAATGTTAACTAAATTAGCAAAAAGTGAATGGGAGTAAACTTAGAGAAAAATATGCTGAAACACTATAAATGTTTGAATTACCTTATTTGCAAATTCAGGGGATATCATCATATTTAACTCAGTGTAGGCTGATAACATAATTTGTAGATCACATTAGTTCAGCGAAGTGAAAAAAAAACAAGTTTTTATTAAGTAGAATTTCTATGGAAGCATTGAATTAAATGTTTCACACAAATGTAACAAATTTTAACCAATGCAACAACCAATTTTTTGAAACCAATGCAACAAAAAATTTCAATTAAAAAAAGATAAAAAAAATATTAATAGTGTAACCGGCTAAAAACACATTTTTTAAAAAATAATGTTAATTAATTTCAACGTCACCACGGACTTTGTCTCTCAAATGAAAATACATCTGAAAAACATAATTACAAAGTTTTTTTATTATTTGGTAAAGCAGAGTGACGATACAAGGTCGTCTCGGCGTCCTTAGAACAGATCTTTAGTAGGCAGGTCCAGGGCCAGCCAAGCCCTTTGATGAAAGTTGTGCTAAAACAGAGCACTTGATCCCCTTTATTGTTCTCGCGGGCAGCGCGCGTGCTCGGACTGCCGTGCCGAGCCGACCAAAGGCCCTTGAGAACAAACTCACTATACCCTCATTTCTTTCCCTACTTCTTTTCTTAATCCTTTCCCTACTTTCTTTCCCTACTTGCCAGCCAGGCAGATATCGGATCACTTTGTTAAGGGAAAATCGATGCCGATTGAGAAATAGTTTTTCAGTTAGGTACCCACATTTAATTTTTAATTTATTTAGTGGACTTTAAGAGCACGGCATGCCTTGCTATTACATAATGTTATTATTAGTGGGCTTCTTACCTACGTCGATGTTATCCTATTACAAAATTTGATGATTGATTTAATGGCCTTGTTACGTCAGTGTCATGCTATTATATAATTTTATTATTGATTCAGTGGGTTTGTTACTTACTTCGACGTTATCCTATTAAAAAACGTATGATTGATTTAGTGGCCTTGTTACGTCGGTGTCATTCTAATACATAATTTTTTGATTGATTTAGAGGGATTGTTAGCTATGTCGACGATATCCTATTACAAAATTTCACGATTGATTTAGTGGCCTTGTTACGTCGGTGTCGTACTGTTACATAATTTTATTACTGATTTAGCGGGCTTGATACCTACGTCGGTGTTATCTTTAAAAAAAAATTAGGTCGATTTGGTGGGCTTGTTACGTCCGTGTCATGCATTACATGCTTTTATGATTGATTTAGCGTCGATGTCATGCTATTACATAATTTTATTATTGATTTAGCGTATTTGTTACCTACGTCGACGTTATCCTATTAAAAAAAATTCATGATTGATTTAGTGGCCTTTTTACGTCGATGTCGTACTGTTACATAACTTTATTATTGATTTAGTGGGCTTGACACCTAGGTCGATATTAACCTATTACAAAATGTTATTATTCATTTAGTGACCTTGTTACGTAGGTGTCATGCTGTTACCTAATTCTATGTATTAAGTGTGCTTGTTACGTCAAAATCATGATAAAAATATTTTTGTCAAGTATCAATAATGGCTCCAGAAAGATATACGGAGCAGATAATCCGTTCACACAATTACCACTGTTATCGCCATTAAGGAAAGCTGTTGTTTTGAAAATTTGGACAGTGAATTTGAGAAAATGTCTTACAAAATGACAAAAGTTGTCTTGCATCATGGAATTTACGCTGTATGCTTTTGTTTTCTAGTTCAGAGCAGGTTTTTTATACGCCAAACCTCCTTTCTTTCATGAACTGTGAAACTTTGAAACAAACATTTAACCGTAAAAAAAGAGATGTCGCAATTTTACTAGGACCCATTAGCTTGTTTTCAAGCTACCTACAACACGGCCAGACATAATACTCGGTGACTGGCCAACTCAGAACGAAACCAACTCAGAACCACCTCAGAAAAGTCATTAAGAGTGATGATAAAAAAAGGTTAAATAGGTTAAGTTAGGTTAGGGTTACCGGCAATTTTTAAATAATTTTTTCATAGTTTTTAATGACCTTTCTGAGGTGGTTCTGAGTTGGTTTCATTCTGAGTTGGCATGGAACTAATATACTCAGGTACGCCTCTGAGGTAGCTTGAAAATAAGCTAATGGGTCCAAGTGGTCCTTGATTAATTTATTTCAATTGTTCAACGAGAAAGATACTAAAAAAATTGAACCCAAGTGATTCTGGGTAGTATTATTATTATTTATTAGTGATAATATATTACCAAATTATTTTTTTTAACATTTATAATACATTACTCACAATGATTTTAATAAAACTCATATCCGGTAGGACGACATTATACAAATAAAAGAAAATTATTTTTGCATAACAATTAACATTTAAAGGGCAGTTCAATGGATAGTACATAGATTTTAAACCGGATTAGGCACATTTGATACAGTTTGAAGAATATACAAGAGTTACGGCTAAATTTGTCACTGGTTAATAAAGCTGCTGAGAAAAGTAACTAGAGTAACTTCGAATACGAATTATAACGGAAGGTTGATTTTAAGTATCACTTTAAACTGAATTTAGTAACTATTCTAAGAAAAAATCTTTTCTTGTTGTATTTGGATTTGCGTCACACCTTGAAATTCTAAATTCTGGAGCAAATTACTACCCACGCTTTTCTTCAGGTGGGCCAGATATTATTTCCACTGAAACGGAAAGCATTTACAAAGTCTTTGTCCTCGAATTCGCCTTTACACTCCCAAAAATTGGCAATCTTCAAATTGAAACTTTCTTTCATTCGCCGTCCGCGTCTTGGATTACGCAAGACGACGCTGCCAGTCCAAGCCTACATCCCTTTTAATTAAGCGCCTGTGCGATTTGCCTTAATTTCACTTAATTTGTACCAAGATTTAAATGAATTTAAGGCAATATCAAAGCTGCAAAGTTATCTCGATAATGTGTCGCGTCTGATGTCTGCCGAGCCTCTCGGAGGGGGGGGGGATTTCTCGGAGGGATTTAGTAGCGTGGGTGGTATCGCCGCCTCACTAATTGCAAAATAGCAAAACATTAGCGGATCCTTGAGCTTTTTCGGAGTATATCTATTAGCTGGTAAAGTTAACAGGAAAAGTCTAAGACTGGGGCATCTAAAGCTCGACACGGCGGCACTTTAATTACACTAATGGCACTCTGCCGAATGTTAATTACAATTGAAAATCCCGCGAAGGGTGGCCGTGTGGGTGGGGGACACCCTGCCTCAGGGGCGCGTGTGTGAAGCAGATGATGCCTGATGTATGGGGGGTGGTGAATGACCGGTCTTTTGTTGGGGATGTTACTCATTGTCGGAAGAGGAACAAACGCGGCTCGGCTCTCCCCACCCTCCCACCTCTTTGCCTCCTCATAATGGAGGAATTTCAAAATTAATATGCCCGGATATGTTTCATGTTTTCCTTCAACCTTACTTGTTTTATGAATATGCACACATACCTACTGACAGATGAGGGGATATTTTGATATGTTTTAGGCGTTATTGCGTTTTAGGGTATTAACATTAGCTACTCTGATGACAATCTTTACAAGAGGTAAAAGATTTGAGCAAAGCAAGGACGGGTTCTTTCACGGATTTGAATAATTCATCAAATTTCAAAGGTAATTTTAAAGTTCTGCGAAAGTTCTATTCCAGTTCCGTCATTATTTCAGTTACGCAAAACAACTGGCCAACAATGATATAATAAAACAACATGAAATTTGATGAATTGTTCCAATTCATGAAAAAACCTGCTCTAATAAATTTATGTTGATTCGGAGAAAACAATCCTTATTCATTAAGGTTGTGCTAGTAAGGATAGAACTGTAGAATTGTGGTCTAGTAAGAATAAAAATATGCTATTTTAAGTTTTGTACCTACATTACAATTGCTTCCTATTTGTAGAATTTAGATAAAAAAATAGGCGTTTAAGTAGAATATATTTCTACGAGTATAAGCAAGTGAAAGTAAAAAAGTTTTCAGAAACGCTCCAGCTAGTGATGGCACAATTAAGGGACTCAAATACTAAATGCCACGTTAAGATTCGGCGTAATAGAAAAGAAGGTACATATGAGAAGGTACATGAATATGAATAAAGCAAGGAATGCGCGCCAAACAGAGTGGTGTGACAATTAATCATGTCGACCTTTGCATTGAAATTATGCGCTTGTTAATATTTTACTCATTCAAATAAAAACTGCTTTTAAAAGTTTAAAATTCTAAAATTTAGTTTTTAAAGCATAATTGTTGTATTCCCTTCGCCCCCTTTAAGAACTGCCAGAAGTAAATTAAGGAAGCAGAAAGAATTTCAAATTGACTGCATATTAATTACCCAGACTAACGACCAGACGTCAAAAAAACATGAAAAATTATCTCTGAATAAAAAACGTCTCCTCTCAGACTCAAGGAAACCAACATCGTCAAAAATAACAAATGAAAACCGAACCGCATATTGTGCGGAAGAAAAAAATGCCAATGCAAAGAATAAATTTGAAAAGCAAACGGCAGACAACTGAGGAGGAAGTGTTCCGCCAAAAAGACATCCATCCTGGCGGCGTGTTTCTATTTTCATTTATCAAAGAAAAACATCGTCAAACAGATTTGAGCGGGAGCTAATATTGAATGGTGGTGTTTACCGAGCGTGCCATAGAAGCGTTCAAATAAAAGAATGAAAAGTATAAAATATAAAAGAGAGATTGGGATTCCCCGGTGGGCATAGGCGTGCGAGAAACAAGGTACAGTCTTGTCTTTCCCGCCAATACCCAGGTGGGAGATTTTTTCACAAACAAGCCAACGAGGCCGATGATTTAATGCGGGGAAGGTAGGAATGCGTTATTGGAGGCATTATTGAATTATGAATAATAATGTAGGGAGCTGATACTCGTACTAACGCGAAAACAAGCGGGAATTTTAAATGCAGGGCGTTTGGTCTTGCTGGTTCGAATAAAAAAAAAAAATACAATCGAAACCAAAAACATGCGAAGTCCGCTATTAAAACATTTTATCTATTTTAAATATTTTTTAGCTGGTAAACTTCTTAACTTCCTAATAAACTAATTTCAACAATATAAAATAAATAGCAGTAGGATATTAGAACTAAATATTAACTAAGTAAAATTCTATTCTTAATAAAGTGACTTTTACATGAAGCCAAAGTATTATAATAATATTAATAGAAAATAGCTGACTAAGAACAGGACGTTAAGAGTAGATTCAAGTAAAGTTTTAAATTTGTGAATTTTAATAAATTGGTTGTAATTTTAAGTTCGAATTCATATTTTTTTAAAGAAATGAAAATATTTTTTTTATCATTATGAAAACTTAATGCATGACAGAGTAGGGGTGATGAAATGTAATATGTATATATATATATATATATATATATATACCGAGAAAATTGTTCTACATTTATACATATATATATATATTTATATATATATATATATATATATATATATATATATATATATATATATATATATATAAATGTAGAACAATTTTCTCGGTTTACCCGCGTAACGTAGTCCTTAAAAGTACTTTTTAACTCCTGACGTTTCGGACAGATCACACTGTCCATCTTCAGAGGCCTTATGTCTTGAGTTTTTGTTTCAAACTGATAGCTTTCGCATGTCTGTTCGGTCCAAAAGCTAAAACTTAAGTGAGTGCATGTCACTTCTTATGTCTAGAACGAAGTACCCGGGTTGCAGGTGATTGATGGTGGAGAGGGTGGGGGGCGGGGCTGGCAGTAGATACCTGATTGGTTAAGCTAATTGGAGACACTACTGGTAATTTTGAAAATGCCGTTTTTGGGGGATTTTCATCGATTAAGGCTTTCCAGGTGTTGGGAATTCTGATTGAATCATTTCTAGTATTCATATTATTTTTATGTTTATAAATTTCTATTGCTTCGCGGTAAATTCTTTTTGGTTCATTGTATATGCTAGCTATTGTTTTTGTATTATTAAAGTCTATTTTATGACCTTCATTAAGGACGTGTTGTACTATGGATGAAGTTAAACGTTTATTAGTGACATCTACTTTATGTTCTGCAATTCTACATGATATTTTTCTATTGCAACGTCTAATATACACCTTTTCACATGCCCCACAAGGTATTTTATAAATACTATGTGACTCAAGTGGAATGTGGTCCTTCGGACTTCTTAATAGAGACTAGATTTTATTTTCTGATTTATAAATACTTTTGATTTTATTGCTTTTAAGGATTCGACTGATTTTATCTGGCGAGCCTTTGATGAATGGGAGATTGCTATAGAAAGGGGTTCTTCTCTTGTTTCAGGAATAGTTTTTTTGCGTTTATTTATGGATTTGTCTTTTAAATATTTGGAGAAGCCGTTTGCTTGAAGAGCACTACTAAGGAGAACTAGTTCTTCATGAATATGATCTTTGTCCGCTAGTCGTTTTGACCAGGTAACTAGGGTATTTATAACTGATGACAACTGAGATGGGTTATGATTTGACTTGGCGTTTAAGTATCTATTTGTATGTGTCGGTTTACGATATACGGTATGGCCAAGGCTGCCGTTCTTTTTCTTTTAACTAAAATATCGAGAAATGGGAGACAATCATTTTCTTTTAAAGCTTAATCATAACATATATATATTTATAAATATTATAAATTAAAATCCCTCGCGCCGTCTGTTCGCGATAAACTCGAAAACTTCTGAACGGATTTTCATGCGGTTTTCACCAATAGATAGTGTTTCATGAGGAAGATTTAGCTATGTAACTTGTCAAGGATTTGTGTAAATTGGTTGAAACATCATGATAATTGTTAGAAGTGTCGGAAAAAGTCGAGCCGCCTGGTAGCTTTCATCGAAAACGCTGCCTAATCTATTTGGGATATAACAAAATAATGCATAGTGGGATATTCCTCTTTTATAGATCTACGTCCGCAAAGGCATATATCTATCTTTTACGGATAGCTTACTATACCCATTCTATCTTCTAAAAAAATGGTCACGTACATTGCGGTAATTGAAAAGTTATTTAGACGGATACACATTATTGTAATCTTTCAAATCACGTATTATAAATAAAAGTCCTCCGCGGCATCTGTCTGCCTCTTCGCGATAAACTCAAAGACGGCGGTGGTTATAAAGGTTGGATAACCATCCAGTAGATGACGTTGTGTTTTATTAGCCACAGCAACGCGTGGCCGGGTCAGCTAGTATAATATAAACTTACATACGTGTATCAAAAGTTATATATAAGATTAGTTCGGAATTCACGACGTTTTTATCCAAATTTTGTGACATTTTTAATAGTTGTGGATAAAAAAATATGGTATCTTGAATATTACATCATCTACATTTCATAACTCCACAGCCCAACTGCAAATAGTAGCGTTTTCACGACCAATATTGTGACTGGAGAAAGGATGTGGACTGTAAATCTAATTTGTGTGAAACAAGACAGTTGACTGCGTTTTTTAACCTTAATCACAGAATTTGGCAAATGGAAGCTGCTGGAAACAGATGGGTTCATCTGCTGTTCCGGGCCGATCTTGATGCTGGCTGCACTCCACGATAACGGCACACCGATGGTCACAATTACCGACACATTTTGGCATATTGATGAGTATTTTTGTGATTAATAGCGAGATTTCAAAAGCGAGATGTGAACGGCGAAATTTCAAATAAAATGAACGGCGAAATATCACGGCGAAATTTCAACTCATCTGATGTAGGTAATCTTAGATATTGTGCAATATTGTAAATGTGTTCCATGTAGGTATGTAACATTTTCTTCTTTTGTAGTAACTAAGTATGGACTTTCAAGGAAAGGAGGAAGAGAACGGAAAAAAATAACAATGAAGTACTTGGGAATATGGGTTTAGTTTTTAAGCTGTTTCAGAACTAAACAAGCGTTTATCAGACAATTCTAAACGGAAAATCTGTGCTGTGACTTTATGACCTGGGCCATCAGGGGACATTGCTAGACCGATTTTTTTAACATTAAATTAAAATTATGGGATTGACTTAGGAAGACTTATGTACATATTTAGGTATTATTTACATAGATGTATGAATTTATATTGAAAACCACTATACAGGGTGTAACAGAACGTACCCGAGGGATTTTAACCAGTGATTCCTGAGCATATTTGGGGTAAAAAATGTAAATGAAATATTGGTCTCCGGTGACTTTTTTTATGACATTTTTTTATTTATTATTTTTTTTTCTTCAAATTCAAACAAAAAAAAATTCTTCCACTTGCTGTCATTGGTCACTCAGCCGAGTAACCGAGCAACCCCTCACCCCGCCTCCAACTGTCGAACACCTAATATTTTTTAATATTTTTGTATATAAAATAAATAAAAAAAACATCAAAAATGTCACCGGAGACCAAAATTTCTTTAACATTTTTTACTCCAAATAATGTCAGGAATCGATGTGTTAAAACACCTCGGGTACGTCCTGTTACACCCTGTATACGAGCGTGAGATGTTTCATAAATCATAGCTTTATAATGATTTTTTGTAGAAAGCAATCACTGTGTGGTTTGACGTGTTATTAAATTCAACAAACCTTTTGTCTTTCGCCACTAATTTAACAGTATAAAACATTACCAGAGAAATCGCCTGCATACTAATTATTTCCAACAGATTAACATAAGCATCAGATAAATAATCTTTACAAATATAAAGATATAAATTTACAGATAAATGTAAAGAGGTCAAAAATTGTGTTGAAATTTTATAAAATCAAAATGTGAATGTTATACGGAGAAATTATAAAAAGTTCACGATGCATGAACGGGGTACACGATGTATGAACAAAGTGCATTGTATGTATGAACAAAGTACACGATGTATGAACAAAGTATATCGTATGTATGAACAATGTACACGATGTATGAACAAAGTACACGATGTATGAAAAAAGTACGTTGTATGTATGAACAAAGAACACGATGTATGAACAAAGTACACGACGAATGAGTACCTATGTCGAAGTTGTTTTTGTTTTGTAAGATAAAAACTATTTATCGTAGAATTATATATTTATGATAATAATACTCGTAATTCCAAGGATCAACTTTTACCCTTTGTGAACACGATTTATTTTAGTGCCACGATCATTGCTCTGGTAGAAATTTCAAAAGGGGGAAACCGTATTTTTTTAACTGTGATTCAAGCAGAATTGTTATTTTTCAAACGGAGTAGAATTTTCCGCCACTGAGCGCAGATCGCGAGCGGTCGCGGAGAGTCGCCCGCCGCGGCCGCTTTGACGAGACCGCCTGCGCCTCTCACAGAAAAATTCCTGTATCCATCGCACAAAGGGGGAGATTAGCTAAATGCGGGGGCAGCCGCCACAAAGGCGTGGGGAAGTTGGAGATGGGGGGTGGGGGGCTTCCGTGATGGGGAGATGGAACTCTGCATCCGCTTCCCGTTCCGGGACGGCCTGGGTCCGGTGGACGCTAATCAGATATGAGCACCAGAGGAGGCTGCGGGAATTAAGTGTAGTGGCGTTATAGGCGATTGTTCAGAAAAGTTGAGGTAATTATAATATAGGTTGTATTGTGATTTTTTAAATCAGTTTTCAGACATTTTTTAACTCTGAAAGGCGGTAGGTACATAGTGCAACAAGGTCTGTGCAGACCTTTCATTTAATTTTATTAGTTTAAAAAATGTGATAAGTATTTTGTATTTGTGAGATGTGTGAGTATAATATTTCGTAAAGTTGAAGGAAACATTGAAAACAGACGTAACTTGTTAAATATGATAGTATGCGGTTCCTTTGGATTGGTTGCTTACTCTTCCGTGTATTAAATTACCAACTGCCATGCCAGCGCGACTGCGAACGAACGACTCTTGTAAGTCTTCTGGTCGAAAGTGCCAAACCAAACACAATTCAATTTTTAACGCGACGAAACCAACTACCTAGAAAACATGTTCTAACAAGCATCCAATCACCAGAACACATACCAACTATCTGCAAAATATTTGTTAGGTCTGCACAGTCCCTGTAGTATTTCATCATGAAACTGGTTTTGAGAAAAAAAATATACTTCGAAATACACGAAATCGAGCTGCTTCGACTTTGAGGAAGTCATAAAACCATTTCTTTCCAACTTACGCACCTTTTCAATCAAAATGGTCTGGCCAGACCATGTGACTCATCGTAGGGTTAAAGAAGGATAAGCATTCCTGAGTTACGAATAACCTGAGAAAATATTTGTAAAAATATCTACTACCATCATTAAAAGTTAAATATTATTTTACTCGTGCAATGCAGAGGAATTGAACTCATGACTGTGACGCTTGGGTCTGGGTGGAAACGATACTTTTTTTTTTTTTTTTTTTTTTTTTATGCCGGCAACCCGGTCGTTTATTGTAATAATAGTCATATACATACAAGTTAGTAGCCCGCCTCACTAGACTAAGTCTGTTCCGAGGCGGGTACATATATATATATATACATAAACTTAGACACATATACATTTACATATATATACATGCATATACACAATTTTGTTCATACACACATACACGCATATGCGGACATACTTACACACAGGTATTCGCATTCGTGTACATAATCAAACTCATAGATACATATTAAAACCTAAATACATATAATCAAATAAGAATTATTGGGAGTTGAAATACAGTTATCAAGGAATTGACAAATTTCCATAAAACCAAAAATTCATCAAGTACACATAGTAATGCTAGCGTCTAAATCTAGAACTATAAGATTTCAACAAAATAATATACATATGAGGTAATAATAATATAAACTTTCGCAAAACAAAAGCAGTATTAATAATAAAAGCATTCGTAATACAAAAGCAGTATTAATAATTAAGATAAAATTTCTATAAGTAACCAACACATATAAGTAAATAAAGAGTGAGGATTATAGACTAAGATGAGATTACTAATAACTTGGTGATGCTTGCCCTTTTTTTGTGTAGTAACCATGTATTGAAATGTTTGTATAACCAGTTTAGGTTGTTTTTTGTGGTACAGTAGGTGGTTTCTTTTAGGAAGGTGTTGAAAATGTGAGGTGCGAGGTAAGATTCGTGTTTTTGGGCAAAAGTTGATTTAGTTTTAGGCACTAGAAGTAGGTTACACGATTTAGCTCTTGTGTTTTTCGGGTGAGTTATGTGGCATGGAGAGGAATTTACGCAGTTTATTTGTATGATCTTTTTAATGAACAGCTTCCTGATATCTAGTATGTTATTAGTAATAAGTATGTTTTCCGTCGGGTGAAGATAAGGTTTTTTGAACATGATCCTAATTAATGTTTTATGAATTGTGTTAAGCGGTTTAATGTACTTGTCGGCAGCTCCCCCCCAAGCAGAAATTCCATAAGTTAGGAGGCTTTGACAAAGAGCGTAGTAAACATTTTTTAATTGTTTTAGTGGCATAATGTTTCTAATAGTTTTGAAAATAAATGTTAGTTTACGGATTTTTTTAGTTAGTAAGTTAATATGAAGTTCCCAGTTTAATTTACAATCCACTGTTAAGCCTAGATACTTGATATTATCAGTATGTTCTATTTTTTCGCAGTTGTGGTTTGAGGGATTTGAGGTAATATCAGGGTGTAGGTATAAAGGCGGAGTGATTTTTGGTTGCCCGGTAGTGGTTTTGCTGAATGTTAAGTATTTTGTTTTGGAGATGTTTAAGGTAAGAAGATTTTCGTCCAGCCAATTTTTATTTCTAACATACCAGTTTCCGCACTTTTGAAGGCCTTTTCCCAACTCGGTGCTTTGAATAGAATTACCGTGTCATCTGCGTAACTGATTACCTTGTAGTCGATAGAAGCCATTTTAATATCAGTAAGTTCATTTATGTAAATGAGAAATAGAAGGGGACCAAGTACACTACCTTGAGGGACGCCATACTTGATTTCTTCCGGATCACTGTAGCATTTATTAAGTTCAACTATTTGTTTCCTATTTTTAGTATAGCTAATAAACCATTCGAGCGGCGGACCGTTGATACCATTATTTTTAAGTTTTTCGTACAGAATGTCATGAGAGATAGTATCAAAAGCCTTAGCCAGATCTAGAAAAACTCCGATGACTTTGGATCCTACATCTGTATTTTTGACAATGTAATCAGTTAATTCGGATATAGCCTGTTCTGTGCTCATTTTAGCTCGAAAACCGAATTGACAATCTGAGAGTAAGTTGTGTTTATCGTGGTAGGATATTAGCCTTTTTTTCATTGCTTTTTCCAAAACTTTCGATAAAGAATTTAATAGTGAGATAGGTCTGTAGTTAGATATGAGAGATTTGTCCCCTGACTTGTGAATTGGAGTTATAATGGCAATTTTTAGTTTATCCGGGAAAATCCCATGGCTAAAGCTTTGATTGAATATGTGTAGAAGAGGTATAACAATAAATTCTCGCAGATTAATCAGAATTTGGTTTGAGATTTTGTCCGGGCCCGGAGCGCAATGTGGTTTGAGAGATAAAATAAAGTCGGAAATTTCTGTTTTATTGAGTTTATATATATTAAAAGAGTGTAATGGTTGCTTGGTAGGGCTGTGTTTAGATGAAAGTTTTTTTGCAGTGTGGTGATTGTTGAGGATTTTGCTTGCTAGATTTAGGCCTACGTTGGAAAAATGAGAATTAATATAATTAGCTAGTTTAAATGGTTCGTTCTTAGTTTCAAGGATTTCTCCATTAATTGACAGTTTCTTGATATTATTATTCTTCTTGGGTTTTAAATATGCTGCTTCATTAATGACTTTCCAAGTTTTTTTTGGATCCGTTCTGGCATTTTCAATTGCGTTCCTATAAAATTTGTATTTGGCCTGCTTAATTAATTTGTTACATAGATTTCTATATAATAAGTAGTCATGATTAAGTTTACCGTCATGTGGGTTTTTATGTACTCTCATGTGCATTGCGTTTCGTTTGTGAATACTCTTTACTAGCCCTGCAGTGATCCATGGTTTAATTTGCAATGTTTTGTGAGCTTTGTTTTTATGTGTTTTTATTGTAGTGTGCTTGTTAGTGTACTTTTCCATAGTTATTAGGAAAGCATTTAGAGCTTTGTTCGGGTCTTTTTCTTTTAGTGTTGAAGTCCAGGATTCATGACTAATTTCTGCCCTAAGTGATTTGAAGTCTATGACGTGTTGTGTGGTGTTTGTAGGCATTATCGTTTTATTTTTGAAGTTCGATCTAATGCCGAGTGAAGTAGTGTAGTGATCGGTGACCGTTGTGTGAATAATGGATGAGATGGTTATTTTCTTGGTTTTAGCAAAAATGTGATCAATGCAAGACTTGGACTCAAGGCTTATTCTTGTGGTAGAATTAATAGTTGATTTAAGGCCATAATGACTTAAAAGACTTAGATATTCGTTAGTTTGAGGATTGCAATTCAAAATGTTTATGTTCAGATCACCCGCTAAGATGAGTTGTTGGGTATTTGTGTTATCATTCAGAAGTTTTTGTAGAGAATTTAGGAAAGGTGTAAGATTTTTAAAGCAAGGAGGTCTATAAATCGCAAATACAGATAAATCAGATCCAAGTGATATTTTAAACAACGCATGTATCAAATGAATCACTAACCTGTCGGAATTAAATTTGTATCAAAAACATTAAATAACACCGTAAAATGTATTATAAATCATTACCATCGTGAATTTGTAAAAGTGTGATTTATTTGTGTTGATGAATTTGTCCATTACGTTGTTTATATTATTTATAATGATTCAAATCAGGACGGAATAGCTTTAACCCGTCTGCTTGTTTAGGAATAAATACATTCTAAAACACGTAATTGCGTTATACTTTCATAAGACCAAAAACGTCCCGAGCGACCTTACGTTTTAAAAGCTATATATCTCTCTTCCTCTCATGCAAACATATGTATTTTTTTTAACCAGAAAGAGAACAAAATAATGCTTCTTATTGTCTTTGAAACATGAAAGCTATCTTGCAAAGATATTTTACAATCTCGATCCAAAGTGACGGTTTCAGAATTTACGCGGGAAACCGGGGCTTCCCGATTGTGAGGTGCGAATATATTGAACAAAGCAGACGGATTTTAAAACAACAAAACACAATTTTAATGTTTTGTTTAACTATCCCCGTTTACGTAATTTATTATCAACATCAAAAACAAAATAAAAGTATACTAATTCCTGGTCAAAGAACTCAAATTTGATCAAATAAAATACTTTTTTGTTTAAAACCACGAGATTTATTAATTTACGAACCGACCGGTTCGTAAATTAATAAATTTAGACCAGCATCTACCCTGAAGATGCTTAAGTAAAGCGAAACCGGTCGGTTCGTAAATTAATAAATCTCGTGGGTTTTAAACAAAAAAGTATTTTATTTTATTAAATATGTCAAACCACAAAGTGATTGCTTTCTACAATAATAACTCAAATTTTATTTCAATTTAGGTGTCATTATAAAAATTGGAACTGATTCGGTGAAAAATTCACACACGCGATAAAGTACCGACCTATTGCATAAATTTTTTAACAGAAAATGATTTAAGTTGGATTTTTCAATAATTCATGCAATACCGTGATTATTCACAGGTTTGCCCAAGGATATCACATAAAAGATATCAAACACATAATTTTACAATGTTTTTCTAAAGAGGTAAAATTTTGTATTTATATCTTTTGTAGTATTTTAAAATAATTAGTATTACGCATTAAATAACTCTCGACTAATTTTTCACTCTTTCAAAAAAGCACCGTTTCGGCCCTGGTTCCATTTGAGATTGAACAACGATTATTAGAACCCCAAAGTGAGTAAAAGGATGAATAGGTGCGTGGAGGTTCTTCATTAGACGATAGTGGTCGCTGGTCAGGATTTAGTTTGGTCGGCAGTTGGCCCGATAAGGAGAGGTCAGAGGTGATTGGTCCGGTCGGCTATGTGTGAAGATTAGGGTTTAATGACACCTTCACCGGATTCCTATTCCAACCCATTTTATAGAATATTTAGACATTATAAACTTTCGTTACATTAGATTTTATGTATCCTACCTTAAAGGGTTGTGACATTACGTCATCCATTAACAACTAAAACTATCATTAAGTGAGTAATATTTTACGCGGTAGTGTCATTCTTTTCGGATAATGGTGATTAATATTTTAAAACAGTGAAATTAATTGATGTAAATATTCTTAATTGGTCAAGCACATAACAAACTATAAAAAAATATCATTGAAGAAGAAGATAATAATAATAATCCAAACGAAAATATGAAAGAGAACAAGACACAGAAAACCAAAAAAAGATAATGGTCGCAACTGGGACTCGAACCCAGAACCTCTCGTCTATCCGGGACGTGCGTATACCAATTCCGTCATTGTGTCCTACTGTCAAACCGTATAAAAATACTCCAAAGTTCTCAACTCATATTAAACTAACACGTTGTTCATAAATAAACTAGTAGTTTTGTGAACAGTATGAACAGTAAACTTCGTATCCAAAAAAGCATGTTTCTAATTTTCTCTCATTTAATCAATCAAAACAAAAATTTCTCCGAAATCTTAAGATTTGTAGGTAGGTACTTAAATACCCACCTACTTAATTATAAATCATATGTTTTATCTAACAATTTTTTTAATTTAAAATAAGGAATAATTATTTAATTAGTCAAGAGAAATGTCTCATCTCAATTCTTTTTCAAATCTTTCTTGCAGGTACCTAACACGACAATTTCGCATTTGAAAAAAATAATTAAATCAATAAAACGATCACCATCTTGAATCGGAAACGGACCTAACAAACAAATTTACATGCAGACGAAATCAATTATTCTATTCCGAAAGTGATTATTTTCATTCTATTTTTTTTACCGCACAGGAGGCCCTGAGGAAAATAATTTTCCTCAGGGCCTATGTCATCTGAGATGCTGTATGAAGAGTCTTTTTGAGGAGAGGAAAGAATGAACATTGGTCTTTAAGTGACCCATGTTGTAGGAAGGAGGAAACACAGAGGTCGGCAAATCGTTCCACAGCCGTGCTGTTGAACAAAAGAATGAGTCGAAGAAGCGACCCCTTCTCATGTGACAAATGTCAACCGTGTACATATGTTGAGCACGCGTTTGGCGTGTTTCCTGGCTATGCACCGATGCCGAAGGGATCAATGACGCTAGATCCTCGGAGCATCTTCCATTGAAATACCGGTAGAACAAGGATAGCATTCCCACCCGACGCCGGTGCTCTAAAGATTGCAATCCGTCTGATAAGATGGGAGAACCTATCAAATGGACCGCCCGTTTCTGCACAGAGTCGAGGGTTTTTTCAGGTATTTTGGAGCTCCAGACCAGAGGTGGCTGCGAAATTCAACTGTGTTAGTAGTTGTGTGCTATTATAGTATCTACGGCCCTGTACAGTACGCCCAGTTTTTGAGAGGCTAACTTTACTCTGGCTTCGATGGTACATTGCAGATGAAAAACAGGTCAATAACCAAAAATTACCATCTAAATGCTTCGCCTTAGGTTTTTAATTCCCTTGATCAAAGCGCCTTTTCCTGGTACGTCCGCGACCCAGTTACTATTTCCGTTGTAACACCATTTCACACTTTCTTTGTCCATCCAATACATGCATCTAAACTTGTATTCTAATATCTTTGGTCTAAGATCTAAATCTATCTTCTCTAAATGTGCATTGCGCTAAAATATCATCAATGAATTTCTTTAACGCAATTAACACGCGGTAATTCGATTCTCTACTCTTTTCACTTTGTTATACAGTTCGACTTTTACAATGACAATCATATTGTGAATATTTAAATATTAATTTTTTCAGTTGTTAATGGACTATATAACGATAATAAATTGAAGCGACAAATAATTTTGTTATTTTTTATTGTATTCCTAAAAAAGGTAAAATAAAATATTTATTTCAATATGAATTGTTTATTTTGAATTTAATTTTTTAATGTTGATATTTTAATTAATATTTATTTATGTAATTATACACCTATACGGTCTTATAAAAACATGTGATATATAAAAGAATTTTATGGAACGGTGAAGTAAAATATGGTATTTTAATTATATAGAATCCATGCCGAAAAATAGAATTATGCTAAAATTGATTATTATTATTGAGGTATGTTATCATAGCCTTCTTATAACTATTATCCGTGCAGTTGAACGCATCTACAAGGTGGGGCAAAAGTAATCACCCTATTGGAAAACAATTCGGTTTTGACATTTGTGAAGTAAACAAACGCAAAATACAAATCGACAAGCCATGAATTGGTTTACTCCGCAAAAACGCGGAATAATTGGTCCCATATTTTGCGCAACAATTCGACGGTTGTGTTGGCGCAGCGTGAATTTCGTCGCAGATTTCCTGGCCGTCCAACACCAACTGGACAAACACTGCGGCGTTTGGTCACTCGTCTTGAAGAGACTGGGACAACACGAGATGTTCCCAAGGCTGGCCGGCCCCGGAGCAGCCGTTCTGCTGAGAATATCGCTGCTGTTGCCCAAGATGTCGAAGATGAACCTGGAACATCGACCAGACGACGTGCCACGCAATTGGGCATTAGCCGCCGGTCCCTACGCAGAATTTTGGTGAAAGATTTGAAGATGTTCCCCTACAAAGTGCAGACAGTGCATCAGCTGTTAGCTGTTGACCGCCAAACGCGGATAACCTACGCTCAAGTCATCCTGAATCCCAACGAAAAAGTGGACGACTTTTCATCGAAAATTGTCATGAACGATGAAGCTCATTTCCATCTTAGCGGTTACGTGAATAAACAAAATAATTGTTTCCGACGCACCGAAAATCC
The DNA here is from genome assembly GCA_929108145.2 of Limnephilus rhombicus. Classification (NCBI taxonomy): domain Eukaryota; kingdom Metazoa; phylum Arthropoda; class Insecta; order Trichoptera; family Limnephilidae; genus Limnephilus; species Limnephilus rhombicus. Next base: position 45,021,954 of record OV815274.1, on the reverse strand, counting down.
GAGTATCACCCACGAAGAGCCATTACACCCGCTCAAATTTACTGCGTGGTGTGCTGTTTACGCTGGAGGAGTCATCGGGCCATTTTTTTAGAACGCCGCGGGCCAAACAACGACTGTGGACGGCGCGCGCTACAGAGTCATGATTACCGATTTTTTTCTTCCTCAATAGGATGAATTGGGACTGGAGAACATGTGGCTACAACAGGACGGTGCAACGGCGCACACTGCTCGAGCCACAACCGATATTCTGAAGGAAGCATTTCCTAATCTCTCGTTTTGGTGATTTGCACTGGCCGGTCAGATCACCCTATTTAACCGTTCCAGACTTCTTTCCATGGGGTTTTTTGAAGTCGCAGGTTTACGTCATCAAGCCTCAAACTCTTGAAGCCCTTAAGGAGAATATTCGCCAAGAATTCGAGAACCTGTCGCCCGAAGTTCTGGCAAGAGTGATGGAAAATGCCATAAAACGGGCCCGAATGGTCATCAACTCTGGCGGCGGCCGCTTGGCTGATATAATTTTCTCGACATGATGGAATAAATTCTAATGGATTAAATAAACAAATTTCACAACCAGAACCAAAGTTTTTCATTAAAAAAAAAATTACCGCAAAAGAACATCGGATGATTACTTTTGCCCCACCTTGTATATGGAGTCTTATGCTAGATGTGCTGTAAAAATAACTGTATACTTACTTAAAGGTACATTTATTTCCATAATCAATCCACAAATTGATAAAATTTACTACCATATGATTGTCTGCACTTTGTAGGGGAACATCTTCAAATCTTTCACAAAAATTCTGCGTAGGGACCGGCGGCTAATGCCCAATTGCGTGGCACGTCGTCTGGTCGATGTTCCAGGTTCATCTTCGACATCTTGGGCAACAGCAGCGATATTCTCAGCAGAACGGCTGCTCCGGGGCCGGCCAGCCTTGGGAACATCTCGTGTTGTCCCAGTCTCTTCAAGACGAGTGACCAAACGCCGCAGTGTTTGTCCAGTTGGTGTTGGACGACCAGGAAATCTGCGACGAAATTCACGCTGCGCCAACACAACCGTCGAATTGTTGCGCAAAATATGGGACCAATTATTCCGCGTTTTTGCGGAGTAAACCAATTCATGGCTTGTCGATTTGTATTTTGCGTTTGTTTACTTCACAAATGTCAAAACCGAATTGTTTTCCAATAGGGTGATTACTTTTGCCCCACCTTGTATATGGAGTCTTATGCTAGATGTGCTGTAAAAATAACTTACTTAAAGGTACATTTATATACTTACTTAAAGGTACATTTATTTCCATAATCAATCCACAAATTGATAAAATTTACTACCATATGATTTAATTAAAGGTATTTTTCTCTTGAATCTTATACGTTTACTAGCTGAAGTCCCCGACGATACACGGGCTTTACACAGAGGTTTCGAAATCAAATGTAGACAGTGACCTTCCTTTGCATACAAATAAAATCCACACCGCCCGCTTGCCAGCCCGCTCGTGCACCACATACAGACATTCTCTTTTATATATTATATATTTCAACCAATTTACAATAAACCTTGACAAATAATATACCTAAACCTTCCTCATGAATCACTCTAGGGGAGATTCCCTCAGTACCGTCACCTCAAGGGTTATCAACAAAAAATCGAAATACCTAAGGTTACATGTTCAATTCCTCCTGATATGTGTAAAACATATATTGAACTATCAATAAAACTAATTATCAACCAGTATGTTTAGAAATAATCTACTTTATTAATGCAATTCAAAAACTATGAAAAATCAGACTGTTAAGAATTGGCCCCCAGTACCGGCCAGTAAATAGTTTAAACCATTTATACAATACAATAATCGCAAATATACTGATCGGATATCTCTGATAAGTTTGCACAAGCCTGATGGACCCAAATCTTGCAGTTTCTACACTGTATCCAATCATCTTCATGATATTAAAACTGGGTCTCTGAACTCCGAAAACGACCGACACAATTTTAATAACGCAACGTAGGTTCATTACGCGCAACAGAAAGCTTTGCACTGGCAGTAAACCGATCGCGACAGGTCGACGCCCCGCGAGGCATATACTTGCGTGAGCTTATCGAACTAACAGCGATAAAAATCTTAGCGTCATCTACTGTAGGATTACAGATCTTACAACTGGCCGGTATTGGATGCCGGCCGGTACTGGGAAACTCTCCCCTATATATTGGTGAAAACCGTATGAAAATCCGTTCAGTAGTTCTTGAGTTTATGCCGAACAGACAGACAGACGCGGCGGAAGAATTTAATTTATAATATGTAGAGATTATTATACTCATTACTTTTAAATTATGTAGGTAATTAATATTGTAATATAGATATAATAATTATCAAAAAATTTGCATTTCTTATTCAAGTTCCACCGAGTCTAAAGCAAGAGAAAAATTAAACTTTGCAGTCGGTACACTACATAAGCAATGTGTTGTCTGGTTTGGTAGTGCAGGAGCAAAACTACCCTGGCTATAGATTATTCCATTATAAGGCTATATTCTGGAATAGGGGTAGCGGTGATACCGTCTGAGGGTAGGGAGGGTCCTTGTAGATTTGTAATTAACCACTGCGAAAACACGACCGTACGACACTAGAGCCACAAATATTTCAGGGAATAAGGAACGATTACTGCAACAAGCCAACAATACCCACGGGGAATTTAGTAACCATGAGAAAACATACGAATTGGCTGGTGGTATAATTGCAGATTGATGTTATTATAAAGTGCAAACAATTGCATACATTCATACGCTGTAGTTTCAGTTTGACTTATAACATGTGTCATGAAGTACTTTCTTGAATTATAACTTCCTATCCCTATATGATTATTTCCGTCGTCAGGTACAAAATATTTATTATTTGTTAAGAGTTGGCAACATTGGCTAGACGTTTTGATTGGCCCGGATTTCGGGAGGGGGCCCGAGCAGCCCTTCCGACTGGGTCGAGAGCCCTTGCGGCTTCTTCTGGTTTCAGCTTTGCTATGGGACGGTTCTTCGCATTTTGGCGGCCGCCTTTTGGTTCCAACGTTTTTTGGAACACGTAATTTAAAATATAGTTAAATTTTATATATCTTAATCGACGCAGTGGTGTTTCCGGACGAGGTCCTCTGCCCAGATGAAACCCGAGACGGGGTAATGTACGTAAAACTTATATAATTATGTGTTATCCAATCCTGCCGCTCATTATATTTTAGAATCGATTAACTTGGAGTTCACAAAGAGATTAAAGCTTTTCCTTGTAGCGTCGAGTCATTAATAAATTCACAAATTATTTAAAAGCAACCAAGAGATCTTCTTATTTATTAAACCCTACCTGTATTTACCCAACAATAAAGCGATGATCGTTTTGAATCAGATCTGAACGGACTGAGAACACTACTTCCCCGAAAAAGCTAGCCGGAGGTTTGTTTTATAATTTGGTTTTGTAAGTATTTAAATTGAACCATTGTTATTTTTTGTGTCCAGAACATTGTGGTGTTATTAATTATTAATTTGTCTACAAGTTCGTAATCAGGCGGTTCGAGCCCGTCATTACGCAACACATGGTGTACCCAACAAAAACTAAATTAGAGCCGTCATTAATTTGAAGGCTGGATCAGTAGCTAACAGGAAATTGCTCTAATTTAATAAACTTGCTTTCTTTGCAACATACTATATAGTTTTAAAAATCAAAAAATACATCTATTTTAAATTTTCATACTATTTTGAAATATTAAATTTTTTTTATCAGAAAGCTTCAGCGAAATTTATTTATTTATTTATTTATTTATTTAATACAAACGGCATAAGTATGCCATAAACATTAATTACATGTCACAAATTCATATTCAAAATATTAGTAATGGTAAAACAGTGTATGTATAACAGTTAATTGTGACGATACATTGGGAAGTGACACCGGAGATACATTTACATGCAAACATCTATAATAGAAATAAAATTAATAGTGACTAAAAAAATATGATAGCATAGCCGTCTTGTACCTCTGTTCCGTGCAGTTAAATAGATCTATCACATCTGCATATCTATTAGTAACTTCATGCAACCTAGGTAAAAGTGAGTGTTTCGTATACTCAGTCCGATTATTGTTACATTTAAAAAGGATTTTAGAACGAATGGTTCTCGTGGGAATATGAAATTCAATGAGCTTAGTTAGATCAGGACTGTCTATTCTACCATTTACAATTTTGAACATTAATATTAAGTCTGATATAATTCTTCGATCTGACAGTCTTAGTAAATTTAATTCTTTCATCAAGTAATTATAATTTATGTTTTCAATGGGAATACCGAGGTTAAAATTAATATGTCTTAAGAATTTGTGCTGAATTTTTTCGATTGAATCTGAATGTATTTTAAAATGGGGGGACCAGATCGAGGAGTTATATTCGACTTGACTACGTACTAAGGATGTATACAAAATTTTTAAAGTTGAAATATTCTTGAAACCTCTGGAATTTCTAAGAACGAAGCCAAGCATTTTGATACCTTTATTATAGATTGAGTTTATATGGGATATGAAGTTTAATTTAGAGTCGAAAGTTATGCCCAAGTCACTAATTTCTTTGACAGAGGTAAGGGTAGAGTTGTTAAGTTCATAAGGATGAATAATTGGTTGACTTATTCTGTAAAAACTTATTAAATAACACTTAATAAATGCTTGTATGTGTGCACGAGTGCCACTAAAGGGATTAAAATAAATATTTATTAATATTAAAGTAATCAGTTAAACCTAGGTAATTATGCCAAATAACGAAATAAGTCGCTAGATATGACATAGTAACAAATGTGATAAAATCCATTTAATTAGAATAAAATCCTTGTATACCCCCCCTTTTAACCCCCTCCCCTATATTTTATTTCCATAAACCATAGTTAAAGTAATTTTTGTATCAGTCTTAATATGCTGAAACCGGTTACGATCAGAAATAAATTAAGTAGAAAAAGTTTAATATCTTACTTCTCACGCGAAAGTTTGTATGGATGTATGTGTGTTTGTTACTCTTTCACGCAAAATTTACTCAATGGATTTTAATGAAACTTTACAACAATACAGCTCATACATCAGAATAACATATAGGCTATAATTTATAAAGCCAACTAGGAAGGGGACGGGGAAGGGGAACAGGGACGCACTAGAAAGGTGATTCATGGAGAAACAATGTATTTCTTTTAATATGGCTTTGCAACGCATGCCGGGAATCAGCTATTATTATAATAATGGAATTCCACCTCGAATTGTTAGTATTAATAGAAATATTGCAACCTATACTTTTGAAGAAACATAAAACTATATCCCAAGGAAGAAGCTATTGGTATTTCAACATGTGGATATTTTTTATTAAGCAGGTGCAAGCAAAGTTTGTTATTTTCACAAAATGATGCAACAAAGCGATTTTGCAATAATTAAAGTTCATATTTTCGCTAAAATATCTTCAATGATCTTGATGTTTAAAAAGCTGAAAAAAATTAAGACAGATAATATATTTTTTGGAGGTAAACAAATCTATACATTTTCGATTCTAATAAGAACTTTACAGTACACAGCTACCGCATGTTTACTTAATAGTCGGAGCTGTAGACAGTAAAATTCACTGTTACAATATGAGGCAGACAAGGAATAATGGAAGCAAATAGAACGGTGCATGTGTGTGGAAGAAGGGATATGCCCCGGGCCGAGAGAAAAGATAACATCTTACCGTGTTTTCACCAGACATGAGCGCCAAGAGGCTGTGGAAGGATGAGGTAACTGTACAAGTGGAAATTATAGTAAATTAATGCAAATTGTCACTAGTATATTGCTTTTTACAGGATCGTTACTAAAGTGAGAGTGATCTAAGAATGACGTATTTAATATTCGACAGCGGTTCGGTAAAATCTTTCAAGTCACAAAATGAAGGATATGATAAAAACGATTTAAATTTTTTCTTATTTAAATCAAATTTAATAATGCTATTATTAAGTTCTCTAAGTACTTACATTTTTTTATTACTGTGACAGCTATTTCTGCTTACAAAGCGATAAAACTGTGGTTAGACCACTTTGAGGACTTATACAGGTGTTAAGGGACGTACTTGACTTACTTTGAAAATGGCGCTATAGAAGTCATCTAAATATTATTATTATTATTATCATTTGAAGTAAAAAATGTAAATTGTGGTCTCCGGTGACATTTTTGATGTGTTTTTTTTCTACAAAAACATAAAAAAATGTTTGGTGTTGGACAATTGGAGGCGGAGTGAGAGGTTGGTGGGTTATTCGTGAACAGTAACGGCAGACGGAAGATTTTTTTTTGTTTGATTTTAAATTTAAAAAAAAGTCACCGGAGACCGAAATTTCAATAATATTTTGTAGTAGTATAATGTCAGGAATCACTGGTTAAAGTAAGTCAAGTATGTCCCTTAACACCCTGTATATATATATATATATATATATGATTCTATTTAACCTCAACCAATTTCAATTTTTAAGGTGCCTAAAATGATATATTACCGAAAACCGATTTACTGAGAAAATTGGGACATTTATGCAATGACGTTATACAAATAGACTCGCCATAGTCTCACATGCTCGCAAAATAATGTGGCAAGTAAGCAACACTCTTTTGTTTTCAGCGGTTTTCAGTAATTTCTTAATTCAAAAGTTATTCATGTTTTGAAAAGTTATGCTACTTCCACACTGAAGCCAAACTTCCAACTCAATCTTCCGACGCACGAACGGCCCTTCTACGCAATCGTCCGAAAGTTTGAAATTGGAAGTTGGCCTCAGTGTGGCCGTACCATAAGACAATCAAAGAATGTGTGTTTTTTCTCTAATGCCGTACAAAATTGTCGGACGGGGAACATGAAAATTAATTTATTGCTTATAATAATCGATAATAATAAGTAATTTGTGTGTACATGTACATATGTTATTTCTTCACTTTTACTAATGTTTGCCGTGTAATGGAAACATTTTTTCATCATACAGGAGGGCATTTTGGCGCTTTTTAAATGCAATTTTCCTACTGGTAAGACATGACCTTACTTGACGAGTGACAGTTTAGTACTAAAGTACTAGAAATCGAGACCAGTGCAATTGTCTTCCCTTTGGCTTCCCACTTTGAGATTTCTACCCCGCGTCTAAAGTATGTAACGTCTTTGCATTTATGTAGATTTATTATTATTTTAGATTAATTAAAAAAAATATGTGTAGGTAGGAATATTTCAAGTACAAACATCTAAAAGGTAATTTTATCTAGTTTCTAAATTGGTAAACCGACATTTAAAATACCTTGGAAAAATTCCGAAATTATGTAGTTAAGAAATAATTATTAAAAACAGTGCATAAAAAAATAAAATCATCTTTTTAAACATATCTTTCCATAAACTATTTTTTGTCAGTTTTTTATTAGTAATTCTTATACGTACACGGTCGTTTATCAGTTGAATAAAATATTAACGACGTTTTATTTGTTGTATTTTTAAAAAATAAGGCCTGTTTTATTTTTTTTTATGTTTTTTATTTAGTAAATATACATTTATTAATTTTAACATTTTTATATGAAACATATATAAAATAGTAAATATATTCGTAGTCCTCCTCACTAGGAGATCCTGTACTGAGGGGGACTATGATTTGGATAAGTTTTCAGCGACTTCTATGGTTTAACTTCATTGTTTGGATAAGGTTTTCCAGAAACTTCTATGACGTTGTTTTAAGTATACAAGGGAGTTCATTTTCCGATAGTTCCTTCAGCCAACATTTAATGTCCTTAATGTAGCTATTTTTTGTTTTAATTTGTTTGGTACTAAGTGGGAGTCTATTATATAACTTTACTGCTAAAAATTCTGAACTTCTTTGTCCAAATGAAGAGTTACACTTTGGTATATTAAGTATGTCTGTTTGTTTGGCTCTGGTTTTATGAGCATGTGAGGTGTCTGCCTCTGAATAATTTTTGTGGTGATGTACTAGAATGTTTTTGGCGTAGATTTTCTGAACATCAAACTGTTTAAAAATTTCTGTTGTTGACGTCCTTAGGTCCCCACCTTCAGTATGGTCTTTATGATGCAATTCTGAGTTACCTTAACCTCGAAGTAATGGTTTCTTATAAAAAAAATCAATCAGGGTCTACGCAACCTTTAAGGATACCGCGGGGAGGGTCTATTTGAGTTGAGGAAGGAGTGAACATGGGTCTTGAAGAGATACATTTTGTAGGAGGGAGGAAACTTAGAAAAATCATTCTACAGTTGAGCTGTTGAACTTAAGAGCGAATAGTAGAAATGACCGGTTCTTATGTAACTAATGTTAACGATGTACTTATAAATGTTTTCTTTTGCTAATCACCAGTATATTTAAATACTTACCGATACCCTTTACATTTAAAAAAAAAAGAGAATGTTTAGTTTTGAATTTATTGGATAATTTGCGGAATTACTAATTCTTAATGAATTTTTAATTACTAATTCTGCGGAAATAATGAATGGTTAACTCCATGAATAATAGATAGACACGAGGACGACATGACTTGAGAAGGGTACGCACTGCGCACTGGCTCCGGAGAGATTAGCCTGAGAATGGAATATCCTTTCACCGTACTACGGCCTGCTGATATCGGCCAATAGAATTCGATCAGACATTAAACTCGCCATGGATTTTACCCCAAATCGATGTTAATTTGTCGGAAAGGTTAGAAGGGCGAAATTAATTACCGCTAATACATTAAAAATTATTATTAACATTATTACATACAAATTATTTGGGTAATTCATCAATATAACCAACATCACTTGGATTGATTCAAACTAAGTATAGAAGTTTAGGGTTTAGGTATAAAATATGTATGGTTTTGTGAAAGTTACATACAAACTTAGGAAGGTACTAGATATATTAGGGATATACAGTATACACACGTTGCCGTTTTACCATATTATGTCCATTTTATAATATCCCGACTTGTTTGATTGACATTTTACTATTACCAGCTTTTCTTCGAGTTTTTGTTTGACTTTACCGTCTGACTTTAAATCCTGTTTTAACCGGTCCATCTTTTCGGTTTGTACGTTCCGTTCCGTTTCAAGATGGTGGCTGTTTTAATGGTTCAGTAAAGATTATTTTTCTAAATGTGAAATCATAGTGTATTATTGAATTTTCTAAAAGCATTTTTTTACAATTTTAGTTCTTACCTGCCCGAAGAAAGATAAATAAAACCAGAGTGTGCAATTCACACGCGGTAGAAGTGAAACCTTCAGAAAACTCAATTTGGGAGGCGGGTATGGATACCGCCGCCCCGGGAACCATTTATTGGATAACTAACACCTCCGCCATAGGTCACCCAAAGTGGTTCGCTACGTTTGGTGACTTAGCAGGGGTGCCCGGGTTCATGAGGTGAGGTTTGACCAGGTCTTAGTGGCCGATACGTCTGCCCACCTGCTGCGTGTTGGGCAGGATCGAGAGAAACTGTTTGAGGGAGATCTTTTACTCTCCAGCCAGTGTCTCTGAACCCATCGCCTTGCACCTCAGTTGAAGGGATGGATTCATATGTTCGTAGCTCTTGGACACACTAAGCCCCAGATTCTTACCCACACCTTATACCTATTTCCTTTCCAAAAATTCCTATCCTCCCTTTCTTTACAAAAACCCTCCACACAGCATCTCCTAAGATGACATAGGCCCTGAGGGAAATTATTTTCCGCAGGGCCTCCTGTGTGGAATGTAAAAAAAAAACTAAAGTAGACAAGACTGGGGAGGAAACGAAGCACGGCACCGATTATACTTCTTATCTCATTCTCTCGCAGGCTAAATCCTATAGATGTATGTATTTGTCTCTTTTTAGTGTCGCTATTTATCGTTTCATCGAGTTTAAAATCACAACGGTGCTAAAGAAATTTTCACTTCAAAAAAATAATGATCACGTGGCAGAACAGCAATACCATTCATAATACAATAAATCCATCAAATGAATAGGGGTTTTATTTTCTCTAATTTACAACTTAATGCCTTTCGGATAAGTATCATTATCTATTGAAACCGTCATAAACAGGCCAAGGAAACAATATTATATTGAGAAAATATGGGGAAAGCGGCAGTTTAAGTAGTAATGGGGAAAATGTATCATTTTTCTGTTTTGAATGGAGCTAAAAAGAGAGGATATTTATATAAGAGAATCCCGGTGGGGGGTGAGGCCTCCCTGAATTAAAGTGTCTCTAAATTGTATAATGTCGACAAACAATATTACCCCATGGAAATATATAGGCTATTTTAAGTGGCCCACTGGCAGTTATGCTCGCTAACGGTTAATAAAAAGTATTCAATCGAATCGTACCGCTACGCTGGTTGCAAGAATATTGGGATTGGGAAATTCGGAAAATGATTTGTGGCTTGTATTAAGGAGATATTGGTGTACCCTCTTTTTATGGTAAGTATTAAGCGTTTTAAGTGATTCCAGGATTATGTTTTATTGTTTGTATGTTGAAATGGAGTATTTGTGAGAAGTTTTAAAATGATGACAATGAATCAATGAGATTTATGGCATGTGTTAATAATATATGTACGATAGAATGAAAGCAAATACGTACTATACTATTATGATGTGGACACAGAACAGGTCGAGATTTCGATTTGTGATAAACTTATCACACATTATTGAACTGATCTCCACATATATTCCGGAATAAATAATTCGTATTTATTGTTAGGAATAACAAGAGTTAAACAACTTTTTTAACTACCAAAATAATGATTTATCCAAAAGTACTATTTACACGTGTAACATGGCCGACAAAAGAATTCGAAACATTGCCTCGATAGTCCTGCAGATACTCTTTGAGAAGAAAACAGAGGAACAAATAACGAATATTGTTATTTCCCAGGGTGCTCTGGCTTACCACCCCTCTATGAGGATATATGGACCCGCGATGCTACGCGAATAAATCCTAAATAAAAAGAGACAAACTCGGCTCCCGCTGGGATTCGAATCGATGACCACCGCATGGTCTTATAAACCAACCAGCCAACAATGGATTTCGTCGGGGTACGTAAAATTCCAGAAAATGGTTATACCGATTGGGGAAATATCTTAGGTTTTTTTTAAAAATTTATTGGAGGGCTGGTTTAGGTGACATTATATAAACTTATTTAACATTATGTAGCTTATGTAACATTATGTAAAGAATATATACCTCGCACTTGCACAATCCATAATGGAATACGGCATTATTGCCTGGGGCTGTGCCAGTAAAAAAATACATTAATACACTGTTTAAAGCTCAGAAAACCCTAATAAAAGTAATACTTAAGTTACCAATAATATAACACCCACTTCAATCATATTCGAAAAATTCCCAGTGCTGAAAATTCAAAAATTATATTCAAAACAAATACTTACTTTCCTTTACAAGAACTTATCCACATTTAACACTTCACAAAATTCTCGCAATACTAGAACAAGACATGCTCACCAACTACAAATACCAAAAACAAATACATCCTTTGGACAAAAACACTACAGATACGAGGCTATAAAACTATACAATTCTCTTCCTACACAATATAAAACAACTAATATTATTGAATACAAAAAAAACATAAGAAACTGGCTACAATCTTTTTAACTTTTAATTTATAAATTTTGTCGAATCGAAGTCGATTTTATATTTTGATTTTTATTGTTTCTCTTTTTATATTAGCTATTAACACTCTTTTGTTTTACTATTCACAATTTATAATTTATAATTTACAACTGAAAAATGTCCTCTACAACACAGGTGAACTCCTAGTGTGGAGGACAATATATTATACCTTTGTAATGTAAATGTACAAATAATAAATAAATAAATAAAGTGTTATTAACTGAATATTTCTTAACTCAACTAGAAATAATACTTATATGAAAAAACGATATAATATAAGTAGGAAATAATTAGTTAAAAAGTCTGCAGAACATCAGAGAAGATATTTTTTTACATTAATACCTCACAAGAGTCTCAGCTGCTCCCGTCTGGAGCCAGTGAGACTATGGCATCCCCAATTGGGGTATGTTGTGAGGCTGAAGGTATTAGGGAGGGGAAGGAGATGAGGAAGGGGGACGTGGGGAAGAGCGAGGTGGGGAAGTACCTGGCTATTCAGATCTGGTCACCAAACACGGTTAAAGCCATTTCTTACACCAGTGGTCTTATACCAGGGCGATACTGAGAGTATCTTCCACTCTGGAATGTGCCGCAAATATACTATATATTATTTTAAATATATATTACCCCGATTCTCAAAAAAGGTGATGACACAGACATTAAAAACTACCGTCCAATCTGCATACAATCAGCGTTCCCGAAAATCTTTGAATCCCTTGTTCTCGGTTTAATTTATCCGTCAATATTAAAAGTTATAGATAAAAACCAACACGGATTTGTTTCTGGTAGGTCAACTGCTACTGACCAGTTACTTTACCATAACTATATTACAGAATCTTTTACAAAAAAAAACAAGTTGACAGTATTTACACAGATTTTTCAAAAGCTTTCGACAAAGTATCACATAAATTATTACATAGTAAACTGTATGCAATAGGACTGAGAGGCAAGTTGTTGGATTGGTTCTCAAGTTACTTGTCTAACAGAATCTTATTTGTCAAAAACGTAAAAAGTAATATTCAACGGAAAACTTAATGTTTCATTAATACCTTATCTTTCTTTTTCATTTTTCATTTTTTTTCATTTTCATTACATTTTCCTTTTTGATTTCAACAGTTTGCATTAAATAACCTCTGCAAAAATGTTACAGTTTATATTACCCTTGAAATTACATTTTTTGAAGATTTAAGTGAGTAGATGCACTTTTTCAGAACTGTTTATATTACAAACATATATTGTTTTGTTTGTTTTTCTTTTTATTATGGTCTCAAATTTTTATGTCGTTATTTTATTGGTCAATGATATGACTATCTCTAACACTGTTATATATGAACTTGTAATGACTGTTTATAACGCTAACAAATAAAATAAAATAAAATAAAAATTAAACATTCTAAATTTAAGTTATTATATGCAACTAGTGGTCTACCGCAAGGGAGTCATCTCGGACCCATCCTTTTCGTTAAATTCATAAATGATATCATAAGTTGTTTCGAAGATGTAAAAGTTCTGCTTTTTGCCGATGACATCAAATTATATAAAGAAACTAGCTGACCCGACGAACTTCGAACCGCCTCAGAATCAATAGCTGTTGAATTAAATTCAGTTTTTTTATTAAGTTAAAAATTACGCATTGAAGCAATTATCAATGCGCAACTGTCCGTGCTTTGTTTTTGTCAGTATCCGAGATGGCGTTGTGTACGGATTTATATTTTTGTGATTTTCTTGCTTTTACAATTACTTACGGGAATTCGGGAGACGGATACGGGTGCCGCCGCCCCGGGAACCATTTATTGAATAACCAACACCTCTGCCATAGATCACCCCAAGTGGTTCGCTACGTTTGGTGATTTAGCAAGGGTGCCCGGGTTCATGAGGTGACTTATGTCCGGGTCTTGGCAGTTGATGCGCCTGCCCACCTGCTGCGTGGCGGGCCGGATCGAGAGAGACTGGTTGAGGGAGGCCTTTTGACCTTTCCAGCCGGACTCTCTCGACCCATTGCATTGCACCACAGTTGGAGGGATTGATTCATACGTCCGTCACTCCCGGACACACTGACCCCCAGATTCCTACCCACCCCTCATACCTTTTTCCTTCCCAGAACTTTCTATCCTCCCCATTCCTTAAAAAGATCCTCCACACAGCATCCCCTAAGATGACATAGGTCCTGAGAGAAATTATTTTCCTCGGGGCCTCCTGTGTGGAGCTTATGTAAAAAAATGCGTTTCATTTCAGAGATTTATTATAATTATAGCTGGTACCCGGCATTGCGTTGCTTTGCCATTTAATAAAGAATTTGTTTCTCCCTACATGTCCTTTCCCATTCGTCCCGTTCCCCTTCCACCTCCCCTTCCTCTCCCGCGTTCCCTTTCCCCTCTCACGTTCCTACTCCGCCTCCTCCACCTTCCCTCTCCCCACTCCACTCCCCCCCTTCCCCCGTCCAGCGAACCTCCCTCCCGCGAACCCTTTACCCGAGTTCCCCTCCCTCTCTCCCCTCACATCACCCACATTCCATACATTCAGTCCCGGTGCATTCAGTTTTCAAACAGCTCGCGTGTCACATATTACATTTTTTTAATACACATTTCATTATTACCTACCTCGGAACAGACTATGTCTAGTGAGGTGGGTAAAATAAAACTTTGTAAATAAATGAAAAATAAATAAACGCCCGGGTTGCCGGCACTGAAACTGAACTGATTATGCCAGAGCTCACCAGTTATACAAATCTTGAATAACGTACACAACAAAAAAAGAATTATCCAATTTGGTGCAGTCGCTCGGAAGTTATGCGCGTACAATTCGGAGATTCATTTTTATTAACTACGACGCCTGAAATAAAATTTCCGGCAAATATATCAACATAGTTACAACGACAACAATTTGTTTTGCTTTTCGTCTGACCTTAGAAAGTGGCAGATACTAAATAAAATTTCCCGCAAATATATCAACATAGTTACCACGACAACAATTTGTTTTGCTTTTCGTCTGACGTTAGAAAGTGGCAGGTACTAAATAAAATTTCCCGCAAATATATCAACATAGTTACCACGACAACAATTTGTTTTGCTTTTCGTCTGACCTTAGAAAGTGGCAGGTACTAAATAAAATTTCCCGCAAATATATCAACATAGTTACCACGACAACAATTTGTTTTGCTTTTCGTCTGACGTTAGAAAGTGGCAGGTACTAAATAAAATTTCCCGCAAATATATCAACATAGTTACCACGACAACAATTTGTTTTGCTTTTCGTCTGACGTTAGAAAGTGGCAGGTACTAAATAAAATTTCCCGCAAATATATCAACATAGTTACCACGACAACAATTTGTTTTGCTTTTCGTCTGACCTTAGAAAGTGGCAGGTACTAAATAAAATTTCCCGCAAATATATCAACATAGTTACCACGACAACAATTTGTTTTGCTTTTCGTCTGACGTTAGAAAGTGGCAGGTACTAAATAAAATTTCCCGCAAATATATCAACATAGTTACCACGACAACAATTTGTTTTGCTTTTCGTCTGACGTTAGAAAGTGGCAGGTACTAAATAAAATTTCCCGCAAATATATCAACATAGTTACCACGACAACAATTTGTTTTGCTTTTCGTCTGACGTTAGAAAGTGGCAGGTACTAAATAAAATTTCCCGCAAATATATCAACATAGTTACCACGACAACAATTTGTTTTGCTTTTCGTCTGACGTTAGAAAGTGGCAGGTACTAAATAAAATTTCCCGCAAATATATCAACATAGTTACCACGACAACAATTTGTTTTGCTTTTCGTCTGACGTTAGAAAGTGGCAGGTACTAAATAAAATTTCCCGCAAATATATCAACATAGTTACCACGACAACAATTTGTTTTGCTTTTCGTCTGACGTTAGAAAGTGGCAGGTACTAAATAAAATTTCCCGCAAATATATCAACATAGTTACCACGACAACAATTTGTTTTGCTTTTCGTCTGACGTTAGAAAGTGGCAGGTACTAAATAAAATTTAAAATTAGAGAAAAGAGGCCGGCTTCGTTCTCATCGGGTCAGAAGTGACACCGGTTTGATTGACTAATATCACTTTTAAAAATAGGGGTTAATGGTAGAAGGGTGAAAATTTAGCACTGCTTGTATTTTTTAATGCCTCACCATAAAAAAGAATAATAAAAAATTTGTCAAAAAAAAAAAAAAAAATTCGGAATGGAACACCCTTTACTTTAAGGGGTATGAAAAATAGATGTTGGTCGATTCTCAGACCTACCAGATAAGCACACAAAATTTCATCAAAATTGGTCCAGCCGTTTCGGAGGAGTATGATGATAACAAACACCGTGACACGAGAATTTTATATATTAGATATCCAATGTAAGTGACTGCCTAATCCTACGGTCAAACATTGACAAATTACACAATTGGTGTGTTGCAAACAACTTATTCCTCAATATCGATTAATGTAAGACACTCACATTTTGTCGAACAAAGACCCCGCTATCTTTCAAATACTTACACAATAAATAACAAAATCTTAGAAAAAGTCAATGAAATCAGGGATCTTGGAGTTATATTTGACACCCAATTAAATTTTATAAAACATATAACCAACAAAGGCATGAAGATACTAGGATTTACAATAAGAACCATCAAAGACTTTTATTCGTTAGAACTTATAAAATTTTTATATTTGTCATTAGTATGCAGCTTGCGGGAATACAATTCCATAGTTTGGTCCCCATATTATCAAATT
Organism: Limnephilus rhombicus; assembly: GCA_929108145.2. Lineage (NCBI taxonomy): Eukaryota > Metazoa > Arthropoda > Insecta > Trichoptera > Limnephilidae > Limnephilus > Limnephilus rhombicus. The sequence continues at coordinate 45,005,581 of OV815274.1, read as the reverse complement.
CATATAAAAAATATTGAAGGAGTGCAGCACAAATTTTTACGATTTATTAACTTCAAGTTATGTATACCTATTCAACACATTAACTATACATTCTTACTAAATACACTTAAATTGCATTCCCTAGAAAACAGAAGGAAAATAATTAACCTAACTTTTTGTTTAAATTATTCACTGCGAATTACTGTGAATTAATGACTGTTGTGAACTCCTGCATCTCATAGACTTTAAGGTACCAACTCGAGCGACAACGCAAAACTAAGTATTCGGCAGCAATAATTCTGGAACCAACTACGTACGGGAGGAAGTATTATTTGTTTGGTTATTTTGATTTTTTTGTTCTTATTGCTGTTTTTATTTATATTTAGTACATTTGAAATTTAGTTTATATAAAGAATAAGAGAAATATATAAGTATTATATTTTGTATATACTTATATGTTATAATATATACATATAAGTATAAACGTTATATTTTATTTTAAGTATATACGCATATATATATTTTTAATTTTTTTTTTTATTATTATTATTTATTTATTTTTAGTTAAGGTTTTCAGTATACTTTTTTAATTGTGTTTTGAAATTTTTGAAACTGTCATTAAGGATCTTAAATTTTCTGGTAATTTATTAAAGAAATTTGTTCCCAAGTATTTGTAGTTTTGTTGACCCAAAGTTTTTTTACAAATGGGAATTGGTAACATGTATTTTTGCCTGAGATTTGCTGTGTTTTTCAAAGGTATGGTTTTGTTTAGGATATCCTCTTTGTAAACTTGTAAGATTGAGTGATATAGGAAAAGAGTATTAAATTTTCTGACCTTAAATTCTTTGAATATGAGTTCAGATGGATATAAAAATGATTTTTTTAATAATATTTTAATTATTAGTTTTTGCGCAATGTAAAGAGATTGTGTGTGAGTTTTAAAGGCGCCACTCCATCCTATTATACCATATTGGATTATGGATTGACATAAAGCGAAGTACGTCATTCTCAGTAGTTCTTTATTTAGAATGTGTCTCAAACAGCTAAAAATATAGGTCAATTTTCGTACTCTATTTTTAAGAATGGTTATACGCGGTATCCATTTTAGACATTGGTCAATAGTGATTCCTAGATATTTGGTTGAAGTTTTCATTTCAATATTAGTACACAGTAAGTTACAGTGGTGTTGTTGAGTATTTGGTGCAGAGTGGATCCTTATGTTTATTTCATGCGGCGTGTTTGGTTTTTTTATGAAAAATGGTATGTAATGTTTTTTTTAGAGTTTAACGTTAGTAAATTATTGTTAAACCATGTTTTTAATTCATTTATGTCTGTGTTAGCCTTTTTATTTAGTTCTAACCATGTGTTTGCTTTTAGAAGAAGCACTGTGTCATCTGCATATGAGACAATTTCCCCGTATTTAGCAACTTCAAATATATCATTTACATATAATATGAACAAAAGTGGTCTTAGAACTGTGCCTTGTGGTATTGAGAAGTTTTTTGTTTTTTCTTTCGGAATCACTTAGTTCATTTAATAATTTTACTTGTTGTGGTCTGTTTTCCAAAAAGCTTATAATCCAGGTAGCACCATTGCATTTATTCCAATTGATTTGATTTTTTTTATTTAGTTAGTATAAATATAAATTATTATTATAGTTATATAAATTACGTTTATAATTCAGCATAAACAAAATAAACCTCAAATATTAATGAAACAATAGTGAGGAGTGAATTGATGAGAGGAGTAGATAATTGTGAGATAATTAACCTTAATGTATGCGTGCACGCATCCTCATCAGGACACGGAGCGGACCCTTGTCAGCCTCTTCGTGACGTCACCGTGTCCGCTCTGGACCCTACCTCCCCCCCTTTCCATTATTAAGGGATGCTGCCCCCCTAACGTCCTTTGCCCACCCTTAATTATATCTAGATTTGCACTTCAGTGTGCCGCTATTTGAAAGATGTAAACAGACGGCGCAAAAAATGGAAAGGGTGCAATATATGACCGGTAAAATAATGGACACTCAAAATCAATGATCTAATATGTTGAGTCAGGAGTAGAACAATCTAAAAAGCTAACTTATAGTGAATAAAGGAAAATCTCTTTTTTTTTTTTTTACAGTGAATACCGCACAAGAATCTAACTGCTCCCGTCTGGAGCCAGTGAGACTATGGCATCCCCAATTGGGGTATGTTGTGAGGCTTAAGGTAGTGGGGAGGGGAAGGAGGTGGGGAAGAGGAAGGTTGGGAAGTACCTGGCTATTCAGATCTGGTCACTAAACACGGCTAAAGCCATTTTCAAGCAACGTTTCAATTCTGAATGGTGGTCTTACACCAGGGCGATACTGATAGTATCTTCCACTCTGGAACATGCCGCAAATATAATAATTGAAATAGAAGATATTACTAATAAATCTAAACGAAACAAGAAAAAAAACACGACACAGAGAAAGTAAAAAGGTAACTAACTAACTATCACGCCGTTTCCCCGCAGGGACAGGCAGAGAGGAAGGACCGCCAAACAACTTGATCTTGGCACCCAATCCTTACCTCGTTCACATTCATACATCGTCTCATACATGCTCTTCTATTATTCCGACTCTTCGCATGTCCCGACTCAAGTATCTGATTCACTTGGTCGTGCCGTGTCTTCCTCGGGCGTCCCCGACTTCTTCTTTCATCCACATTTGCGTCATATATTCTCCTTACACTCCTTTCCTCGTTCATTCGCTCTACATGCCCAAACCATCTGAGCGTCCATTTCTTAACCTTACTCATCACGCTTACATCAGCCTTGCATTATTCGCGGATCTCCACATTTCTCACACGATCGTACATGGTTTTACCACACATACGCCTCAGGGATCTCATTTCTACAGCATTCAGTCTACTTTCATCCTTCCTCTGCCAGTTCCATGCCTCACTGCCATACATAAGGGTAGGTACCAGCACTTCATTATGGACGGCTAACTTCGCTTCTTTGGACAGTTTTTTGTTGGCGCCAACGGCGTTCAGTCCTCCATAAATAGAGTTGCCTGCATTTACCCTTCTTTCGATATCTCTGTCAGCCCTTCCACCTCTCTTAAACATACTTCCCAAGTACACAAACTGCTCCTGCTCCACCTGCTCCAAATACTCATCATTCATAACTATGTTGCACATTGTTTTCATATTCCCTCTTTCAAATACCATTACTTTAGACTTATTTACATTCATCATTAACTCATTCTTCATACATACTTCGTTCATCCTAGACACGAGAGACTGTAGATCTTCCATATTGTTAGAAATCAGCACCGCATCATCAGCATACAACAGGAAACATACTTCCAGATTACTCAATTTCGCGCCCAATCGCATTTCTTTCAATTCTTGCATACAATTATCCATGTATAGATTGACGACCTCCGTAGTCCAGTGGGTAAGACTCTTGACTCATAATCCGGAGGTCGCGGGTTCGAACCCGGCATGCGCAAATAAATTTTATTTGATTAATTTGTGTTATTTCACAATTAATTCATTTAAAATAATATATAGTATATTTGCGGCATGTTCCAGAGTGGAAGATACTATCAGTATCGCCCTGGTGTAAGACCACCATTCAGAATTGAAACATTGCTTGAAAATGGCTTTAGCCGTGTTTAGTGACCAGATCTGAATAGCCAGGTACTTCCCAACCTTCCTCTTCCTCACCTCCTTCCCCTCCCCAATACCTTAAGCCTCACAACATACCCCAATTGGGGATGCCATAGTCTCACTGGCTCCAGACGGGAGCAGTTGAGATTCTTGTGCGGTATTCACTGTAAAAAAAAAAAAATAAATAAAAAAAAAATAACCACGGTGACATTACGCAGCCTCGTTTAACGCCTTTTGTGATGTCAAACCATCCCGTAAAATCACCGTTCACTCTAATACATGCAACACTTCCCTCATACAGAGAGGCAATTGCCTGTATGAGATTCGTATTCACTCCATACTTGCACAACACCTTCCATAGCTTTTTCCAGTCAACTCGGTCGTACGCTTTTTGTAGATCTACAAAGGCACAGAAAAGTTTCTGGTTTTTTGCAAGAAACTTCTCGGTAAGCATACGCAATGAAAAGATCTGGTCCATGCACCCCCTTCCACTCATAAAAGTTCCTTGCACATCCCATATTTTATCTTTTGTTTCCGTGCGATTTTAAGTCAAAAGGTTACGGTAAAAATGTCGGTAACAATGGGCGAGTCGGTTGAGACATTGTTTTCCCGGTAAGACAGAAACCCTGTGTTCGATTTCCAGTTGCAACCGTTATCTTTTTTATTTAGCTATATCATGCTCTGTTCCATGTTTCGTTTGGATTCATTAGTATTATCTTCTTCTTCAATGATATATTACATTTATGGGAATATAACCTTAAAAAAAGTTCTTCCAATTAAATTTAAAATCTATTCGTTCGATTTGGGGGTTCTGTAGTGATGAGTTTTAATTTTAAAATTTCTTTTAGGTGACTGGTGTTAAGGGAATTGTTTTAAGCCGAGTCCGAAAAAAAAGTGCACAAAATTCACCCTTTCAGGCTTCTGAGAGATAGTAGACGAAATACAGTTGTACCAACGTAACATAACACGATGTCACCTCTTGCATATTGATTTGATGTTGTCGTCTTTACTAAAGTTTTAAATCTTCAACACACTCATGTAATTTACTTAATTAAACTATTGGTTATTGTCACTACTTGCTTATATACACATATTTTTTTCCGTTTCTCATTTACACAGTTACGTGTACAATTTTTTTAATAAATTTACTCAGTAATTGTGGTGCATAACGGTTTTATGGAAACCACGAAAATATGTAATAATTTTGTAACATATTATCTCTAATAAATAAATAAATATAAAATAAATGTTTTATTCAATGATTGTAAAATTACTTTGGGAATTCATTTTGAATTCAAAGAAAACAATCAACCAATTTTTAATAAAAAATATCAACATATTTCAAAACCAAAGATTTTTTTCATTAAGAGAGTATTTATTTTATGTTCATATTTTTATTTATTTTTAAACGCAATATATTTTCACTTCTGTAAAAGGCAGACAAATGGCGGCTTACTAACAAGATTATATTAAACTTACAATATGTTTTTGACTTTATAATTATATTCGAATCTTAAGGAAAGGTTCACGTGCGACAAATTCATCAAATAGGCAATCTGTGCCATTCTGTTTTTTTTTGATATTTTAAAGGTCCCCGTTAAAAGCCGATTTTTAGTTATTTTGACCTTTTTATAAAATTATAATAAGCTGACAAGCTTAACAACACGAAAGCTGTCCTCTTCTGCTGATCATAATTTGTTCAAAAGCTGAGCAGGACTTATAATCGGCATTTGACGGCGACCTTTTAACTGTAAAAAACAAACAAAGTGGCGTTAAATGACCATTTAATGACAATGTCACATTTGATTTTCTGTAAAAAAAATGGCTTTTTGCTTTTCCTCTTTGATAAAAACTTCAGCAATACATAAAATGTTAACAAAAATCAATATTATATTATGAAGGTAAGTATGTAAAATCATCACGTAGAAATGAAAATGTATGCTCTGTTAAAAATTCTTCCATTTAAATGAGTGCAAAGGGGTTGCCTCAAAAAAGCTTTAAACAAACATAAAATGCATCTAATTTGTGTAACAGTAAATAAACTTTTGAAATTTCATGTAATCATAATATTTTCTCATTGGGCGTTATGCTAAACCATGAGGAATAACAATATTTAATAAACATGATAACCTACCCTCACGGGTGCGTGGTGAGATCCTTTCGGTGGAAGAGCCTCACGTCCCCGCTGAAGCCTTAACAGCCCAAGTTTCATTTCAGGACATTGAATGGAGACCCATGAAGGACCAATGTATTGTGCCAAATCTGTAAAATACGTCCATGTGATAGGACTTCCGGACGGAGAGGAAGGGAGGCCGGAAGCATCCCTCCGTCAACCCCTCGGCGTCTGACTACAGCGGTAGCAGAAGGGTGCAAGTACGATGCAGGAAAGACTTTTTATCGAAAGTATTTGTATCAAGAAGGTTTGCTACGGATAAGCACAATTTTGCAAATAAAAATAAATTAATAATATTTGGTAAATTATTTGTCTCAATGGAAATTGTAAAAAAATAATGTTTTATTTTTTATAGGTAACACTATTTATGTTGTGTGTAAAAGCTTGATATATTTTACAATAGCTGTACTTGATCAAATTTTGTAGTCTTTACAAATAAGAAGCTTTGGGTGTATTTTTTGTGAAGTTATTATCATACAAAATGTGAGTTTTTAATTTCGTTAATATATTATCTTAATTGTTATTTTGAAGTCTTGCATGTTAGTTCTTTATAATACATAAATAATTATGGATTTTTATAGGATTTATCTTCATTAAAACAATGCATCCCTTTTGACTTGTTTTACGTACAATGTTTTTGTAATTCAAATGGATCCTACTTTACTCCAACTAAGATTGGAAACTTCATCACTGCAAATCTACATTATTATTTTGTACTACGTTTATATCATTGCAGTTTTTTTATTAACCCGTCTGCTTGTTTAGGAATAAATACATCCCAAAACACGTAATCGCGTAATACTTTCATAAGACCAAAAACGTCCCGAGCGACCATACATTTTAAAAGCTGTATATCTCACTTCCTCTCATGCAAACATATGTATTTTTATTTTAACCGGAAAGAGAACGAAATAATGCTTCTTATTGTCTTATAATAATATAATATGAAAGCTAACTTGCATAGACATTTAACAATCTCGATCCAAAGTGACGATTTCTGATTTTTCGCGCGAAACTGAGGCTTCCGGATTGAGAGGTGCGAATTATCGAACCAAGCGGACGGGTTTTAAGATTAATTTATTTTGGTTGGTATCTTATTTTTTCCTAGCACTTTTCTCTGTGTTTTATGATATTTACATACTGTACGACACTGTGACGCTGTCCAAAACGTTGGCTAAAGAAGAAGGTAGCGCAACACGGCATAACACCCCAAAATAAATAACAATAATTCTTTTGGACGAGAAAATCTTAAATTATATCCATAGTAGGTACATACATTTAAAAACATCTTTATATCTACAATGTAATATGTTCATTTAAAAAAAAAAATATAGCTTTCACATTCTGTCATCTACACATTCAAACTCGTGCTGTCTGTTTCGTGCAGTAAATCATGTAAAATATTAATACTGTAAAAGCCCATCAGGGCGTTTGAAATAAATAAATAAATCATCTCTGGTGCAGGAAAAAAGTGCTGATTTTTTTTCTTTAAATCCATCGTAATATTATGGAACTCGTTACTGTCACGCTGATGCAGATTACATGTGATATGTTAATAATTTTAATACTCGTACATCCGATAAAAGCACAAAAGGACATAAGCTTTTAGCTGCAGATAACAACTGAAGACACTGTTGACATGATGTTAGTCTCGATACCATGGGCGGCGGAAGCTAACACCCGCCCCGCCCCCGGGCCCTGGAGTCCTACCCGGCGCGGCGCCTGGACGCCGCCCCAGATAACCGCTGCCACCTGACGACACGCCACTGGCTTATCTCGCACGTGGGGAACAAAGGATATCACCGCAACTTGAAGTCCACGTGTCGTGACTGACAATGATGGCGTTATAATATTAGATGAAGGTGTTATATAATTATTAATGTGATTTTTGAGAAAAACTATTGTGATTTTTAGGCAATAAATCGTTTTGGCAACCATATGTTATTATTTCATATTTTCAACACAGGTGAAATTTATAAGTTACAATAAAGTACAATTTAGAAACATTATTTATTAATGTAGGCCTCACTGGATGCTTTACTCGCGCAGAGGCCCCCATTTTACAATTTAATGAAATTTGAAAAATAAATTTTATTTTAATAAAATAAAACTGAGATGGAAAATCACCCGTGAGATGATTTTCTTACAAAAATGGCGCCGTAAAAATCATCCAAATATTATTATTATAAGAAATAAAATGCATAAAGGCGGTAATCGAAAAAAATCAAAAGATCGGAAAATATATGAGGTATGGTTGTATGCGTTCAATATATTGACTTCAGTGTTTTTAGTTGCTAACAAGATTTTTCCCTATCATCCGTGCAAATTTTTACACTTTTATATCAGGTTGAAACTTGGAAAAAAGACAAAAACTGAGCTGCGAAATTTACATAAAAATGTACGTAGTAAAAAATCCAACAATAAATATTTATGTAAGTTAATCAATCCATTCCAATTAAGAATAATTGAAACTATATGTGCTGTGTACTGTAAAAAAACCACGTGTTTACCAAAATAATGTGTTTTGTCGTTGACTTCATTGCTTTGAATCGGAATGAATTGATTTCAAATAAATTCAATAATTCCAAGTCTGGCAGACATGCGAAAAAATCTTTACAAAGTACACTACCTACAAATAAAATAAAGTATACTTCACGGAAAACTCTTAAAAAGAGTCACAATACAAGAAGGCCATTAATATCAACATATCGCATCGGTTAATGCTCAAGGAACAGTGAATTCTAAACATAATCTTCCCCGTGGATGTCCCCTGGCGATAGATTTGAAACCTCCAACGGAACGGGGTTGTTTTTAAGGGATGACCGGACCGGATATTTATGTTCGGAGGCTGCCCGGAGCGCAGAAAGGAGAAGAATGATGCCACCCCTAGCTGATGAGGCAAATACGATTGTAAACTTTCCTAGCTATGCAAATCGGACAAGCCAAAATATATTCCTACGTTCTTGGTACACATTCTGTGGGAGATGTTTATTTATTTTTCCTCTTTACCATGTAAATTGTACATTCTTTTCATGTGGATCTTTTAATAAATAACCTTCAATGGTCCGCTCCTATGAAATTGGTAAAGCGTTTTTAAAATATGTCTTTTTTAACGAGGCTGCGCAAAATCATGCAAATACCGGAAGTCGACGGTGAAAGCATTTGTAAAGTTAATATTAGTTATATCAAGCGTCGTACTTTTTTCTAACAAAAAAATCATTTGGGATGATAGCTGTCTTTTTCGTTGACCAAATATTTCAAATTACCAAGTTTTATTGAATGTACTTTTGTTTTTATCCATATATACACAAATCAAAATATGTTTGCTTGGGGATATATGAGTATGTGAGTTGTCTATTCGTTGCTAAACCATCATCCGGTTGCGATGAAACTTTTGAGATTTTATGTGCGTATACCCGCGATGGTTTCTATATATAATAGTGACCTCTGGTGTCTTGAAATTATGCGTTGCTAACCATTCATCTGATTGCGATGAAACTTTTGGGATTTGATGTGTGCATGCCATGGTTTCTATATATAATAGTGAGCTCTGGCATTATTAAATTTGTATAAAAGAGTTGCAATAGGTGGTAAGCAAGCTATTTGAAAACTGAATGTACCGGGACTTAATGTATGGAATGCGAAAGGGGGGAGGGGAACTCGGGAGGTTCGCGGGATGGGGGAAGCGGGAGAGGGGAGTGGGGAGGGGGAAGGCGGAGAACGCGGAGTAGGAACGCTTGAGGGGAGTAACAATTTCTTTATTAAGTAGCAACGCATGCCGGGAACTCGCTAGTAATATAATAGTTTGATATAAATATTGGGTGAACTTCAATTAATGGAACACGGGAAAAATTTATAGTTCATAATGAAAATTATTTAACCTGCTAAAGTTGCGTCGATTTTCAATTTTTGTTGTGCCAGATGTCACGGTTGGATATTTTAAAAATATTTTGCTCAATAGTCGTTGGTACTTACAGCAGAATTTTTAAAATAGATTCTTCCTTTTGTGGTGGTGTACAATATAGTAGGATTTATAGTGGGGTAAGATGGGACTGCGGGCGGCATTGCACAATTATTTATTTGAACCATTTTCGGTCTTCACAATTACATTCAAACGTGCGCTATTTTAAATGATTTGCATGAATCATGATGTAGATTAGAGGTCAGGTATTTGACTTGTACAAATTTGATAGATTTAAAAAAAATATATATTTAAACACACTCCAACAAACACCAAATATCACTAATAGACCGGTTAGACAAGCGTACAAAGAAAACATCAAAACTCCGACGGTAAACACTACCTTTGGACAAAGCCACCATAAATACCATAAAGCATTCAACAGTCTTTCACTTGAAACAAAAATAGAGGAAAACAAAAATAATTTCAGACACAAAATAAAAAAAAATGGATTAAAGAACAAAAAAAGACAATTTTATCAAAATTTTATAACATAAAAGAATAAAACGTATGCACGCAACACACAAAACTTATATTAAACACGTAACACTCACAAACAAATAAAACATAATATACGCCGATTTTCATTTAATTTTTTTTTTTTTTAGTTTGTTATTTTTATTTAATTTAAATTTTTGATCTCTATTTTTAGTTTAAATGTATCTTTATTTTAAATGTTTTTTTTTGTTTCGTCACCAACATTGTATGTTTATTTTTTTTCAAACTGTATTGTGTATAAATTATTATATTATAAAATGAGGGCTTCAGCACGGGTTAACAACCCAGTGAGGCTGACATTACTGGATTGTACTATGAAATTTTGTAAAATAATGTAGCAACAATAATTTTTTTTTTTTTTAAAAGTTGCAAAAACAAAACCTATGAAAATTGTATTAGCAGAACGGACACGTTCCTGTTTAATTCGCCATACAAAATCCTCAACTTCATCTAAAACACTACAAAAGTCAAAGTTCGCAAAATAATATTGGCAAACTTTTAGGAAATGGAAATCCGATGCGGCCCTGTAAAGAATAATAAAGCAGTTGTGTATTATCCCCAGCTGTAAAAGTGCCCACGTTTAAGGCTTTCTAGACAGCTGTTACGCCAGCAGGAAATTACGCTTCCTGTGCTAGCCAGCGGTTGACGGAAACCGGACAATTTTAAAATGACGCCACCGCCCACGAAGCTTCCTCGCTTTATTTTTGGTTTCTAAAACCAACCGTGCGTTATGTGACCTGAGATGGGTTTCAGCATGAATCTATTCGGAGGTGGGAGGAACCTACCAAATTTCAGAGGAAAAACTGCGATTATTTGAAGTTATTGCTTGATAATCCTACTTGTTGTTATTTTATCTCTCAATGTTATAAATTGTCTATAGAACAATATCGTTAGGACTCTTTGAACATTACAAAGGTTAATTTAAATTGTATTTTTGAGATTCAGATAATTTTTTCATTATTACTAACTTATCACAATTTAAAAAAATCTTTACTAAACTACTTACCACGCGTTTCGCATTGTTATGTTTATTAACCCGTCGTCGACTCCGATTGGTCAAAATAAAACACAAACAGCAGTTGTGGGTACAGATAGACCTTCTTTAAAATCAAATATATATGCTTTTTTTACATTAGCCATTTTTTTACATTAGTTCCGTACGTGAAAATAATTTCCCTCATGGCCTATGTCATCGTAGGGGATGCTGTGTGTAGGATTTTTTTAAAAGAAATAAAGGAAAAGTTCTGTGAAGGAAATAGGTGTGAGGGGTGGGTAGGAATCTGGGGGTCAGTATATCAAGACGTAACGGACGTATGAATCCATCCCTCCAACCACGGTGCAAGGCGATGCACAGGTCGAGAGATTCCGGCTGGAGAGATTAAAGACAATCATCAATCAGTCTCTCTCGATCCTGAACACCAAGCAGCAAGCAACAGACGCATTGGCCGCCAAGACATGGACAAACCTCACCCCATGAACGCGGGCATCCCTGCAAAGCCACCAAACGTAGCGAACCACTTGGAATGACCTGTGGCTGAGGTGTTGGTTACCCAATAAATGTTTCCCGGGATGGCGGTACCCTTACTCGTCTCCCAAATTGAAGAGCCGTTGAGAACAGCTTGCCTCAACGAAATACGTAAGGCATATTTATTATTTTTGTGTCATCACTGGTTATTTATAAGTATAGACTATAACTGGAGACTATAAAACTTCGCATTAATCTGATAGTATCCATAATTTGTCGTATTGTCTTGTTTTTTCTGGTGCTTTCTCTTAACGGGGATTGGATATAATCGGAACAATTTTCACCTACAGACTGCAGCCAGGGGTGATTAAGGGGATGTTAACAATAGAGAGCTCCAGTCCAATTTTTTAAATATTTTTAATGAATACCCTTCTAACTTAAATAACTGCATTTTTATTTTTATTTTTAGTTTTAATAGTTAAAATAATTGTCAAAGTTTTAATTTTTAAAGACCCCCGAAAACCACCGTATGTATACTGAATCGTGTGACGTCATCACTCCTGAAAAATTACTATATAATCGGGCAATCAGCTGATCAACTACCGCCATTTTGAATTCCGTTATTCGAAGTATTCTCCCTAGAAGAAGCATTACTATTTTTTTTGTGCAGTAGTTTTTGAATATTTTCAATAATAGAGATAAACTAATAATAGATACCTTTATTTTCGAAACATTATTTAGGCCAACTAAATCTCTATAAACTTTTGAATATTTTTTTAAAAACTCTGCGTTTAATATTATTAAATCAAAACTTATATAAAAAAATGAAACAATACAACTTTGTATAAACCACTTATATGATGTGCAAATCCGACCGGTTTCGGAACAAACGTTCCTTCGTCAGGGAAAGCTTATACTAATTTGACAGTTTAGAACAATGCTTTATTGTGGTAGGGGTGGAGCCGTTGTTAGTTAATAATGTAGATTGGGTGGGTAGGTATTAGTGTAGAGTGGGTGGGTAGGGGAACAAATCCATGATTGGGTTATATGACAATATTTTTTGTTTGTTGATAATAGATTCATTATTTTTAAGGGATTTTTTAATTTCCAAAGCTTCTAAGTTATCTAAACGTTTTCCTTTATGATTAATATGAAGAATATTTATCCCTGTGTTTTTTCAAAACTGTGGTTATTTTCAATGATATGGTAAGCGAACTCAGAAAAATTATTATTATTAAGACACCTTAAATGTTCTTTGATTCTGATTTCAAAATTACGAGTTGTTTTTCCAATATAAAATGAAGGACAATCATTGCATTTGAGTTTATATATTCCGGAATTAACTAATTAATTAATTAATTAATTAAATACAAAACTTATATATTCAGAATCAGCGTTTATTGGTCTATATGAACATATTTTTTTAAAGCCTTAATATTTTTCACTGGAGATGTACGTCACGTACATTTAGAAGTCAGGAGGTGATATTATTTTTTCTTCTACCACCTCATAGTTTAAATTGAATTTGATTTAAAACATCTATTTCACATAAAACTGTGTTCATATTATAAGAATTTGTACAAAGTGTACCCTCGCAGCTTGGTACATTATGTAATATTTCATGTTAAACATAAAATACTGTCTGTAAAAAATTCTATAATAATATTTTGTGTCCATTCATCTTAAATTTGAATACATCACAAGAAAGAGTCTGCATGAAATACCCATCGGCCATCTTCCATACAATTCTATGCGCAGAGTGTGTGTGATCGGAATAATATGACAAATATTAGAATAAATTGTAGGCGCCCAGGGCGAAACCCCGCACATAAAACCTCTCGTATTCTATTGAACTTTTTGTGTTCTTATCTACCGGCTCCTGGACTGGGCTCTTGGGCTCCTATCCATAAAGCCTTGCCTCGAATATGACAAACACGACAATAAGCACGTTTAAACATACGAAAAAGTCGAACTATTTCAATAAGCTAAAATTTTAGGCTACCCATTGAATTTTCCCCTTTTTCGGTGGTTCGGTATTGTCGGTTGTTGGGAGTGAGTTTTAGGGGTTGGGGATCGGCAATAACAAATAATTGCGGCCCAACACGGACGAGAGTGGAGATATAGTAACAGACATTGTGTAAGATGGAAGTTTATATCGCATTTGTTCGGGAGGATAGATTTGTATGAATAGGAATATGAGGAGGACTTTATTGAATGGTGAGGGTGCAACCTTTTTTTGCTGCACGGAGTCAATACATCTCTGGAAAAATAAAATGTGTAATTTATGTTATTGGTTCGATCTTATGAATAAGAAAAGGAATTCTTTTTGTGGCTAGGGATAGAAAATGTCCACTCACACTAAACCTATAGCATGATGTAGATTATTTAATTAATAAATATTTTATATTTTTGAATGTAGCTATTACTTTGTGGTTATCCATTATAGAAAAATGCAACAATATAACTTTGTAAAAACCACTTATATAGTGTGCAAATCCGACCGGTTTCGGAACAAACGTTCCTTCGTCAGGGAAAGCTTATACTAATTTGACAGTTTCGAACAATGTTTTATTATGGTAGGGGGTGGAGCCGTTGTTAGTTAATAATGTAGATTGGGTGGGTAGGTATTAGTGTAGAGTGGGTGGGTAGGGGAACAAATCCATGATTGGGCTATATGACAATATTTTTTGTTTTTTGATAATAGATTCATTATTTTTAAGCGATTTTTTAATTTCCAAAGCTTCTAAGTTATCTAAACGTTTTCCTTTATGATTAATATGAAGAATATTTATCCCTGTATTTTTTTCAAAACTATGGTTATTTTCAATGATATGGTTAGCGAACTCAGAAAAATTATTATTATTATTATTATTAAAATTATTATTTTTTTTAATATTCGCTCCATACATGAGGAAAACAATTTACCTCGGCCTGTTTCATCTTAGGGGATATTGTGTGGAGGGTTTTTTTATGGAAAGGAAATAATGGGAAGATATTTCTGAGAAGAAACAGGTCTGCTTGGCCAAATTCAAATTATCCAACCAAACTGTAAAAGTATTCTTTTGGTCGAAAGGTGTAGCATGTATCTAGTATGGCTATATACTACTTTTTTAATTTGTTTTTTAAATTAGAAAATATAGGTCATTATATAAATAATATTTTCATGATTTTAGAGGTAACTCCGGCAATTATTTGTGAGCTGGTGACAATTATTTAAAAAAAATTGCTCTTTTTACAACGTATATACCATGAAAAATAAAATGATATAAAAAAATGATTAAATAAAGTATTTCGATGGACATAAATTTTAATTACAATCGATTCGGGAGGCGGGAATGGTTACCGCCGCCCCGGGAACCTTTATTGGATAACCAACACCTCTGCCACAGGTCAATCCAAGTGGTTCGCTATGTTTGGTGATTTAGCCGGGGTGCCCGGGTTCACGGGTGAGGTTTGTCTAGATCTTTGAGGCGGATGACCAGGACATACTGAACCCCAGATTCCTACCCACCCTTTAATCCCTCTTCCTTCCCAGAACTCTCCTCTCCTTCATTTCCTTTAAAAAAACCCTCCCCACAGCATCCCTAAAGATGACGTAGCCCCCCGAGAGAAATTATTTTCCTCTGGGCTTCCTTTATGGAACTAATGTAAAAAAAAAACCTAATTATGTTGAATCACGTATTTGTAGTGTATATATTAAAATTTCATAACATAATTATATGCTTTATTTTTCATTGTATATGACATTAGGTAGGGTAAGACAAATATTTTTAAATAATTATAATTAACTGGCCTTTTATTTCACGCAAATTGATTTCTTTAATGGCATGTGTATCACAATTTAAAACTAAATAAATATAAGGATTGATATCCGTACTAGATATTTGCTGTACTTTTTTATTTCAAAACATATTATTCAGTTTGTTGGGTATTTCGGCCTCAAATACAAGTTGTCTATGAAAAAAATAAAAAGGCCGCGCAGCCGTTCCTCTTAAGCATGTGCGTTGAAACCAATAATAAGTTTAATAACTTAAAGTTATCATTATGTATTGTCTGTGTAAACACTGCACGTGATTGCACACTATTTCGCGTACCGTGACCTTTCTTAACATTATCAAAACATAAACCGCAGTGTATCGGGGTAGAGGGGGCCACGGGGTATGGATGGCGGCGCGACGGTGTACGGAGAACACCGCAGGCGTTTCATCGCCATCCCATCAAAATAACCAGACAATTAGCCCCGTCTTTCCACTATTCATGGGACTGAATAACCGGCAGCCGCCCTCAGACCGCCCGCCGCCGCCCAAACCGCTTCGTTAGGCGGAAGAAACCGCCCAACCTGGCTGCGGCCTGCTCCCAGTTCACAGTTATAGACGCTACCTCAGATCTTACACCGGGAAGGAAATATTGCCAACTGATAGTCTACGAGGCACGAGTCACGCTGCCATAAAGGTTTCCTAATATTATTAGAAAAAAACCAGTTTAAATCCAGCAAATAAAATGAAATTTAACAATTCAACCAACCGTAATAAACGCTAAGATATTCAATTTATCTTGAGATTATTTATCAAGATTTTATAAAAATACTAGAACAGACCCGTGAAAAATCATGGGATATTATAATTGTCGGATTTTTGAAGCTGAAAGAATACATAAATAAAAAATATATATTTGCTTCAGAATCACTGCCTTTCAAAAGAAGAAATTTACCTTTGAATTTTTGTAAACTTGAAAATTTACGACACCTATCAGCCTTTAAACAAAAGAAATAAGAATTTCAAATAAAGAATCATTTATTCATGAAATGATGTTGCTATATACTCGTACTTTATCAATTGTCTGGTAAGATTTACATTTATCAGTTCCACAACAGAACAGTAAAATTTGATTCATTTCAAGCTTTATTAGAATTTCAGGAAATTAGTAAGATTAATTTTACCAATTTAATATTATTTAATTAACTGACCTGTCACTGAAATTTCATTTAAAACTTAAACCTCACCAGTGTACAGATAATTATACGTGCAATAGAAATATAGACCTACGTTAGTAACGGAAGAGTTGGTTCGCCGCCTACTTACAAGGATTCCTCGCCAGTCTCCGTCCTCATTACACGACTCCTGTTGTCGAGCAATCAATAGAATTAATTTTGGTTTAAACCAGCCCCGTGCTCCACACCCGCCCCCGACCACTCTCAGAGGCCACCCTTAGCCACCGAATGGATCCCAAAACAACATCACCATTATATTATGTAAATAACAACCTAATAATAAAACAAACAACGTAAATTTAATAAATCTGGAAGAAGACTTTTCGTTTTTAAAATTTAGTTTTATTTTTTCTGTTACACAATTATAACGAAGATTGTGATATATGATTGTGTGATTTATTTTTCTCATACATAAATGAATTATCAATTATTGAAAAGATTATCTGGGGATAAAAATAGGAAATATTGTGATATATATTAAGAGGAAATATAGGTCGCCGAGAAATTTGAAAATTAGGTTTTTAAAATTTTGTTGTCACTGTCGCTATTACCCCTCCCCCCTTTTTAAGATTTTTTGTGTAAGAAAATATTCTACGAGTACGTCTATTTAAAAAAAAAAACGTGTTATAGTTTTTATACAATTTCGGAGGCGGGAATGGGTACTGCCGCCCCGGGAACCTTTATTGGATAACCAACACCTCTGCCATAGGTCACTCCAAGTGGTTCGCTACGTTTGGTGATTTAGCAGGGGTGCCCGGGTTCATGGGGCGAGGTTTGTCTAGGTCTTGGAGGCGGATGACCAGGACACACTGAACCACACATTCCTACCCACCCCTTAAACTCCTTTCCTTCCCAGAACTCTCCTCTCCCTCCTTTTCTTAAAAAAACCCTCCACACAGCATCCCCGAAGATGACATAGGCCCTGAGGGAAATTATTTTCCTCAGGGTCTCCTGTGTGTAGCTCATGTAAAAAAAAATACTGAACGTCTTTAAATGGCGTTCAAACCCGGCAATTTTAATTTTTGTTTATTATTATTTTAATTTTTGGAGATTCCTAATCCATATAAGAAATAACTTATCAAAAAAGCCAAACATACCGATACGGTAGTGGTCGATATATATTGTGTATTAAAAAATGCATTTATAAACGAGTATTATAAGTGTCAAAATCCAGAGAGGGAATTTGGAAATACGTTTGAATGGACTAAACGCTTCCCAGTTTCCCATTAAGTACATTTGACATTAATTTATGCTGTTAAGATAATAATTTTTCTCGTCTCGGTAAGATTTACAACAATAATTTTATTTTTATTTTTTAATAAAATGATGAGTAGAATCTGAAATTCTTAAATTTAATCATTGGAGGTAATATTAGCAACCATGAATATTTGAAACAGAAAAATACACGGTCGTGTAAAAATACATTTTCGTTTGAGAGTTGCCAAAATTGTGTTCAATGATTTTTTTTGAAGTAAAACTTTTTTACGCGCGCTTGACTTGGGGAGAAAGCTGGTAAATGCGTGACGAGAGCGTTACGAAAAGTGAGATCGGGCGAGGCGAACGGTCGGGCCTTTACGCACGCTTGACATGGAAAGTAAGTTGGTGAACGCGTGACGCGAGCGTTATGAAAAGTGTGATCGGGCGAGGCGAACTTAAGTTGAGAGGGAGATATAAGTTAGTGAAGTTTTACTTCAGTCGTGTGGTCTGAAGCACACTCGTTTTTTTTTTTATATTTATTTAATTTTGTGTTCAATGATAATTATTGCAAACCCTTGTAATTTACTGAAAATCGAAGATAAACTCTAATAATTAAACTACTTGACTTTTAAACTCTAACAATTAAACTACTCAATTTTACAATTTGGGGGTCATGGATACCACCGCTCCGGAACCATTTATTGGATAACCAACACCTCTGCCTGCCACGACAAGTCACCCGAGGTGGATCGCAATGTTGGGTGACTTAGCAGGAGCGCCCGGGTTCGTGGGGTGAAGTATATCAAGGTTCTGACGGCGAATGCGTCTGCCCACAAACTACGCCCCAGACCGGATCGGAGAGACTGGTTGAGGGAGACTTTTTGACCTGTTCAGCAGGACTCTCTCGGAACATCGCGATAATAGTAACTACTAATTGTGCGACAACGTAAATTGATTTACGAATACTAATTTTATATTTTTTTTGATTTTATTTTAATTATGTTTATTTCTATAACTAGCAGACCGAGGCACACGTTGATGTGGCTAACGAAACACAACGCCATCTACTGATAACGCCATCAAGGCTCAGCAACCGGTGCCGAAAAGAAGAAGATGGAGAGAATCGAAATTACGAATGTTAGAGGAGAGCGCTAACATTTACGGCGACAAAATCGATGCGAAAATTGCGAAAATGTTTAATAAAACCCGACTCGTTTAAAATAGAGCAAACATCTCGCGGGCATTGTCTTACACAGCATTTAAAGAAACACTGTAATTTTTTTCATACATATAACTTGTAAAATAAATGAAACAAACTTGTTTATAATAATTTTTGGAGCATACTTTGCGATTTTTTTCTATCGAGGGAATTTTATATAATTTCCGTTTCGGCGCGGAGAATGTCTAGATATTATCTTGAAGAAAAACATATATATTTTTTAAGAGCTTTAAAACTTAACGTGTTTAATGGAGATATGTAAGAAGTCGGTAGTAATTCGGGTAGCGGGCCCTTAACCTTCCTTTATAACCAACGCCATCTGTTAATTTGCGTACGCCAGCACGCTCCCTTTATATATTATATATTTCAACCAATTTACACAAAACTTTGACAAATTATATACCTAAATCTTTCTCTTAAATTACTCTATCTATTGGTGAAAACCGCATGAAAATCCGTTGGGTAGTTTAAAAGACCTAAGCGTACGGACAGCGACAGGAGCGACTTTGCTTTATACTATGTAAAGATTCAACTCCAAAAGGTTAATTGGCAATGTGCCTGGTCGGACTTTTGAGTAAAATGAGTCCCTGCCTATTACGTTCTGAATATTATATAGTAATATTCTGGTAACATCCTAACATAAGTGTATCGGAGCAAGAGTGACTCTATGGTAACTGTAAAATTGGTGAATGTGATGCTTAAGAATCAGAGGTCGGGGAAGGAGAACAAAATAAGCAAATTTTAAATGTATTTTTTTTATATTTTTGAATGTAGCTATTACTTTGTGGTTATCCATTATAATAAAATGAAACAATGCAACTTTGTATAAACCACTTATAAAATGTGCAAATCCGACCGGTTTCGGAACAAACGTTCCTTCGTCAGGGAATGCTTATACTAATTTGACAGTTTAGAACAATGTTTTATTAGGGTAGGGGTGGAGCCGTTGTTATTTAATAATGTAGATTGGGTGGGTAGGTATTAGTGTAGAGTGGGTGGGTAGGGGAACAAATCCATTATTTATAAGTATTTTTTTTAATTCTTCGTGATATTGAAATGTAGATTTCAATCGAAGTAAAATTATTTCAGTCGTAGACTATTAATAAAGGGTCATGATGATTTATTCGAATAATCAGAAAAATTTCACGGATTCAACAAAATAATAAAATTTAAAGTACCAAACAATTTATTGACTGTGTGATCTTAGGCTATTTGGTTCAGCTGTTGGCAAACGTATAATGAAGATGTTGGTAGTGATTTCTTTAAGATGGAATTGATGTAATGCTGCATAAAGGTGGGCGCCCTCCCCTCGGGCGTATAAACCCACAGTGCAAATAGCCCGGGGCGCGGCGTGCCGGGTATAATTTGCCGAAACACTGGTCTATTATGGCGTTCATTCAGCCGAGACTAATTCCACTGTTCCATCCGAATGTGTCGGAGGAATAGAGCACCTCCTCGGGTCTTCTCTGCCCAAACCTCTGGGTACAAAACACCCGGGTTCAACCTGCCCCATACCAAACGTGCCTCCCGCTAAACTTGCCTCGACTTACCCCACTTGCCGACCCTGAGAGGGTAGATGGGGCATCTAGCGTCTAATTTGCAAATTAAAATTGAGTATGATAAATTATTATTGTGGCGCAAGCTGAGTTCTGACGTCATTAGGGAATGCGGTGTCTTAATGAGAAAGTTGATTATAAGTGTCACGTTGTATGGGATTTCTGCGGTTGCAATAGGGGATGATTACATGGGTTATTACAACCCGAAAGGTATTGGACAAGAGAATCCAATTATAATTAACCGTTATGAATTATGAAAATGTTTACCTTGATATCCCAAACGAAAGCTAAATGAATGAAAATTTAACAATGTTTGAACATTTATCGAGTGACTCGTAAAACCTTTCAATCATATTTTGTTGATTTTAGTAAATATATAGAAAAGCGAGAGATGGTCAAAATGCTCATTTTGTTTTTAAAAAACTTTCTATCAGTTAAATAATAATGAGAAACAACTTTTTCAGTAACCAATGATGGGTAATAAATAATAAAGTATTTTAACTATTTCGTGAAAAAGCGGATAATAATTTGACGTCTTTTCTTCAAGCCATGTCTTGACTTTTGATTTTTAAAAATTTAATTATACCCAAACTAAGAATTTCAAGAAAAGCTTCTTAAACTAATATTTTTGGGTTAAATTTAATTAATGTCTACATTTTCTTTTCATTGCCGCCTTTATTTTTGTATTTTATTTCATTTGAGTTTTATTTTTATATATAAACTCAATTTCAATATATAAACTCATTTTATCGATTGATTGAATTTTATTAAATTATGAAATGGGGGCCTCAGCAAAGGTACAGCACCCGTGAATTTAAAATTATCAGATTATATAATAAATATGAATGTATAATTTAATTTATAAAATGAAAAAAATATTTAAGATAAAAAACTAACTTAAATTTTCACAATAATAACGATGGCCGCCAAGTGAAAAATCAATTTTAATTTTAACCAAATAATTATTAAAACATTTCGTTTACCAATTCCGGAAACTAAAATACCTTCTAAACTTAGTAAACTAAAATACCTCCTAAACTAAACTAGAAGTTGCAACGACAAAAAGAAAGACACACAAATATTTTATCAGACAAATGTATTGTAAACTTTATTGTCACCTTACTTTTCAATAAACAAAAATAATTCATTAAAAAAATTATGAAATTTCATAAATCTTTCTCAATTTGCGGTCGGAAACTTTGGTTTTCACACACAAGTCCACATTTTGATTTTTCTGTGGTGCTTTCTCTTTCTAACACCGTTTAGATCATATTTCTCACCTTAACATTAGGGGAGTTATATTAATTTCTATGAGACCTATGTGAGCTGTTCCCAATGAACAAATAAGCCTCAAGGGTTAAAGTGAATAAATTGTGAAACAAAAAATTTGCCCCTGAATTTGAACCCGCAACCTTCGTTTTCGTAGTCAATGAATGCACTTATTCAACAAACTGGAAGAGTAGGTGACAAAATAATATATTTTTTTCATATAATATCAAATTATGCATTGTGCGCATTATAACGAAAAACAAAGCTCACTGCAGCAAACGAAATGAACAAACCAATAGCATAACAAGTGCAAGGACGGGACGATAATTCGCTTTTGACATGACTGAGTCGAGGGTATCCGCACCTCGCGCCGCTCCGGTTACCGCGGCGAGGCAAATTCCCCGCTCGCGTGTCGCCGTCACCACGCTCGTTCTGACTCTACGCTCTAGGGGTGGTGCGGGCGGCTTGGCGCACCAACAGATCCGAGTATCGCATTGGTGCCACTAATGCGGTATGGAATGCAACTAAATGCTGTTTTGCAGTGGTTAGGACGTGCAAGGCCAATGGAATATTTTTATTCCAACTATGTGAAACGCGAGTATTGTACGCGCAAATATTAATTTTGTATCATCGCTTATCAAGTATGAAACTATAGATAAAAAGGTAACAGAATTATTATATTTTTGAAGTGAAAACTTCTTTAGCACCGTTGTGATTTGAATCTCGATAAAAAGAAAAATAGCGACACTAAAAAGAGACAAACACATCTATAGAACTTAGCCTGCGAGAGAATGAGATAGTATAATCGGCTTCCTCTTTGCGTGGTGCTTCGCAGCCTCCTCATTCTTGTCTACTTTAGTTTTCTGAAGGTTTTATTTCTACCACGTGTGAATGCACATTAATAAATATTTGTGTGAATGCACACGAATGAATATTTTTATAATATTTGAATGAAATCAACCTGAAAGAGTGATTTTAGGTTTTGACAGGAGGGGATACGGTTTTACATTCCAATATTGTCCATCGGTATACTCGTATAAAAAATAGACACAGTATTATTGAATTCAATCATTAATCAATTTGGAAGGCGGGTATGGGTACCGCCGCCCCGGGAACTATTTATTGGATTACCAACACCCCTGGCGTAGTTCGCCCAAAGTGGTTCGCTTTGTTTGGTGACTTAGCAGAGGAGCCCGGGTTCATGGGGTGAGATTTGTGAATTTACTTGCTCCGCCTTGGCGGCGGATGCTTTTGCCCACCTTCTACATGGCTGGCCGGATCGGGAGAGACTGGTTGAGGAAATCCTTTTGAACTCTCCAGCCTCGCTCTATCGACTCATCTCGATCTTGCACCGCAGTAGGGGGAATGGGTTCATACTTCCGTCATTCCTGGACCCACTGACCCCCAGATACCTACCCACCCCACATATCTTTTTCCTTCCCAACACTTATTCTCCTTCCTTTCCACAGAAAGACCAACAATAGAGCATCCCCAAAGACGACATATGCCTCGAGGGAAAGTCCGTGTTTCTCCGTGTTCTGTGTCGAAATGTAACTTGGGTTCAATGAACTCTACAATGTGATTTGCATTGATTTTTTAAATTGAAATTAAAGTGGAAAACTCAGAAAAGCGATAAAGTTCGTAGACTTGAATGACTTCAATATTTGATTTGTCCTATTCTCTTATAGATTATCCACAAAATTCTTCCCTAACTTTTTCGGCACAAAGCACTCATTTTAGGGTCAATTGCCCAATTAAAGAAAACTATAAAAATTATTTCATATAAAAGAACTAATTATTTGTTTAATTTAATATGCATACCTTTTGTTAAAATTTTTGACAGGTGTAGTAATTTTCAAGATAACCAACGGTGTTTGTTCGAAAGGCAAATTTCTGTTGTTCTCTAAAATTGAGACTATTTCTTTTTTAAAGAGAATTATCGTTAAACAAATATTACTTTTATTAATGCTTTCAGCATCGCAAATCCTAAAATTACAATATATATATATAATATAGATGATTTTTCACTGGTTTGCGCTTGTTATTCTCAGTGGGTTTATCCGATAAATCCCATTTATTCGATAAACCCAGTATTTACAACACATTTAGCAAATGAACTCAAAAGTCCCGGTTATGTGCTATGATAGATACTGTCGTGTAATTTATTTGGCATTATTGCTTAAATTGTCAAACATGTTATAATATCGTGAACCGATTACTAGTTAAAAAAACCAGGCAAAATCAGTAAGGAAAAAGTGGTGATTTTTAGAACCAGAGGTAAATGGAAGAAGAGTGCAACTAAGCCATTATATTGCCCAGCCTCTTTCATCGTATTAGTCTGAAGTGGGTATAATAGTAAATTTCCACCAAACAAGGCTGGCTGCAAGACACACATAACACAAAGGCCAAATGGCAAAACATACAAATCCCAATTGATTAGAGAGCCGCAGCCACCGACGGGGGATGAAGTGATAAAGAGGGCGGTTGGGGTCATTCGGGGCGACAAAATGGTGATGCCGGCCACCCCTGGCCCCATTACACCCCCATAAATCCGGCCCCGGCATAAAACACTAGCTTAGCCCACTCCTGGAGACAAGAGACCCCCAGGGTCGAGACACCCCGAGCCAGGACTTAACATTTTAACATGCCCGACCCCGATTCGAGGTGGAGCTATACCGACTGTACTTCGACGAGCTTCGAGCTTCGAGTGCCGGGATATATTCGGAAAATCGTTTGTTTTCGGTAGGTACCGGATTAATGAATGGATAAGTGCGACCGAGGAACACTCGTAACTTGCATTTAGAAAGCTGGGTGAGTCGGAAATTGAATAAATATCTGAGGAACGCTTGCTTTAGTGGTATGCCGCAAACTTAGCAACAATATTAACTTTTTTAAAATTATTATGTGCATCTATATAAAAAGGTTTACATATATATTTTTTGGCCTTGCCTATCTCGATAGAAAATCCTGTGTCAAGACAGACTAGTTCACAAATATTAAATGAAGTACATTTTTCAATAAAGCAAAAATATTTGACAAAAATTTTCAGGTTGGTAGGTAGTGGTAACAATAATGAGATAAAGTGTTTGATCAGGATTTTGTATTTGTTGATATTATACGATTGTCTTGTTTCGTCAGGTAGGTTATTGTATATTTTAGGCACAATGTATTTGAAATTTCTTTGACCAAATGTTGTGTTTGTTTTAGGTGTTTGTACGAGTTCTTTGGTTTTGTGCCGCGTGTTTACAATATTTTGGGTATTTCCATAAAATGTATGGGTATAATTTTTAAACCTGATGAGATAAGATTGTTTTTTTTTGTAAATTTGTCGAATATCTAATACATGGAATTTGTTGAATATATCTACAGTACTCGTTTTTATGGGAACTTTAAGAATAAATTTCATAATTAATTTTTGTGCCTTTGATAATGAATCTATAGCTGATAGTGTTGCACCTCCCCATGCGATTATTCCATATTCAATGATTGATTGACAAAGAGAGTATAATAAACAAATTTCATAGATTTGGAATCTAGAATGTTTCTAATGTTTTTGTAAAAATAAATATGTTTTCTAAGTTTATTCATGATAAGTAGGCAATATGCATTCCACTTAACACATTGATCAAATATAAGACCAAGGTATTTGGTATGGTCCGTTAGATCTAGGCAAGGACATTGGCAGAATGTATCGTGAATAAAAGAATGTTGGTGTTAAGGAACATATGTACTTGACTTATTAAACAGTGATTTGGTCTCCGGTGACATTTTGGATGTGTTTTTTTACAAAAAAAAAAAATGTATATATCGATAAAATTTAATAATATAACAATATTGAACAAAAAATGCATTTGTTATGCATACATGGTCTCTCTCCTCGCTAGTTCAAATATAAATTTGACACACTTATAATTGCAATCGATATTATTTTTAAATCCAGACTGATATATATGTGGAGGTCAAAAAAAGGTCAACAGGGTGTTCGGGGGTACAGTGCAATAAGTTCGGGAGGTGATTCTACATGATGGTAGGAGTAAAAAATATAAAACAACTTTTTCCGAAATTCCAACTTTTTGTTTCCCATACAAAAAGACGTACCTACTAAAAATCCTTAGTGTAAGGTACGATCTTACTTGCTGAGCGCCCGCCGGGCATGATTGTGGCAACATTGCATGGTTGTGACTGGCCCGTATCGTAACAGCGGAAAATAATAAAGCTGGCGGCACACGCTGGTTTATTTTATCTTTTTACTACAAAACAACCCATAAAAGTTGGAATTTCGAAAAAAGTTATGTGTTTTTTTTACTTATAATATCATGTAGAATCACCTCCTGAAGTTAATGCATTTTACCCCCGGACACCCTGTAGAATTATGTGTCCGTTGTAATTTGTTAATAAAGTTGTAAGTATTGCACCGACATCTTGCTTATTTGCTTTACCACATTTAAACACCTAAAACACACACATCTATATATACATATATAGATATATTAAAAGAAAAACAATATCCGCTCAGGGGGAAAATCTATGTGTAGTAGTTATTACATATATTTACTATTTATATTAGTGTCTTTATAGTATTGCTCGAAGTTATTTAGAACTCACAGTGGAATTCGTTGTCTTAAATTTCCCGTCCACCATATTTCGTACTATTTACGACGGCAGATGATTTGCGGATCTCCCTTTGTTATTTCTTTCGAATTCTTTTGTGCGTGGATTCGTGTTAAATGAAGCTGACGTAACATTACCAATCACATCGGAGGGTGCCTCGGCGTCATTTCACGGAAGATAGCCCTGCTGTTGTTCGACTCGACATCAATGTCTATTGTGTAATTTGCACGCGTGGGCAGGTAACTGTTTTATTTCAAATGGCCCGGACCGAAGTGAAACCGAAAATAAATTGAGTGAAATAGAGGAATTTTATAACAGATTGAAATGCTGATGGTGGGTTTTTAGATAGATCTAACTCTTTTGAAGTCGCTTTCACTGATGTTAGGATAAGCAATAATATGAGAGCAGTCCCTTATTTACCATAATAAAATTATGCAAAAGATTAAGAGCGTTTAACCAGCCAGCGGACGGAAATCCACATTTCGTCGAAAGATGTTCTTACGATCGTGCAGGGCGGTTACAATGAGAAAGATTAATTATTCTCCGTACCAGCTTTTTAAAATTATAACTCAATATCGAATTTATTTCAATGCAAATTAGCTTTAATTTATACCTTCATCCAAAAATGCTGAAAGGCGTGATGATAAAACTATTAAAATAATGTACTTTTTGTAGTTATTTTTTGATTATAAGTATTTATCATTTTTCAATAATCTCTAAATTTAATAAGAATGTTAAAAAGTCTGAAATATATTAGTTTGTAAGTGCGCAAATAAATACACAAATGGACCAGTTTTCGTCAAGAAACACATGTACGTACATATTTTTTAATGATTTTATTGAAACTAAAATTAAAATTCTAAAACATGCGTTTGCTAGATAATGTATTGATTTATTTTACTGCATGATTATATTATTTGAAATGGGTGTGGTATAACACAAAATCTTTTTTGAAAATTTAATAAATCTGCCAACGACCTATGGAATAACCTTATTATTCTAAAAATTAAAAGAAAAATCTCAAAATTTATTACATGCGAATGCTGGATAAAAGAACAATCTTTCGAAATTCATTTATAATTTTTTGTGGAAAAGAGTCAATACGTCTAAAATCTGATTTGAAAATGACATATTTATGGTTTTCTCTGGTAATGCCCCTTAAAAGCAAAGTAAAATAATGTGACATATAATACAATTTTCAAAGATACATACCTATATTTTTAAACTTTCGCTTTGAAATTTACAATCTTTACTTGTACCACTAACTTATTGGTAATTTAGCAGTTTATATTAGCCACGCACAGGCAGCGCCTTAGTGGGTTTCCATTATCTACTTTTGTCTTATATACATTTTTTACTCTTTTAAATTATTTGTATCCTGTGTTATGTTATATATATATATTTAGAAAATATCAAAAAAATTACTTTTGAAATGTATCAAGATATAATGGGAAAAAAATACTCCAGAGGTAAGCTTCGATCAATTGCTTGAAGAAGGGATCCAATTTAAAGTTTTTTGGTGCCGCTTTGTTTGTGCTCATGTTCTCCTTCATACTATCTATTTGGAAATATGGTGTTTCATAAAGTTAAACAGCATATCATTAAAACATTTCAAGTTATTACATTACAACACTAATTATAAGTTTTAATTTCATAGAACGAATTTCTACGTATATTTTTTTATTACAATGTACCGATTAATAAAAATTGATCAAGTCTTAATTATTATATTATGTACTTTGTTTCAAAATTAATCATTTAACTCCATCATTAATAAACAAAAAAAAAATTATAAATTAATGTACTCTTATTGATTTCACATAACCTCTTAAAATATTTCATCAGCATTTGAACTGAAATGAAGCGATTATTGTCGTAAAATAACATTATGTACCTACTCCTGCAATATTATCAGCTAATAAAATTGTTAGAATCAACTATTTGTACTTACCATCTAATACCTACCTATTAAGAGAAATGCAATAATATTATTTTTATTTTTACTACATCTATGTATATTATTACTTTAAAATATCTATACTACATGTATATCTAATTTAGTAATTGTTACGTTAGTATATTTCTTTATCAATATTTGTTATAATTCTTAAGTTTATTTGTTTCTTAATTAAAAAGAAAAAAAAGTAAATCTTATTTCTTTATCTTTTTCTGTAATGACACGACTCCCCACTTTAAACACGCGAAATGTTTTTTCTCTCTTAGATTGGGTAGATTCATTAAAAAGAAATTACTTTATTTGTAATTATTTTTAAGAACCATATATTTTCCTTATGTAAATCTGTTATATGTATGTATATTTCAAATAAAAAAATAAAAAAATAAAAAAAAATTCCTTCCCCCCTCACAAATTCCCATCCCCCTGCCCTATTCTTTCCCTCCTTCTCTCCCTGCCGCTAAACTATGAAATAAGTTCACACCTCACATAACTATCTTATATAAATAATAAAGGGATTTTTGAATGATTTGGTGACTTCTAAATAATTTGTAAAACAATCGGTTCGTTTCCCCGTTGCAACTGTCAACTTTTCATTTTCTGTGACTTTTTCGGCTTCATTTTTCGTTTTGAGTTAAAGTATTGTAGGGACTATGATTAGGAACTATAATTAAATAATGATTTTCAATGCTGTAGGCATTTATTCTATGGTAACACCTGCGCTTGGCACTAAGCAATGGATCAAAAAGCGCACTGCTTAAAAGCGTGAGTTTTTACAAATCATTCCGTGCAAGCCACCATTTTCGAATGGTTCAAATTCCCAGTTCCTACATCTACATCCACGTTCTATCCCTTTAACCTAAAACCGCGTATATGTTAATAAATTACAATAAACTTAGTCGTATTTTGAACAAAAAATTTTAATACATCCAAACACTTAAAGAGTCCGCTTGCCCAACATCCTACAATATCATCTTCTTTTTCAATGATGAATAAACATAACTTTAAAAAAGGGTGTCCGTCCACTAAAGGGGAAAAAAGTGTATGTTGGCTGCGGAAATCGAACTATTTTAATACAAACAATTTAGATTTAATGCGATAATTTAAAGGGCAAGACGATATACGCGTCTTAATTCTTATTAATTTTTTTTGCATAATGTCTAGCAAGTTTATCCAACGAGGGTTGATTCAAGGACATATTTCGTGGATCTTCCGGGGATTATATTGTTTATTATTAATGTTTTCAATTTGATTAATAATAATTTAGGTCACAGTATCACATTTGACATATTTTTATTTACAAAAAGACAATCCAAGTATCTAATACAATTAACCAACGACACAAAACGGATGAACGAAAGAAAATCGAAGAAACTTAAGATGTATGTGATTAAAATTCTCCTCAGTTTCCATATTGCATTCCGCGGAAGGCTGCCGACGAAAACAAATTTATCATACGAGAGGTTTTATTCATCCTAATTATTTTACGTTAACTAAGTGAATTAGGATGAGCGAAGAGACGGGAAGGGAGGCCTAATTAGGAAGATGTTGTAGGCAAACAAAATATTTTCACCAATAAACGTGCCCGCCATATTTATCAAGACGGGGCATAGATATTTATATTATTATGCATAGAGCAGCAACACGCCTGCTGCGGCCGTAAGCCTAGGACCTACAGGGTGCTCACAAACATTATTATTTTTTTATCTTTAAAAAAAATATTATTTAATCACATTTGTAATTAACATTGAGTGTGAGTGAGGGGGATTTCGGTTTTGGCAGTACAACGCAAATTTGCTGAAAATACTAAAAGGAGGTCTCAACTCTTCAGTTAAAGGAATAGCTGCGCATGTATCAGTAAGTACTTGCCTGAAGAAAGTTTAAAAAAAAAATTATCACTGAGATAATGACGTTTTTCTTTCGTCAAATTGAATAATTCCTTTTAGGTGGGTATTTTAAATATCTTCTTACAAACGTTATGATTTCAGAGGATAATTTGGTTTAGATTTATTAAATACTAGTGTGTTCTCGGCCTACGTTGCAATGCCATATTCAAAGAAATAAATTGTTTCTCCCTGCATGTCCTTTCCCGTGCGTCCCCGTTTCCTTCCCGCATCCCCTTTCCCTCCCGCGTTCCCCTTCCACCTTCCCCGCCTACCTTCTCCTCTCTTCAGCTCTCCCGTCCCGCCAATCCCCCTCCCGCGTTCCATATATTCAATCCCAGTACATTCAGTTTTCAAACAGCTCGCGTGCCACCTATGACATTTTTTCTTTTAAATTTTCAGTTTTCATATTTTACAAATATTTATTTTCGTATATCAATCTAATTTGGTACCTAACATAGGTACCTATTTAAAATATCTATAATTTAAAAAATCCATAGACAATTCTTTTGTTACAAAAAAAACAGCTGCCTTCTTAATTTACATTTATCAAACGAGCGAACTGTCAAACTTGCGAAGTTAAAATAGTCGTTAAGTTTTCGGATATTATCCAATTTTGTGCGAATTTAAAAAAAAATTTTCTTTGCATAAGAACCTTCTACAAAGAATTAGAAAATTAAAAAAAAAGATGAATGAAATAGGGAAGGTCGTTCTGAAGTTATGGCGTTACCAAAGGAAACAGGGATTCATTTATATATAGAAGAAAAAACCGGAAACATACTTTTTTGAGCTCGAGGTCTACTGTCAGTCACTGCAGTAAATTTAGAACAAAAAACAAAGTGTGCAATTCATACGCGGTAGAAGTAAAACCTTCAGAAAACTTATGTAGACAAGAGTGTGGAGGTGGAGGTTACGAAGTACCGCAAAAAGAGGAGACCGATAGGCTACAAAGCACCGCACAAATAGGAGACCGATTATATCATCTCATTCTCTCGCAGGCTAAATCCCATACATGCGTTATTTTTCGTTTCATTCAGTTTTAAATCACAACGGGGCTAAAGAAGTTTTTTCACTTCAAAAACCCCAAATTTTTTAAACGTCTTCCGAACCGAAACGATATAAAAAAAAATAAAAACAATTAAATGACCACGTTGCTTTGTGAAGTCCCTATCCCTGCTTGTGTGTAGTACATTCCAAGGTTCTGGGTAGTACGTCTTGTACGCTAATTTAGATAACCAAAGACTCGTGTAACATTTGCTTTCTCCGTGTTGCAAGATGCGGGATGAGATTCATTTAGGATCCCAGGTAGGGTACTGGCTGCTCCGTAATATTATATAATTTTATATACTATACGCTCAACATGGACGTGTCTTAGACTAGTTCATAGGAACAGCGTGGATATGATTATAATGTGATGCGACATATAATCTTCGCTAACGTTTCGGGTGTTATCATGAACAGATCTTCAGGAAATAGTTATAGTTTGTCTAGGAAGAGCGCTGAACATGTTGGTAGAAATTTTGAATGCACTAATAATATTAAAAATAAATTGTTTCTTGAAAAAAATATTAGCATTGTTTGGAAACTAGATCTGAATAGCTGAGTACTTCTCAATCTTAGTTGTTCCCTTACTTCTCCCCCCCCCCCGTCCAAATTTTGTAAATTGTGAAAATAATGCATTTTCGATATAAGCGTGTCTTACAAGACTAACAATGGGATGGATCTGCATTGGATATTTAGAAAGAAAAGACAGAGAATGGAGTGTCAGGGGATTAAGATAGTAGTCAGGGATACTCCAGGAAAA
The DNA here is from genome assembly GCA_929108145.2 of Limnephilus rhombicus. NCBI lineage: Eukaryota > Metazoa > Arthropoda > Insecta > Trichoptera > Limnephilidae > Limnephilus > Limnephilus rhombicus. The sequence goes on along the minus strand of OV815274.1, from coordinate 44,973,384 downwards.
CAAGGCAAGGCCAAGTGCATCGAATTCTTGTGTCAGGTCATCTCAAGTGTTTTTTTAATGATTGTTAAGTCTGAAGTATGAAATGGTCTCCAATGCGGAGGTGTGTGATGTTCCATCTTATACTTCTACAGAATAGCTTTATGCGGTTAGATAGTTACATTGATTGCCTTTTAACGTTTTTAAAAATTATATTTCAGTCACATCAATCAAAGCTTTTTAAACTGTCCCTGAAGACTGGCTCTGTGCCCTCTGGTTGGAAAAAAGCGGTTATCCATCCTATTCCAAAGAAGGGTGACCGCTCCAACCCGGCCAACTACCGCCCCATAGCGATCACATCAGTTCTGTCTAAGGTGATGGAACGTGTGATCAACGACAAACTGCTCACATACCTCGAGAAGAACAAAATTATTAACGACCGTCAATACGGATTCCGGCGGAACCGCTCGTGCGGTGATCTTCTCGCGTATGTGACGCATGTTTGGGGGCGATGCCTGGAACGTTTCGGTGAGACCCAAACGGTTGCACTGGACATCTCCAAGGCCTTTGACCGGGTTTGGCACCGAGGACTTGTCAACAAACTGCATTCTTACGGACTTCCTGCATCCTTGTGTACGTGGATTGCCGACTTCTTGAGGGAGAGGTCGATTCAGACGGTAGTCGATGGTTTCACCTCTTCCTCTCACTCGATAAATGCTGGCGTCCCACAGGGATCGGTTCTGTCTCCAACTCTGTTTTTGTTGCACATCAACGACCTTTTGTCATGTGCACCAATTCACTGCTACGCGGATGACAGTACAGTTCATGATAGCTTTTTGTTTGACAAGCCCCCAAAGGGCTCACAAACTCCAACAGCTCGTAAGGCTTTGAAGCAAAGAATGGACGGTTACCTCGAGAGTGTTTTCTCTTGGGGTAAAAATAATCTCGTTGAATTTAATGTTTCAAAGACCCAATCATGTCTGATTACGTCTAAAAGGGATCGCAATGAAAATCTAGTCTCTTTCAACGGAAGCAATCTTCCGAACAGGCCCTCCATTGATTTGCTTGGTGTAACCCTAAGTGACCAGCTCAGGTATGGGGGCTCCATCGAAGCCAGAGTAAAATTAGCCTCCCAAAAACTGGGCGTACTGTACAGGGCCCGCAGATACTTTAAAAGTACACAACTGCTAACCCTGTACAAATCGCAAGTGCGCCCCACGGTTGAATTTGGCAGCCACCTCTGGTCTGGAGCTCCAAAATACCTGAAAAATACCCTCGACTCTGTGCAGAAACGGGCGGTCCGTTTGATAGATTCTCCCATCTTAACAGACGGATTGCAATCTTTAGAGCACAGGCGTCGGGTGGGAATGCTATCCTTGTTCTACCGGTATTACAATGGAAGATGCTCCGAGGAACTAGCATCATTGATCCCTTCGGCACCGGTGCATAGTCGGGAAACACGCCAAACGCGTGCCCAACATTTGTACACAGTTGACATTAGTCACATGAGAACGGGTCGTTTCTTCGACTCGTTCTTATGTTCAACAGCTCGGCTGTGGAATGATTTGCCGGCCTCTGTGTTTCCTCCTTCCTACAACATGGGTCTCTTCAAGACCAATGTTCATTCCTTCCTCTCCTCAAAAAGACCCTCCACACAGCATCCCAGATGACATAGGCCCTGAGGGAAATTATTTTCCTCAGGGCCTCCTGTGTGGAGTTAATGTAAAAAAAAAAAAAAAAAAATCAACAAAAAAGCGCATTGACCAACGGCCAAGAAGTCAAATTTCGTCGAAAGATGGTCTTGCGATCGTACTCTTGCAACTGTACAGGACTAGTTTTTAAGACCGCAAATAAATAGACAAACTGAAGTAATTTCGTCGCAAAACATATGCGCGGATCTTTTTTTGTGATTTTATTTGAACTAAAATTAAAATCCTGATAGGTATCTTTCCTAGCATCTGTTATTGATTCATTTTACTGTATGATAATATGTTTTGAAATGCGTGTTGTATAATGCAACATTGTGTTTAAAAAAACGACTGTGCTTTAGACCACACGACTGAAGTAAAACTTCACTAACTTATATCTCCCTCTCAACTTCCGTTCGCACTTTCGATCACACTTTTCATAACGCTCTCGTCACGCATTCACCAGCTTATTCCCCAAGTCAAGCGTGCGTAAAGAAGTTTTACTTAAAAAAATAACAAATCTGCCAACCACCAACGGTATAACCTTATTATAATAATAAAAATGAACACAGTTTTTCTAAATTTAAAACATAACTTTACTAGAACAAGCTTTAGAAATCAATTAATATTTTTTTGTTGAAAAGAGTCGACACGTCTAGAATTTCATTTTAAAAAATGACATATTTTCGGTTGTGTCTGGTTATTCCCTCATAAGTGTACCGGAAACATAAAAACAAATTATTATTGAATAAATAATTTGTTCATATTTTCAAATACATACTCATAATTTATCATCTACCTTTATTTTTATTTTATTCTCTTTTCGTTTTAACTGCTTCATCAAGTACATTTCATGAAGTATCCTTTTATTTTCTTTTCTCTATATTACTGCGATTGTTACTATGACTATGACTGTATATTATTATGATGTACTTCCACTGCTAACTGCTACTAACCTAATATATAATATTGCCATCATAGGTAGAAGCACAGTATCCTCCTTGAGATTCTCAAGGGTGCTGTGGTTTTACTATAATAACACTTCATCTAAAACATGCGAACTCCTCAGCACAGATACTCCTAGTGATTCTTCACAAAACGTTATATACTACTTAACCATTTACGTACACTTACTGATTATTATACATTGAACTGCTATGTTTCAATTTAGGAACATTTTTTGGATTACTGATTACCGATTTGTAAACCGTGAAAATCTGTGTGTACGAGATTAGATAGATAAACAATAATAACAACACAATATTATCTTACAATCTTCATTTTATTTATTTTATTTATCTATATAAGGTATGTTTACATTACATTATTCGATGCCTGTCTCACTAGGATATACCTGTGTTGAGACAGGCGTAGAGGTACATAAATGAATATCATATATAAGAATATTTAATTATTACATAAGAATATTTAAGGTAAAATACATACTGATTTATACAATTAAAATAGAAAGATGATTTTTAAAGTGTGGGTAAATACCATAAAGAGAGCATTATATAGATGAAGGAAGAGATTATTAAGTAGTAAATCCTGTAAAATCTATGTAGGGAGTTATATTATACATATAGTATTTTACTATTTTAATTTCTTTAATATGGGTAAGGACATACGTAAGTTGGTAATTCAGTCTATTTGTAATCTATTTTACAGATGTTAGCAGTAGTGTGACGTCCAATACTTATAATCCATTTCTTTATATCTTGTTTGAATTTGGTCATTGATTCGGTTTGTCTAATCGTAGCTGGTAGTGTATTATATTGTTTGCAAGCTGTGTATTTAAAGTGTTTTTGTCCAAAGGTCGTTTTAGAAAAGGGAGTTTGGAGAAGTTCTTTATTTTTGGCTCAGGTATTATGTATCATTTGTGTTGGTTTGTATAGGATTTTGTTGTTTTTATGTAAATAAAATAAGATGGATTTTGCGTAGAGCTGCTTAATGTCAATAACGTTGAAAGTATTGAAGATCGTATCAGTGCTGGTATTGAGAGAATTTAAGAATTATTTTTATTATTAGTTTTTGTGCTTTAATGATGGGGTCGAGGGCATTAGAATAAGTGTTACATGCATTCATTCATCATTGAAAACATACTTTAGGGAAAAAATATTCAAATAGTGATTTCAATATGTATTTTGATTATTATCCGTCCGTGTACTAAGACAACACAGGCTCATGTGGTCTAGCCATTTAGGATAAATTCGAGGTTAGAGGGCTTTATAATCTCATGAAAGGCGAGAATCTCCCGGGGCCCTCAGCCCTTTGGGGGCGAGGGAAGGGGCTAACGAACTCCCCCGTCCTCCATTCCTCATCCCTCAACCTCCCTCCACCCCCTTCCTGGGGGACTGAGCTAAAGGCAAAGACCACACTTGCATTGCTGCTTAATTTGCCTCTCGTAATTACTGAGACCGCCTTACCGCGCCACAAGGGTAGCGGGTAGCGGGTAGCGGGTAGCGTGGTAAATCCTTAACGTTTGATTCAAATGATTGACACGAATACGAGATTATGAAACGTATTTATTACTCTAATGTAGAACATGTCATGTAAAACAGATTAATTTTTCTTTTTAGCCACTTATTGTGAAAATTCTTGAGTCGGAAAAAGAAATTACTACGTATGAACGTGAATGAAACCAAGAAATGTGCGCAATGATCTATTAGTTGTTCGTTAGTTGAGTCCTATAATTTCAAAACCCGCTATATCCGATTTTTTGACAAAATGATCCAAGTATGACATCTTGTTCACATTTTTGCGAGGAACAAGACTAACCTAAAATTGAGTTTCAAATTATCCCTTATCACGGCCAAAAACCATGTTTAAACTGCGAGTGAGAAACAAAACCCGCTATATCATTCAAGAAGTTACTATCAAAACTCTATATATCGGAATTCAACCAATCACGAGCAGTTATTTTTCCAAGATGGCGGGTGTAGAAACACGCCCCTCAAAGCAGTTGAGTTTCAAAAGCCTCTATATCCATACAAATCACATAGTGAGTATCAAAATCCGCTATATCCGCAAACATTGAAAAATGAATACTTTTCGAATGTACACTATTCCAATTCATTATATAAAAATAAAAAAAATCAATTTTTTATTTATGCTAGAGATGTGACAGTTTTTTGCGGTTTTCTCCGAATCAGTGAAAGTTGATATAGCGGATATAGAAATTGAACGACTCAGTTCAATCTTAACGGCTTTACAATTTTTTTGAAAAATCAGGAACCTGTACACTGTACCTGTAAGGGCCTGTTTCGAGTTTTTCGTTGACTAAAATAAGCAAAATAGAAAATATATAATAGCTTTGAAACACTATCTAAGGATTACAAAGGGTAAGTTACTTTATACAGGGTGTTAAGGGACGTACTTGACTTACTTTAACCAGTGATTCCAGACATTATTTGGAGTAAGCGGAATTTATTTATTTATTTATTCCGCACGACATGCGGAAGAATTTTTTTTTTGTTTGAATTTGAAGAAAAAAAATTTGAAAAAAAAAAGTCGTCAAAAAAAGTCACCGGAGACCAAAATTTCATTTACATTTTTGACTCCAAATAATATCAGGAATCACTGGTTAAAGTAAGTCAAGTACGTTTCTTAACACCCTGTATAATTCCATATTGTGAGTTTAATATTTTTCTACTCGAGTTAATAAAGCTAGTTTCATGTGAAACAGTGATTCACACCCTGAGTTAAGGGGGTATTCTGGTCTAGAAGCATGAATTGCAGGTATTTTTGCAGGTGCAATAAAAAAAAAACAATATTATTTTAGTTGCCATTATTTTACCAAATATTTATTAAACATTAAAGAATACATTAAAAAAAATCAAATGAAAAAAATCTAAATTCAAAAAGTTACAGGGTGTTGAATTGGGGTGTCTCAAAAAATGGCGCGCCCTGGTTGACACGATTGCAACCCACCTAGTAATCTGAAAACAAAATCTTAATTCAAACAAATGCCGCTACGGCCTGAATGTCGGAAACGTAAAAAAAAAATTGTCAAATGGCTGCTGTCGGAAATAAAAAGACAGGTTTTAACAAGTTTTTTTGACTTTTGGAATTTTTTAAAATTAGTAAAAATTTAAATTTTCTTATAGTTTTGGTTTATGCGATAGAGTAGTGTAAAGAGAAAGCTCACACAAAGTTTCAAGTAAGTCTGTAGAACTTGAGATATTGTGTCAACCATCTCGAAAAAAGTAATTTCAAGGAAAATGCGTTTAAAGTTTTGTTCCATTTTGTTTCGAGTTAGCTTCCGTCTAAACTGCGACACTAAAATGGTTATAACTTTTAAAATAATTCGAATTTCGAAAAATCCTGTAAAGAAATATTTTTGAGTATTTAAACTATGGAAAAATGAGAAGAATTATTTTTTTCTAGACTAGCATACCCCCTTAAAGCAACAACCGACTTTGGGTCCCTTCTTCTCTCAGAATTTAGCAAAACTGATGAGCCTATTCAACAAGGGATGAGCATTCTCAAGAGAGTAGCTTATGGCGGATTTAGAGGAAGAAAGATAGCAAGAAAATGCTTACATTTCGGCTCTTAGATAAGAATATCTACAAAAAATAATGTGTACATTTAATATTAATGCACTTTAGTTTATAATGTTATAACGGTCTACTTACTTTGGCATATTTTCTTCACATCCAACTAACTAATTAACTAACCACTACGCCGTTTACATGTATACACAAAGAGGACGGAACGCCAACCAATTCGGTCTTGGCACTCACTCTTTGCCTCATTCACATTCATACGTCGTCTCATACACACTCTTCTATTATTCTGACTCTTGACATGGCCCGACTCAAGTATCTGATTCTCTTGATCGTGCCATGTCTTCCTCAGGTGTCCCTGACTTCTTCTACCATTCACATTTACATAATATATTTTTCTTACACCATCTTTCTTCATTCGCTCTACATGCCCAAACCATTTGAGGGTACCTTTCTTAATCTTACTCATTACGCTTACATCTGCCTTATAATCTTTGCGGATCTCCACATTTCTAACATGATCATACATGGTTTTACTACACTTACGCGTCAGGGATCTTATATCCACGAACAGTTCAATTTATTTATTTAACGAAATTTTTCAATTTATATGAATAATGGCTAAATAATATGACCGGTCAATGGTTGAGTGGGCATAGCGATTGGATCCCATCCGGGCGTCGCGTGTTCGATTCCTCGGCTGGCTAAGTCCTCCATCACAACACAAGCAACATTTTCGGCTTTCTGTGGTAGTAGTAGGAGATTTTCAAGCATTGTTGGGTTATTCGTAACCCGGGAATGTTTGTCTTTCTTTTTAATAAAAAAAAATATTGATCAAGGAAATTTGAAATGCAGTAAAGGACAAAATGTTATTGTTCAGGAGAGCCAAAAGAATTCTTTTTTTCTTCAGAATAATCGTAGTAATAAGTGTTTTTGAAAACCTATAATTAAGAATTTTAAATATTTTGTTTTTTTTTTTTTATTTTTTTTATATACATATACATGTAATATAATCATGAGTAATTACATTTTCAGGTTACAATCGGATTAAACTCAAATCATTAAATACTAACATGCAACATTGATTAGAAACAGTATAAACATATATATGTATATAATACATAACATTTACGAGAGTGTAACTACTTGTGTGTAAAGGGAAGAGAAAAAAAAATTTAAATTAAAAATTATATAAAATAATATTGATTAGATCTTTCAGAATACTTAAAATTTTTTGGAAATCTCTTTACTAACAGTATTTAAAACCCCTCCGAATTTTCGAGAATATTAGCTTTTGGTGTCTTAAACGAAATGACATTTTACGAAAACTTTGTATTATTACCGCTTCACAATTAAAGCTCTATAAATGAAACATTTCTTAACGTAGCCGAATAGTAAAAACTGTTTTAGACAGGTTACAAAATAAGCTTTCGAATTATTATATTACAAATAAATATTAACATTTGTAAATATTAAAATTTAGAATGTAAACATTAAAAAAATGTGAAAATGACTCGCGTGATGGTTTTATGTGAAAACGGTACTAAAATCACAGATTATGTAAACAACAACACTTATTCTATTGTATAAATGTGTAATAAACACTTTTGTCACCTCACTTTTTTATCATTTCATATAAAAATATTTAATAGAAATTAACAATGTCGGGCGCCCGTAGGAAATTTGACGGGATAAATTATGTGTCAGACTGCGCGTCTGACAGAATGTTCTTTTTATGTATTTCTGACAACTTGAATAGAAATGTGCAGCATGATCTATCGACATTTCACTTTTTATTTTACGCATGTAACTAAAACAATAACGGAATTATAACGGTTTCTATGGAGACACACGCGCTGACGTGTAAACACGCTTATTGTACTTGACTGCTGTCGTATTTTTAACGCATATATCTGCTTACGTTGCGGAGGGGTTTTTATTTTTAATTTTTCAGAAAAAAATGACTTATGTAAAACACGCACTTATTTTCCTAGAAATATTTCAACGACGCAGATCGTAAGAGAAAAAAAATTGGAGAAAAATTACGTACTTAACACTTTTTTTTTGATTTATTGTCCTTTAGAGCATTTCAAATCTCCGCTTTCGATATATTTTAATGTTAACATTTAACAATAATATAAAATACAATAAGAATGTGACAATTAAAAATTCACCCACGTCATTAAAAAAAAGATTAAATTTTAATTAAATGTAAAAAATAACAAAAATTAGAAATAAAATAACGACTTCCTTAAATTTAAACAAATTTTCTTCCTCTTTATATTAAATGGATATCTAATCAGTCTTATCGAACCCAAATCCCCAATAATAAATAAATCAAGAAAATCAATCTTCATATTAAATTGTTTCACCTACTTATTACTTATAAGTAAATAAATTGAAAATGGTCGAACGAACTATGACTTTAATAAATAACAATTAAGAAGCAATCTTGTCTGATTACGTATAAAAGGGATCGAAATGAAAATCTAGTCTCCTTCAACGGAAGCAATCTTCTTGGCTTGATGTGCTTGGTGTAACTATAGATAAGTGACCAGCTCAGATATCCGGGCTCCATCGAAGCCAGAGTTAAATTAGCCTCCCTAAATCTAGGCGTACTGTACAGGGCCCGCAGATACTTTAATAGTATACAACTGCTAACCCTGTACAAATCACAAGTGCGCCCCACGGTTGAATTTGGCAGCCACCTCTGGTCTGGAGCCCCAAAATACCTACCTGAAAAAATCCTCTACTCTGTTCAGAAATTGTGCAGGTCAATCTGATTGACTCTCCTAATTTAACAAACGGATTGTAATCTTTAGAGCTCAGGCGTCGGGAAAGTCGGGAAACACGCCAAACGCGTGCCCAACATATGAACACGGTTGACATTTGTCACTTGAGAACGGGTCGCTTCTTCTGTTCAACAGCTCGGCTGTGAACGTTACCTCCTTCCTACAACATGGGTCTCTTAAAGACCATTGGAGGGAACCCCACCACTTTCCCAACGGCGTTATAAGGAAACACATGGTTTCCTCCTTCACCGCACACGTCAAGACTCTATTTTTTTATTGAACGAAGCTGCATTTATTTGATCGACTCTAGACCCTCCAATGTCATTCACACTCCAACATTATACAAAAGATAAATAGAAATAGCGGCCCGTGGAATAATTCTTCTGAAATAAAAAGAGATAATAGTGTTAGTAAAAGTAAGTGTCTTAAAGACCAATGTTCATTCCTTCTTCTCCTCAAAAAGATCCTCCACACAGCATCTCAGATGACATAGGTTCTGAGGGAAATTATTTTCTTCAGGGACTCGTGTGTGGAGTTAGTATAAAAAATAATAATAATTAAACTCTATTAATTATTATTTTTAATTGTTAAACTAACGCTTAAGACAAGATTTTTATGCATAGCACAAAGGGTAACAATTATTATAAGCAATAATTATCAGCCTGAAACACTCATCCACATTGAAAAATCTTCCGAGAAAAGATACATAAAAATATAACAAGCAGTAATTGTTGAATGAAACACTAGTATATATTGAATCATTTGGCGGGTATAAGATAAGCCGCCATAGCTCAATTGGGAGAGCAGCTGACCGGCAATCAGAAAAGCACGGGTTCAAGTCCCGTTGGCGTCATGTATCTTTTCTCGGAAGATTTTTCAATGTGGATGAGTGTTTCAGACTGATAATTATTGCTTATAATAATTTAAACTCTATTATTTTAATCACACACTTTTGCGATCATTTTCCTTTTGTGCACTAAGTTTATTTTATTACAAATCGTTTAATTATTGCAATTGCATGCACGGAACAGCACGCGAACAAAACTAGCCCATTAAAAGACATTAAACCTGAGACGAATTATTTCAGGAAACCATTTGTGAAACACAGGTTTTAAAGTTTTAAAAACGTGTTCGCGCTGTCTTCGTGGATAATTTTATATACTGTACCTACCTAGTTCTAAAAAACAAGACACGATTTGGAGGAAAAAAATTATTTGAGGTGGAAATTATCAAAAAAATAAAGAGCTTTAGAGAAAAAAAACAAGTGTGCTTTAGACCACACGACTGAAGTTTTAATTCACTAACTTATATCTCCCTCTCAACTTCCGTTCGCCTCGCCCGATCACACTTTTTATAACGCTCTCGTCACGCATTCACCAGCTTACTCCTCAAGTCAAACATGCGTAAAGGCCCAAACGTTCGCCTCGCCCGATCACACTTTTCGTAACGCTCTCGTCACTCATTCACCAGCTTACTCCCCAAGTCAAGCGTGCGTAAAGAAGTTTTACTTCAAAAAACTAGATTGCGCAATTCACACGCTGTAGAACCGAAATCTACAGAAAACTAAAGTAGACAAGAGTGGGGTGGCTACGAAGCACCGCACAGAGAGGAGACCCGAATATACTATCTCATCCTCTCGCAGGCTAAATCCTATGGATCTACGTGTCTGCCTCTTTTTAGTTTAGCTATTTTCGTTTCACTGAGTTTCAAATCACAACGGTGCTAAAGAAGTTTTCACTTAAAATATATGAGCATTGTTGAACTCTTTTTTAAAAATGAGTGAAAAGTTTCCCAATAATAAAAAAAAATCAGAGTACGCGTATGCAGTTCACACGCGGTAGAAGTGAAACCTTCGGTTAACTAAACTAGACAAGAGTGGAGAGGTTACGAAGCACCACAGAAAGAGGAGACCGATAGGCTAAGAAGCACCACACAAAGAGGAGACCGATTAAACAATCTCATTCTCTCGCAGGCTAAATCCTATAGTAGTAAGTGTTCGTCTCTTTTTAGAGTCTCTACTTTTCGTTTCATCGAGTTTCAAATTACAACGGTGCTAAAGAAGTTTTCACTTCAAAAATAAAACCATTTTAAAAACATTGTAATAGTTTAAAAGTATTCATCATTTCTCTGGTTTCAACTGGAGGTTTGCTAAAAAGATTGCATAAGTTGATGCATTTTGGTAATTATTTATCTATTTGACTGAGCTTAGCGAAGTCTGTTTTAACTTGACCGTTTGACGTTTAATCTGTCTGTAATTTCGTTATTACATTTCGTTTCCAATTTTGAAAATCTGCTGCATCCGTTTTATATTCCAAACAAGCTTTACTCTGACTAGATGGCAAACTTTGACTAGATGGCTAACTTTGACTTAGTTATTATATTTGTTTAAATAAACAAATAAATAATCCAAATTAATAGATAACTTTGTATTAACCACTTAATTATTTACAAAAACCGACATGTTTCGTCAGCAAAGCTGACTTCTTCAGGGTTTTGACAGAACTAATTTTAAAAATAGACATATAGGTAATAGAGAAAAATAATAGACATAAACAATAATAAAATTTGAAAGAAAATAATGTGTAGGAGACAAAGATATTCAAATACAGAAGAGATATACTATGGTGTCCGCGCAACTGTCGCCGGACTACGCGCTAATTAGCGTAGTTTTCATACAAAAAGAATTTGTTCATTTCGTCGATTTTTTGAAAAAGTGCATTAATATTGATTAACAATATATTTTGAATAAGGAAAGAATTCTTTTATTTAGTTTAACGTTCGTTTGGTTTATTCGTTAATTATTTGTTATTTTAGTTTATTTGTTAATTGGTAAACAATATCGGCGACACCCGGAAGCGCAGACCCACATAGTAAAAACAGCAGATAGCACATCTGTTTTTATTTCAATATCTTTGGTAGGAGACAAGGGGCAATATAGAAAATTAAAAATTTAAAAGGGGAATAGATTTAATAATGGGTCATTTAAAAACAATATTTGATTATTAATAATATTTAAATTTGCATTAACACTCTTTCTAATCTCTAAAATTTCTAATTTATCCAACTGAATGCCATTAACATTACAATGTATTAATTCTATTCCACTGTTAAAATTAAAGGTATGACTAGTTTCTATTAAATGATTGGCAAACTCCGAGAAACTATTATTATTTAAAGCTTTCATATGCTCTTTAATCCTTATTTCAAAGTTTCTCGAAGTTTTACATATATAAAAGAAATCACAATCATTACATTTCAATTTATAAATTCCAGATTTTTTCATTTTTGAATCTCTATCTTTATTATTTACTATGTAATTTTTAAGTATATTGTTTGCATAAAATACAGGAATAATTTCATTAGGTACATTCTTTTTTATTGAATTAGAAATTTTATTATTAAAATACATCATAAAAAATAAATAATCTTTCTTACCTGCCAGAATAGTGTTTGAAAATCGAATTGTCATTGAGATATTGACGTTACTTTGATCTTTGCATGAAACAAAATAATAAAAAATATTACACAAAATATATGGTTCATAATTAAGTAGGTAGTTATAAAACTCTATTATTTAACATCAATAAAGCACCCCCCTGGGTTTGTTAAACACCCAACCGTTTCACTAATACGACCCCACAGAAACCTATTTGTCTTCCGTTTTGGTGATAGATCCTGCGGTGACTTCTACGTACACAGCGGTGGTCCCTCTACGACTCTGCATAGTCGCTCAGTGATTTCGTAGTTTCTAAGGTGTACAGCGTAGCCTCGTACGCGTATATTATGGGCTGGCAGGTTAATACGAGGAGGAGAATGGCGTTATGAACTTTAATAGTTACGGTGATGCCTAAATGCGGTGCAGACCACTAAATATGCGCTCAACGAATGCCCGCTTCATTCATTCCCCGGCGGGATTGATGAGGTCCACAGAGTGACGCCTGAGGCCCTAGATTGGTTCGCAGACCTAGATGTCATCATAAGATCATCAATTACTATTGGTACTCGTTTTTAGTGTAAAATAAGTTTTTTTATTAGATTATTATAAGCAATAATTATCAGCCTGAAACACTCATCCACATTGAAAAATCTTCCGAGAAAAGATACATGACGCCAACGGGACTTGAACCCGTGCCCTTCTGATTGCCGGTCAGCTGCTCTCCCAATTGAGCTATGGCGGCTTATCTTATACCCGCCAAATGATTCAATATATACTAGTGTTTCATTCAACAATTACTGCTTATTTTATTTTTTCCACCTGAAAACAACCAACTTTATTTTTGCGAGAGAGACACTGTTAGTGTTAAATCCGTCGCTAGATGGCGTTGAGACAAATTATGTCTTCATTTATTGGGAAAATACTTAAACTTGTCAAATAATAATTATTTGTATAAGATAAGCCGCCATAGCTCAATTGGGAGAGCAGCTGACCGGCAATCAGAAGGGCACGGGTTCAAGTCCCATTGGCATCATGTATCTTTTCTCGGAAGATTTTTCAATGTGGATGAGTGTTTCAGGCTGATAATTATTGCTTATAATAATTGTTACCCTTTGTACTATGCATAAAAATCTTGCCTTAAACGTTAGTTTAACAATAAATGTAATATATTTTTTTATTAGAATTTATTTCTAAAACATCACTTGTCCAAATTTATTTAAAAACACCTTCAAACAAATTGATAATGTCTAATTGGGTGCATGTTCACCATTGGTACTTCTGCCCCATAAAATACTCGTACCCATCTCAGAACAGACATCGTCTAGTGAGGCGGGTTACTTAATTGTTTGTATATAATAATATTATTTCAATAAACGCCTGGGTTTCCGGCAACAATAATATTATCGAACCTTCCCAAACTTATTCATTGCTGGGAATACAACTAGATGCAAATATAAACTGGAAAGAACATGTATCCAAAATAGTAACCAAAATCAGTAACTTTTCTTTTGTTCTAGGTACACTGAGAAATATATTAAACATCGAATCGGTAATGTCCGCATACTATGGTTATGTATATTCAATAATAAAATACGGAATTGTCTTTTGGGGAAACTCAGTAAAGGCCAAAGATGTTTTTATCATCCAAAAAAGCTGTATAAGAAAAATGACAAACTCTGCTAATCGGGATTCATGTAGACCTATATTTAAAAATTTGAAAATTCTTACAGTCACCGACATATATATAATGGAGTTATGCATGTTAGTGCGATCATCTCCCGAAAAGTTTCCACAAAAAAACTCTACACATAAACACGCTACAAGGTTTACAGAAAATTTGTTAAAACCAAAAGCAAACAAAACAATTTTCCAAAAAGGACCCTTTTACATGGCCATTAAAGTATATAACAACCTTCCACATGATATTAAACAAATACAAGATACACTCAGATTTAAGTCATCACTAAAAACATTCCTTCTGAACAGGTCTCATTACACATTAAGTGAATACCTCACATAGGTACAACTGTTTTTATATTTATATTTATGTAATAAATTAAAACAAATTCACTTTGTATTACACCACTTTTATATTTATATTTCATTTGTGTTCATATCTGCATAACATGTTAGGTTAACTGGAAGAAATAGGATATATGTACCTATAAGTTATACCTTTTGTACTAAATGTAAATTTTGTACAATAAATGATTTTGATTTTGAATAAAAAAAATGCACGCCAATAAATTGATATTTTTTTCTGCTTTCCCTTTGCGTATTTAGTTTTATCAAAATAATTTTTTGACATGTGCTTAGCATGGTGATCGAAAACTTCTCAAAATCCGTAATAAACAGTGCACTGAATAAAGAAACAGTTTGTAATTTACCGACCAATCTTAGAACTAGGTTGGGCGGACAAGAGGGTGTCTCAAATAATTGAATGTTGTGAATTTCTGCATTAGTGCAATGCTTTAAAAAACAAGGCATTTGTTTGGCATGGGCACCGCACATGCCTCCAATTTTCCTGCCAAAGTGAAAAAATGAAAACAAATCAACCTTGAAACCTTTGGAATCCTAACATTTTGTTTTAGAAATAAAACCTTGCTTTTATTGACAGCCTTAACAAAATAGTGCTCAGGAAATCTTGTCCCAACTATTCTGTAAATACGATAATTAAACTGCCATACAGCAGCACCGTCTAATCTAGTTAGGCTACAAACGAGTATAGTGAACGTAAAGGGCAAGCTGTGGCTGGCGGCCGCCCCAAGGAGCCGGAGTGAGGGAGGCGGCCCGTTAACGAAGGGAAGCGTGGAGAGACCAAAGGTCCTCATTAAGGCCACTGTGTCTACTGGGCCTCGCTAATAGCCAATTCATGCCTGAGTCGGGAACTTCTGGACCGGTGTTCAAGCGGGGGCTCGCTCGAGCCGGTGGCGGTGGTGCCTGCTCGAAGCGGTCCAGCTCACGTCTGGAACGCCGTACCGGTAGTCTGTGCGGAGGGAGTTCTTTAATTTGTAATGGGATATTTGAGGTATTTGAACTCGGTATTGAGTCAAGTTATATACGATATGGTGTGGTCGACGTGGGTTTATTGCGGCGCTACTGATATGAATAGGTTTGGAATATTACATAATGGAACAGTTCTAGTTAATTCAGTTATACTGCAGCTTTAGTTAGATAATGGATTGCCATAGATTTTTTTCCAAGTATGAACATCGAATTTTTGACATCTTTTTCTCATCAACAATAATACTTACAAAACAAGCAAAGCGAATAATTTGGAATGTCAATGAAATTTGCACAGATCTTGTACTTTAGGGTGAAAATGTGTGTGTGGAGTTAATGTAAAAAAAAAAAAAAATGGGGTTCAGAGATGAACAAAGTTGGTATTTTAAAAACTGGTAAATCAGATAGTAGATAAAATATGTGTGCATTTTATTTAGAGTTTTCTTACTCAGCAAGAGATATTTCAGCTTTTTATTACTTAAAGCAGATTTCCGCTTTGCAATTAAAACCTTTTTTATGTGAATACCTCACAAGAGTTCCTACTGCTCCCGTCTGGAGCCCGTGAGACTACGTCATCCCCAATTGGAGCATGTTGAGGCTAAGTGGGGAGGGTAGGGAGAAAGGGAAGAGAATGGCGGGGAAGTACCTGACTATTCAGATCTGGTCGCCAAACACGGTTAAAGCCATTTCAAGCAAGTTTTAATTTCAAATGGTAGTCTTACGCCAGGGCCATACTGAGAACCTCTCTGGAATGTGCCGCAAATTGGCTAAATGTTATTTTTACTTAAAAATAAAATTTATTCTCGCACGCCAAGATTTGAACCCGCGTGCTTCGGATTGCTAATCGAGAGCCTTGCCTTCAATATTTCTTCAAACGTTGAACAATGTATGTTTGCTTACTTGCTTGATTATATGTATGTATGTTTGTTCCTTATGCGTTGCTAAACCATTCATTCGATCGCGATGAAACTTTGTGGATTTGATGTGCCCATGCCCGCGATGCTTTCTATACATAATAGTGAGCTCTGGCGTCATGAAATTATTTCCTACACCATTCATCCGATTGCGATGAAACTTTAGTGAGTTATTGTGCGCACGTTTGCCATGGTTTCTATATACAGTGGTGAGCTCTGGCGTTATGAAATTATTTCCTAAACTATTCATCCGATTTCGATGAATCTTTTGTGAGTTGTTGTGAGCACGCCCGCGAAGGTTATTATTTTTTATGAAGGGCTCTGACCGCTCTCACATTATGAAATTTGTATATAAAAATTGCAACAGGAGTCACGCGAGCTGATTGAAAACTGAATGTACCGGAACTGATTGTATGGAACCCGGGAAGGGGGGAGGGAACGCGTGAGGATGGATCGGAACGTGGGAGGGGGTAAGAAAATGCAGGAGAGGGGAGAGGAACGCGGGAGGGGGGGGTTCGCGGTACGGTGGATATGGGAGTGGGGAGAGGGAAGGCGGAGAAGGCGTAGTGGATAATATTATGTAGGTACGTACACGACAATATTTCCTTTCTTTGTTTATAGGCAAGTGCAATTAGCGCCAAAAAGGGGGTCGTGATCGGAATTATTCCGGTAGTCCCAATTTTTTATGAGTTTTATATACTCATCTCCTGATGTAAACTCTGAGTTTTCGACCTCGGGTCACTTGACCTTTCGCCGCCATTTTGAAAAAACCAGCCGAAATTGCGCCAAAATCTAGTTTTTCTCAAATATCTCGTTTCCAATTAAAAAATCGGATAAAGTATGTTTACAAGTTTAGTAGAACACAAAATTACTTACAATTTTTATTTAAAGAATTTTCTTCTAACTATAATAAATTTCGAGATATGCAGTCGTAAAAACGCATATATGTTTATTAAAATAGGAAAATTGCCCGACTTGGTTTGGTTTTTTGTGCGTATCTCTTTTCCAGTACAATTTTGTGAAAAAAATATCTATTTAAATTTTGTAGAGAATAAAATTTCATAAAAGACGTAGGTATACGTTTAATGTTTTTATCGCTATTAGGTGTCCAGGTATTGATACAAATTTTTCACAAAAATTAGGTCAAAAACTGAATCAGAAGATTAGTGTTCGCATAACTTGATTATTATTATTTTTAACCCAATTACTGTTGAAATAACATGTAACATACATAAAAGCAACATTAAACATCAATGTAATCAAAACGTATAAATAAAATTAATAATTAAGGTACAAAGATGTTGTAAAAAAAACTATAAATTAACGAGAGTGGGGGGTTACCCCAGGGTTGAATAAGGAACGTCAGAGTAACATGTAGAGATGAGGCCTAATTAAGAGGGATGATAAAGACGTCCAAACTCTCATTGATTGGTTTTCTTGGCATGAACCATTTCCTCAAACAAACGTGATTATGTCTATAAGCAGGGGCACGATCGGGGTACATGGCTGAAAAGATGGGGAAATTTGCTATATCTAAAGTTATCAACCAGAACTTTGGAAACCTATAATTTAAAACGTAAGGATGCGATAGTTTCCTTGTGGCAGTGACCAGCAGAATACTAAATAGGGTGTGACTGTGAGGATAAATCCATTAACGCTATTCCATCGTATGTATATTGCCAAAAAGTGTGAAATTGAACATAAAGAATATTTGACCCATTGTCTCTATTCTCAGAGGAAGGCATGCGCCAAGGCAACCAAGTCCATATTTTACTCATTGTTCAACCCTCTACTAAATACACAGAACTGGAAAGCAGTAAAATACACGTAGTTGATGGAGGATATTTACTGCACAATGTTTTACGGGGTCGTACTCAATCTTTTTAAAATTATTTTTCAGCAAATATGTCAGGTATGCACAAAATCATTATGGAGCCAATGCAGTAATGGAATTCGTTGGATACCCGGATTTAGTTGAATAGAAAAACACTAAGGAAAAGTATCTGGGAAATGAGAAGAACAAGTCTCGTTTTATTTCTCTACTCAGAGCCTCATTTGAACGATCGCAAATAACGACAGTACAAGCTGAAGAGGATGCTGATGTTCTCATAATAACCAGCAAAGTCGTTATCATCTCAACATGATGCCATCATAATCATTGGTCAGGTTATCGACCTGTTGGTACTCCTCACATCTCTCTCACCTCCAAACGTATATTACCAACAAGGTAAAGGAAAATCACCTAACGCTCCAACAAATGTTTTAAACACATTGAAATAGTTGGAAACTTTTTATTCATTCATGCCATAAGTGGCTGTGATACAACTGGTGCTCCGTTTGATCAAGGTATATACAAATTTTGTAATATTCTTCTCAAAAACCACTCAGTGAATAAAACTTATTCGTGTATGTATTTCAAGATCCAAAAGCAAAACGAGAAACAATCACTTCGGCTGCCGAACAATTCTTTGCACTTTTGTATGGCGGCAATGAGAAATGAAATTTGGAAAATTTAAGGTACTTGTACATTCTTTTTGTCAAAGGAGTGAAAAAGAATAAATTCAATTTATCCAGGCTACCACCCATCATGCTGTCCAGCAAACATGCTTCAAGAACATAATTGCAGTGCTTGGCTTGGTTACCATTAAGATCCAACTGAATGGGAGTGGAAGAAGTACGCTGTTGGGTTACTAACTCCAGTACCAATGGTGAAGGAGGCTGCACCTCAGACTTTGCTGAACTTTATTTCATGGCAATGCAAAAAAGGCTGCGCTGGAAAGTGCACATGTAGAAAGTCGCGTTTGAAAAGCTCCCTACTCTGTATTCACTGTAATGGCAGGTCGTATGAGAATGCTGTGGAAGTTCGGCTGATGAGCCATAGGAAGACTATATTGAAGCTGTTCGGGGCCCGTAAGTGACAGTAAGAAACTAAAGTCAATAGTCATATATTTTAAGAAAACACTTTTTTTTCTTTTTTTTACCACTTCTACGTACCTTACTTATTATTTTTAATTATAATTAATATGCTTTGATTACATTGATGGTTAATGTTGCTGTTATGTACGTTACATGTTATTTCAACAGTAATAATTAAAAAAAATAAAAGACAAGTTATGCCAACACTATTCTTCTAATTCAGTGTTTGAACTAATTTTTGTGAAAATTTTGTAAGGATACCTAATTGCGATAAAAAATCAAACATAATATACCTACGTCTTTTATAAAATTTTATTCTCTACAAAATTCATATCAGTAAGTTTTTCACAAAATTGTACTGGTAAAGAGATATGCACCTAAAACCAAACCATGTCGGGAAATTTACCTGCTTTTATAAACTTTTACACGTTTTTACGACTGTATATCTTGATATTTATTAGAGATAGAAGAAAATTCTTTCATAAAAATTGTAGGTAATTTTGTGTACCACTAAACTTGTAAAGATACTTTATCCGAAATTTTTATTGGAAACGAGATATTTGAGAAAAACTAGATTTCGGCTGGATTTTTCGATATGGCGGCGAAAGCTCAAGTGACCCAAGGTCGAAAACTCAGATTTTACATCAGGAGATGAGTATATAAAACATATAAAAAAATTGGGACTACCGGAATAATTCCGATCGCGGATCGCTAATTGCATTGGCCTATTATGCATTTGACGCAATTCTTTTAGGAATTTTGATATGGTTACGTGCGCACATAACTAATATTTATAATTTTAGGGGGACATTACTAGGTAACGTTGATTGCCATTTTAAGTACGGGAAGAAGAAACACCGAAATATGGGACTTTATAATTTATTTAATTTACTTGTATTATAAACAGCCTACATACTCGTACCTTAATGTTTGTCAGTGTTAGGAATTTTTATATCTTTGAACAATAAAATAACGACATTAAAAATTTAATATGTGTTTATGCCAAAGCTGCTCCACACGAATCTAGACAAGTCGAACGGAGGTACTTTCCTGCCCCAGAAATGACGTGGCCACAGAAAATGAGAACTTTTCTTTGGGCCATTCTGAATACTATAGCTAATAAGTAATTTTAAGATAAAACTGTTTTCCATATCTGTTTGTTAATAAGCTTAGATGGAGCACAGGAAACCATAATTGTTCAGCCCCCTTAAGGTATTTTTCACAAAAATGGTGTTATACGATTCATCTAATTGTGAATTATTATTAAGGGCAGTCAAAACCAAGCGTGTCAAGGCAGTCGGCTTCCGAGCCAGTGGCTAAAAGGTATTAAACCATAGATCCACGAATAATCAAACATGTCATGGAAAATATATAATTTATCGGAAAGTCGCTAGTATTAATTAAAACTTATTTCAGAAAAGCATGAATCTACTGCCAAAACATATATTTACAAAACCTTTACAAAAACATGTTTTTAGCGATCAACACAAAGTTTCACAGCATTTTAAGTTTCTCGGAAAATTCAAGTAAAAGCAACAAGCTTCCTAGTGGTACATTGTAAATACGCGCGAAACATGTTTCACCATTCTCATTAAGCTTCATTCCGCGAATCTTTCTACCTAGAGGCGAGAGGTCGTGTTGGAACAGCACCTTATTACCCTTATTACCCTTATTCTCCTGCAACAGAGCCTATTCCACACTGAAATATCCACCCTTAAGTAAACGTAGGTGTTTACGCGGTAACATCACCGTGTAGGGTAGCTCCGGGTACATCCGTCGCACAACCAGCAGCAAGGGGCTAAACCCAACCTAAGGACTAAATGAAGTTACAAAAGGATATAAATGAGGCGGCACTAGAATAAAGGGTTCTTTTCAAAATTAAATCCCTGCATGCTACTGTATTACTTTTGTACGCATTCCTTGAATTAGAAAATAAATTCTGAAATAGGTATGTACGCTATTTTATTAAAGATGTAACTACTCATTCTGTTAAGGATGGTTGCGCGCAGGTTTGACACTTTAACATAATTGGTTTCATATTTGTAGTTCAATTGCTTAGAAATATTCAAGCCTGTTTCCGTCCTATTTCAAAATCTTTAACCCGTTTAATCACAGGAGACCAGATTTGTCCCAACGCACATAGGTCTCACATAAGACGCCATAACTCCCTTACTATCATAGTTAGAAATATTTTCTAATCGGTGTTAGAAAGGAAAAACATCATGCTTTATATTCCAATCTAAAAAATAGCCACCAAAAAAATAAAATGTACACTTTTATCTACACAAAGTTTTGAATCGCAAATTGAAAAAAGAATTTGAAACTTTGGGAATTTTTTAAAAAAATTTTTCATAGAGCGACAAAAAATTGAGGTTACGATAATGCGTTTGTTATACATTTGTCTAATAAAATGTGCATCTGTTTTTATTTTTTTTTATTATCAGTAACTTTAGTTAGAAAAAACACAAGGTGACCCACTTTGAAAACTTTTTTATGTTTGTATGCAAAAATTTTATAATTTTAAAAAAATATATATTTTTCGAATTCTATAATTTGAAAGCGTATTTCATCACCATTCTAAAACAGTTTTTGGTTTTTGAATGTGTTCAGAAATATTCCAAATATTTGCATTTTATTGTAAAGCGAAAATATTTTGACCATCCGAAAAAATAGCCAAATTTTTGAAGGGAACTCTAAAACCGACATAACAAAACCTCGGCGCATTTAAATAAGACGAAGGCCACGGAAGTATTTTGAAATGTTCGACGTATAAACGCTCCGCTGTTTTAATTTAGCGGCCGGCGTGGTCGATGGGGGACAGTCTTTTGTTGGTCTCTTGACTAGCAATCCGAAAGTCGCGGGATTGAATCCCGGCAGGGGCAAATAAATTTTATTTGATTATTTTATTTTTTTATTATTAAGTTAAAAGAAATATAATATTTCGCTTTCTTAACTTAAGTACAGAGCATATATAGTGTAGTAGTACAAGTACAGAATATTTTAAATTTTGTTCCAACATCTTAAGTTAAAGCAGTTTTTTTAAAAGGTTTTTTATATTCTTTTCCGTTTTTAGGTTATCTGGAACGAGATTATATATGTGAACTCCATCGTGGCCAATACTTTTCTTGCCACTTTCAGTCTTGACAGTATCTGTGTACAATTTATTGTGTTGTCTAGTATAATGTTGGTGTACATAGGTACTTATGATGTTTTTATAAATATTGTGTTTGTGTGTATTTTGTATTTTGAAGATTAAAAGGCATGTGTTATATTCGTACAATGTTCTTACTTTCAAAAGGTTCATTTCCTGGTAGAGTTTTTTTGTGGGAGTGTCTGGGTTATAGTTGAAGAGTTTTTTAATAACTTTGTTCTGTATTATTTGCAAGTCGTTTAAGTACGTAATGTATGTGTTTCCCCATATTTCTGCTAAATAATTTAGGTGGGACTGTTGGTGGGATATATAGAATACTTACGGCACGTTCCAGAGTGGAAGATACTCTCAGTATCGCTCTGGTGTAAGACCACCATTCAGAATTGAAATGTGGCTTGAAATGGCTTTAGCCGTATTCAGTGACCAGATCTGAATAGCTTGGTACTTCCCTACCTTCCTCTCCTCTTCTCCTTCTCCTCTCCACTACCTTCAGCCTCTTAAAATGTCCCAATTGGGGATGCCATAGTCTCACTGACTCCAGACGGAAGCAGCTGGGACTTTTGTGAGATATGATATAAAAAATATATGTAAAACAGTTGATTTCAAACACAAATCGCCACTATTGTAATAAACCACCAACCCCTCCGCAGTAATACATATCTGTGTATTATTATTTATATTGAACTAATTATATTTTTAATTGATAAACTAACGTTTAAGACAAGATTTTTATGCATAGCACAAAGGGTAACAATTATTATTATAAGCAATAATTATCAGCCTGAAACACTCATCCACTTTGAAAAACTCTTCCGAGAAAAGATACATGCCGCCAACGGGACTTGAACCCGTGTCTTTCTGATTGCCGGTCAGTTGCTCTAACACTGAGCTATATCGGCTAATCCAATACTATCGCCAAATAATTCAATATATATTGCTTATAATAATTGTTACCCTTTGTGCTATGCATAAAAATCTTGTCTTAAACAATCTTGTTTTTAAACAGTTAGTTTATCAATTAAAAATAAAAATAAATATTTGACAAGTTAAAGTATTTGACCAAAAAAATGTAGACAGAATTTGTCTCGACGCCACCTAGCGAGATATTTAGCACTAACAATGCCTCTCTCACAATAATAAAGTTGGTTGTTTTCAGGTGAAAAAATGTAATAAGCAGTAATTATTGAATGAAACATAAGTATGGCATGTGCACCAATTCATTGTTACGCGGATGACAGTACAGTTCATGATAGCTTTTTGTTTGACAAGCCCTCAAAGGGCACACAAACTCCAACAGCTCGTATGGCTTTGAAGCAAAGAATAGACGGTTACGTCGAGAGTGTTTTCTCTTGGGGTAAAAATAATCTCGTTGAATTTAATGTTTCAAAGACCCAATCTTGTCTGATTACGTCTAAAAGGGATCGAAATGAAAATCTAGTCTCTTTCAACGGAAACAATCTTCCAAACAGGCCCTCCATTGATATGCTTGGTGTAATCCTAAGTGACCAGCTCAGGTATGGGGGCTCCATCGAAGCCAGAGTAAAGTTAGCCTCCCAGAAACTGGGCGTACTGTATAGGGCCCGCAGATACTTTAATAGTGCACAACTGCTAACCCTGTACAAATCACAAGTGCGCCCCACGGTTGAATTTGGCAGCCACCTCTGGTCTGGAGCTCCAAAATACCTGAAAAATACCCTCGACTCTGTGCAGAAACGGGCGGTCCGTTTGATAGATTCTCCCATCTTAACAGACGGATCGCAATCTTTAGAGCACAGGCGTCGGGTGGGAATGCTATCCTTGTTCTACCGGTATTACAATGGAAGATGCTCCGAGGAACTAGCATCATTGATCCCTTCGGCACCGGTGCATAGTCGGGAAACACGCCAAACGCTTGCCCAACATTCGTACACGGTTGACATTTGTCACATGAGAACGGGTCGTTTCTTCGACTCGTTCTTATGTTCAACAGCTCGGCTGTGGAATGATTTGCCGGCCTCTGTGTTTCCTCCTTCCTACAACAAAGGTCTCTTCAAGACCAATGTTCATTCCTTCCTCTCCTCAAAAAGACCCTCCACACAGCATCTCAGATGACATATGCCCTGAGGGAAATTATTTTCCTCAAGGCCTCCTGTGTGGAGATAATGTAAAAAAAAAGTCTTAATAAATTGTATAGCGCCCTTTAGGTGATTTTTCACAAAAACGGCGGTCTACAAATTATCCAATTATTATTATTATTATGTGTACCAATTGTAAGACAATCTTTATTTGCCTGCTGTGGACAAATTGGGGAGGCGGATTTGGGTACCGCTACCCCGGGAACCATTTATTGGATAAACAACACCCCTACCATTGGTCGCCCCAAAGTTATTGAAATATAAATTTGAATATCTTTGGGTCGCCCCAAGTGGTTCGCTATGTGTTGTGACTTTGCAGGGTTACCCGAGTTTACGGGGAGAGTTTTGTCTAGGTCTTGGTGGCGAATGCCTTTGCCCAACTACTGCGTGGAGGGCCGGATCTGGAAAGAATGGTTGAGGGAGTCCCTTTGACTTCTCCAGCTCTAGTCTCTCGGGAAATCGCCTAGCACCGCAGTGGGAGGGATGGATACTTCCGTCACTCCTGGACACGCTGACCCCCAGATTTCTACACACCATTAATACCCTTTTCTTTCCCAGAACTTCCTCACTTTCCTTTCCTAAAAAGACCCCACAGAGCATCCCCAAAAATGACATAGGACCTAGGGGGAATTATTTTCCTCAGGGCTTCCTGTGTGGAACCAATATTAAAAAAAATATATATATATATATGTCGCAGGCAGATCGTAAAACCAGGCAAATCATGATGCGCCTCAGGCACTTCACAATCTGGCGCGAGGCACTTCACGATGTGGCTAGGCGCATCATGATCTGCCTGATTTTACGATCGGTTGTCGACACATATATTATTTAAGAGCGGGAAGAAGCATTTAAAAGTCTAAATTTTTTCTAACACTAATAACACCAAAAGATGATTATTAAAGAATTTATTTAAAAACCAAGAATTCCTGGATTAATCCAGTGAGCTTTTAGATAAAGTTAAGGTCCTGCCGGTTGTAAAATTTTCTGTAAATTAAGTAACCTCAGTTTTTAAGAATCCGAACTGCCGTCAACGCGAAGTGTAAGATCTAGAACATCTGGGAATGTATAATTATGTATCTGGATGCAAAACGACAACTGCATAACACCATTATGAATATACCAAAAGCTATTTAAATATTTACCTGATTTAATGACAAGTGAGAAAAGCTAGTCAAATTTCACAAATAAATGTTTTACACTTTTATCCAGAGCCAACAAAATGATATTTTCAGAAATATTCTGTTGCTGTGTTTCATGTAAATGAAATTATTAATTTCAAATATTTTAGAAAATGAAATTTTTTTGTAACTATTCCAACCATTTTTACATTGTACCTTTATAATTTTTACTAGCTCCCCAGTTACTCCCAAGAATTTTTCTCTGCTGGGTAATTAAACTAGTTAATAAAGATTGTTAACATTATTAATTTGTATCTATGCTTCATACTTACAGCAAATAAAATCAATGAAAAAAGGAGTATTTGGAAGCTTATACGCATATAGGCAAACGCAGTGGAAGCTAATACCTAGTCGTTAGGCTTGAAAGTAAACAACTGGAAGGAGAGAGCAGATTACGGGTTGGAAAGGAGGCATTTAGGCAGGACTGTCCGAGGCTCTCGATGAAAATGATTAAAGATTCACGAATTTATAGTAAAATACACCTTTCCATACAAACCTTCTCATGTAAGATCAAGTATCTAGTACCTAATATAGACACAAAAACACCAAAAAAAAAATCGACTAACTTTTCCTTTTACAACACCTTATACTTCCTTAGAATTTTACTCAGATTTTTGATACTGCTGGATGGACCCAGCTCTATGAGCCAAGCAAAACAGCATGACACGACACACCATACGGGTTTTCTTATAATTAGCCCTGTTTACATGCACGCTTCTTTCCCTATTCTAGGTAGGTACCTACTATAGCTATATGTGAAGACTGAGCCCGCATTTCTAACAGGAAAACAGAATTTGGTTGCGTGTGATCAAGCCTTAAGAAATGGACCCAAAAAGGATTTACTAATATTGAATTAGAAACCGACTTTCTGGCTTCTAGCGTGTATGCCACGAACGAATTAGTCGCACACAGAACAGAAAATGATTAAATTCATTTCTTCAAATGAATTTTTGACTCTTCTGTCTTTTTAGGACGGTCAAAACTAATTACTATCAGGTTTATTTTGAATAATTCACTGTAGCTGTCGCCACATATTCTGTATATTCACACTGCACCATCCTGATCCAAAAGTCATTACGTTTTGCATTGGGTTCCGTAGGAGTGTTCCAAAAGAAGAACAAGATGATTTGAAAAGGAGGTATGTCAATAGAAATGTTAGAAGGAGCGCTCTAATATTTAAAAAAAAACCCTATTATAATTAATACGCGTAAGCTAAAATATTGAATAAATAGTACGACTTATTTACAACAGAGAAAAAATTTCTTAATAAATGTCTTAAGTAATTAGTATGTAAAAAAATATTTGAGTTTTTAATACCTATAACGTGTTAACCCGTCTGCTTGATTCAATATATTCGCACCTCATAATCCGGAAGCCTCGGTTTCGCGCGTAAATTCTGAAACCGTCACTTTGGATCGAGATTGTAAAATGTCTATGCAAGACAGCATTCATATTTCAAAGACAATAAGAAGCATTATTTCGCTCTCTTTCTGGTTAAAAGAAAAATATATTTGTTTGCATGAGAAGAGGAGAGATATATAACGACCGGTCAGTGATTGAGTGGGCATAGCGCTTGGATTCCATCCGGGCGTCGCGTGTTCGATTCCTCGTCTGGCTAAGTCTTCCATCACAACACAAGCAACATTTTTCGGCTTTCTGTGGTGGTAGTAGGAGATTTTCAAACACTGTTGGTTTATTCGTACCCGGGAATGTTTGTCTTTCTTTAAAAAAAAATAGCTTTTCAAATAATGTAAGATCGCTCTGGGACGTTTTTGGTCTTATGAAAGTGTAACGCGATTACGTGTTTTGGGATGTTAACGGAACAAAATATGTTTTAAATAATTTTCGGAGCACACTTAGTGATATTTTTCTATCGAGGGAATTTCATGCAATTCTTTTCGGGCGTTTATTGAGATAAAATAATCTTTAAATAGCAAGTAAAGTAGACGGGTAACAATACAAAAAATTAAAAATTGATAAAAAGTGAAAAAGGAGTACATAAAAATTAACCATTTTCAGGTTTCGTAGTATTTGCAATAAAATCCATAAAATATTATAATAATTAAGTTTATAAACACGCACACTGCCTGAGAAAAAAATCCATACATATTTAATTACAAATAACATGAACAAGAAATAAAACGAAAAAACAAACATTTGCAAAACGGCCAAACGTATTTTTTCTCAACACCCACATTCATATATTATATTCTAAGGGTAGGTAGGAAGATGGCAGGCACCTACACTACCTACCCCATATCCAATGATAATGCCCGAATCCCCAATATATAGCTCAAGGCGGAAAGGTTTCAGATATTTGGCCCGTTGAAATGCCACAATTATTTTCAATTTCCGTTATAAGTATGGTGGTTTTGGTTTTTCGCGCCCGGGGGAGATAATGCGAGGTGTTTGGAGGCTGTCAATGGGGCGATTCCCGTATTTTTAGGGGAGTGGATGAAAATATGTATTCGAAAAAATACACATATTTACACATAATATGGAAATGGATTTCGCATTCTCTCGAATCACTTCAGTTATCTGTTTTGGTTTTTCTTCTTTTGGAATGCTTTTTACGTAACGAAATATAATTTGATAAAAGAATTATATTTATTTATAGATTTAGATGCTCTTTGATAAAAAAAAAAAAATTATACGTAAAAGCCCAGCCGGGCGTGAAATTCAAAATAAATAAATAAATATTAGATAAATGAATCAATGTTACTTTGTTTGAACCACTTGTATATTTATTTATTAAAAGTCACAAAGTAACAACCTTTTAGAAGAAGTTTTCTTCGAAAAATTAAACTTGTATATTTGCTTAAAGCCGACCGGTTTCAAGACGATCGTTCCTTCCTCAGGGCAAAAGTATAATGGATAATCACAAAGCTATAGCTTCATTCAAAAGTATAAATAAATATTACTTTGCCTGACCTTACATACATACATACTTTACATACGCCATCCGGTTTCGGATGAACCGTTCCTTTCTTAGGGCAAGATATACTAATTTGACACTACAAAAATGTCAATGATGGCCTAAAATATAATATTTTGTAAAATATGTATGTAAAATCTAACTAAAAATTGAATAGTGGAGGAATTGAGGTAGAAAGATGAATGAAGGTGAAAGGGAACATCTTCGTTTAAAAATAAATAGTGATTTAAAGAAGGTAACATTGTTTCATTAATTTATAATTATTTTTTAATAAAATAAAATACTTTTTTGCTTAAAACCACAAGATTTATTAATTTATGAACCTACCGGTTTCGCTTTCGTTTGGCTTAAGTATTTTTTGCGGTATGACAAATCTTAAGTTATGTTCAGTAATAACCATGATCATGGTAAAGCAAATTATATTTATACTTTTGAATGCAGCAATAACTTTGTAGTTTTCCATTATTGGATTAGTGATTGGATATATGGAGAAATGTCAAGTAATACGATTTTCCAGAACTCATTCTCATATTTTACATGAATATAATTTAAATAATGTTAAATTAACACCAGTATTACAAATTCGCGACTTGGGAGTTATATTCGATTCAAACTTAACATTCACAGCACATATAGATGATATAACTAATAAGGCTTTAAAGATTCTTGGCTTCCTAACTGATTTAAGTCCATGGATTGCATGAAAACACTCTACATTTCATTAGTTAGATGTCAAGTAGAATATAATTCACCTATTTGGTCCCCTTTCTATAAAGTACACTCTAACAAAATAGAACGTGTTCAACACAAATTTCTTAGGTACTTAAATTTCAAACTCAAAATTCCAATAGAAAACATTAATTATTTAAGTTTAATGAATCGACTAAATTTAATTACGCTGTCTGACAGAAGAATTATTTCAGACCTAATTTTATTGTACAGAGTTATGAACAACCTAATTGACAGCCCTGCCATCGTTTCTAGTATTAAACTCCATGTACCGACAAGGAATACTAGACAAAATATAACATTCTTTTGCAACACATACACAACCAACTATCAATCACACTCACTTACCAATAGGATGCATGATTTAGGCAACAAGTTTGGTGGTATTGTAGATATATTCGCTGATTCCCTTTACATTCTAAAATGCAATTTAAACCAACACTTTGTGGAATCCTACAAATTATTGTAACGTGGGTATAATATATTTAACGATTTGATGTGTTATTGTAATGTTTTATATTATATTTTGTTCTATGGTATTGTTAAATATTACATTGTTTAAAATATTTCACAGTTTTAAGCAAGAATATACAAGTAGTTTTTTCTTTAAAAACTACTTGTATATTCTTAAAAGTTTTTTCACTTTTATAACGTTTGATATAAATTCTATGTATGTGTAATCCTCGATATCTTAAATATTATTTTATAATCTATGTAAAAGCCCCTACGGGCGTATAAGAACAATAAATAAATAAATAAATATAAGAAGACATCCAGTGAAAGCAAAATTAAAATTGATGATGAAATTATTGAAAATGTTACTGAAATGAAATACTTAAGGAGTTATATTAGATTCCAAACTAACATTCATGCATGCTGAATATACACAAAAGAAAATTAGGAAAAAAAAAACTTTTTTGAGAAGAAAATCGGCAAAAACTATCTCGTAAAACTGCAAGCATTGTCTACAAATCGGTTATTGCTACACATTTTAACTATTGCTCTACTATAGTGATCGACCGAAGGTTCGGTAAGTTTCGGCAAGTTTCGGCAAAAAGATCTGGTTTCGGCATCAGTTTCGGTTTCGGCAGGATTTTCTGCCGAACCTTCGGCCGCTCCGAAAGTCTGCAAAAGATCCCAATAAATGGTAAATTTAGTCTTAACAATGTTGTGATTGTAAACACAATATAAATTAATATACTCAATTCATGAGGTCCTTTTTTATAATGTACATGTTTGTTGATTATTGACAATTTTTTGTTCCAACAAATGAAGAAGCTTATTTTGATTATTTTTCAGTGTTAAAATCTTATTATCGTAGGATAATAAGGCCTACAGACATTTTTTTTTAAAATGTTTAATTTTTTGTTTGTTTACGGCAAAAGTAGCAAGTTTTTGTTCATATTTTATAGTAATTGATCTGTATGTTTAATGAATATTACAATTTGTTGATTCGGATTCACAGTTTTCATTTTATTTCAAATCTCCCTTAGGTAGGTCTTATTACCTTATTGCCTTATTATAAATCTAATTAAAAATCCACCCGTAAACCAAAAATCTCCCTTAGGTAGGTCTTATTACCTTATTGCCTTATTATAAATCTAATTAAAAATCCACCCGTAAACCAAAAAGTTTTTATAATATTTATTTTCAATTTTTGACCTATATGCGCCCTTTCTTGGGCCGGCTAGTAGACGATTTAAAAGATTTATTTTGGTTTCGCTGAGGATTGAACCTTCTTCCCCAGGGACTGACTGAAATGAGTGAACACCGATAACATTAACCAAATCCTAATTAGATGGTATTGCAATTTATTTCTAATATTAGCAGTTGTAAATTTTCAAATATAATGTCATAAAATATAATAAAAAATGCATGCGTGTACGCGCCACATAAAAAATATAAAATGCATTGTCAAAGAGTCAATTAACCGAGTTTCAGCCCGAAATGATGTTGGAAAGTGGGTTAATTTACACTTCCAAGATTTGCATTCATTCATTCATTCACGAGAACAAAATCGAAACAGAAATAGATAAATTTAAAAAAAATCGACTTATTTAATACAATAAATTCAAGTCAAGATATTATTTCTGATAATTTCAGTATATTATTATTTTTTAAATTTTATCCAATTTTTGTAAACCACTACAATGTAAAGTATTATTTTTTCAACCATTGTTTATTACTAATCCTTGTGTAAAACATTGTTAACATTTCAATGTATCTAATTTAAAAGGTGCATCGGCGTATAAAAGAGTAAATAAAATAATAATAAATACACTCGCAGGAACAAAATGACTTTTGCAAGTAAGAAACATAAATCTATTTCTTGCACTAAGCATATTAATTGAAAACGAGAGAGTTGATAGACATCAAAGTGTTGAAATTGGTAGACAGAACGCCTTTAGTTGACTGCGTCTTCAACTGAGACAATAGGAACGGAATTCAGAAAGGAACTGAGAAGATGCGAAAGAAGAGAAGATGAATACAAGCAGCACGAGTCAAAGGGGTAGTGGAATGAAAGGAGAAGGAAGTGGAAAGTTGGAAAAGTTTCCAACACAAATCACGTGCTCTCCAACAATATGAGATGAGCGCGACTCAGGCACGGCAAAGTGACCTGATTTCACTGAAAGAAGATCTTCATTCAATTACGAGAAAATTCACTTCTTTGAATCACTTCAAATTAGTCACAGATATTAATTTCAGCTGAATGTAAAACGGTTCAGAGAAATTAAACAGTTTATATACATCCATGAAAGTACAATAGATGCACGTCTGTACTTTATACACAACCTTTAAATCTATTTAATGGGGATTTTTTAAATTAAATATTATACTACAACGGTCCTATACATGATGCATCAAAAAATATAAGCGCTAAAAAAGATTTTTGAAGATGGTTTGAAAGAAAGCTTTTTGTGTTGAAGTTCAGTGTCAATTTTTTTGGGAATTACTAATACTTAAAAAAAAAAATATTATATGAACGAGGTAAAAAGTGAAGTGACAGCTTTCTTGCAAATTCCTTAAAGAAAAACATGTTTTTTTTTTTTAAATTTAGTAATTTTCAAAATTGAAAAGGAAAATGTTCGTGGAAAGCTTTTCTTTTTGTTTGAAATTATAATATTGCATTTTATAAATTTTAAAGTAAACACCGATATCTAAAAAGTTTTTTTAAATAGTTTTCAACATTTTATTATATATTAGTTTTTATGGGATAAATATAGGTATAGGACATTTAAAAAGCGAGGAAAAATTCCGAAATTCGATCTGAAATTATTATTATTTATAGTTTATATAACAGATAAATAAATTAATTTATGCTGTTTAATTCATGCCATTTCTATTTTTTATATAGACGGTTCTTAGCAAGGATGACAGTATTCAGAATGATGGGCGCTAAAATTAGCAAATTAGCGAATGATTAGTACATGATTTCTGATACCTGTGAATGATAAGAATTTGATTGCTAATAGGCATATAATTGTGATTGGAATCGTACGACTTGAATGTACCCAAATAATAGTTAAATTATTATGTAATGCACATAAATTTGCAACCTTACCTTATTAGTGCATCTCGTTTATATGCACAATATAAGATCGTTGTGCATTTGCAAAATGAACACATTCTTAAATAACCGTACCTTATTGAAAATTCAAATTCTGAGGGAAAATATTTATTTAGGATGTTTGAATGCCTCATGATATTAATTAAATGTCGTGTATGATAGAGAGTCAAAACAAAGTACGGTTTTTATGATTCATAAAATTGTCTCTTTATAAAAATGGTGTGCTAATTTGAAGAAGAATACTATAAATCTATTTTCATAATAAATAAAACCATGCAAAAGCATTGACAAAACGACGCAATGGCAAATTTATTCCAGAAACGAGTTAATTACACAATTTATTTTGTCATATAACTGCCCTTTAAATTACCGCTGTCGGTCGTTATCTGCGCGGCGGCGAAAAAACTAATTTTCTTCCATCAACCCTTAAGCGTGCCAACCCTTCACCGCGCCAGGGGAGCAAAGGGACAAACCCAATTTAGCTATGTATATGAAAAAGACCAGAAATATTGAATGGTTCAAAACCATAGAAAAGCAGGCGCAAGTTCACCAAAAATGCAGACTAAAAACACTTGCTAATAAAACAGGAGAACAAATAGCTTGCCTTTTTTGCATATGTGCCGCAATTTTGCATGATTTTTTCTTAAGTGTCTCTCTATTTCAGATACTGGAGACTACCGGTAATTAGGGATGTCCCACGTCTAAGAATGTTAAAACAAAAAAGGCGAAAGGGCCGGAGAGCGAAACCATTAATTGATTTATTATGACATCGATTTTGGTTGTATGTCATAACTTCCATAGCCCCAACTTCGGGGACCTCGTGAAAGGGTTGCAGGCGGGACCCTTATAACCTGAAGGACGCGTATATATTTCTGTGGGGTGGAGCTCTATTTATATTGTCAAGGAATGAATCATATTCCTTTGTGGAAGACGCGACGGTCAGATCGAATTATTTGTCAATTACCTGGGGAATATTATAAAATCAACGATGAATTGCCTAGGCATTTTATTGCTCATAAATCTACATTTTATTATATGAATTACATTTGTGAGTTTCAGTTCTTCAAATAAATTATGGTTAAACTGAAATACTGTGAGCTAATAAAAATAAGTGAAAAATATAATAAATAAAAAATACACTTTGTAATACACCACGTGATTTATTATTAATATTTAACAGCCGACCGGGCCGACCTGAAGCTTCATCAGGGCTAATTATATAAGCTAATTATATAAACTAAAAATTATCTAAACATAGAGACTCAAATTTTTTATAATTTTTTATTTTAATTTATTTATTACAATCATAAAGGTACTTAAATTAAAGATGATAATATATATTTCAAATTATAAACTAGACACATTTACCTTTACGAGAGTTAAAAACTCGTGTGTAAAGGGGAAAAGAAAAAAAATAACTAAAAATCATAACTTAACATTCAATGTAATGTAAAGTTAAATATTCAAAACAAATTATTAAAAATAAAAATAAAAAAGTAGTAGATACACTAAAAAGTAACAGAATAAGAAAAATAAGATGTCAATTGATTCTAATTAGCTAAATTATTTATAATAAAATAGTTTATTTTATTTTTCAATTTATTATGATCAAGTTCTAACCTCAGCTCTGTCGCTAGTTGATTGAACCACTTCATTCCAGTGTAAGTGTAGTAATGTTGTGCAAAACTGGTACACATTAATGGAGTGCATAAGCGTCCCATTATGTTTTTTCTACTGCTTTAACACGTAACATGGCATGGTGCGATTTCTTTGTTATATCTTTGTGTATCTGAAGGAGTGTATTTTTAACATATGTATTTTTTAACGGTGGAACTTGAAAATCTTGGAAAAGTTGTGAGGTTGAATAATCTGGTGGTTTTTTAATTATAATTTCGATTATTAGCCTTTGAGTAATCTCCAGCGGTAAGATTGAGGTTTTTTATGCTCCCCCCCCATGCAACGATACCATATTGTATTATTGAATTGACTAGAGCGTAATATATATTTTTAAGGATTTTTAAGTTACGTATGTTTCTTAGATTAATAAAAATGTAAATGAGTTTTCTTAATCTACATAATAAATACTCGTATATAAGAAAATAAGACAATGAGTGAAACAGATGGAAATAGAAAAGAAGTCACCTTATTAG
The DNA here is from genome assembly GCA_929108145.2 of Limnephilus rhombicus. Taxonomy (NCBI): domain Eukaryota; kingdom Metazoa; phylum Arthropoda; class Insecta; order Trichoptera; family Limnephilidae; genus Limnephilus; species Limnephilus rhombicus. The sequence goes on along the minus strand of OV815274.1, from coordinate 44,938,329 downwards.
TGACAGATCCATCTCTTTCACTCATTGTTTTATTTTCTTATGTACGAGTATATGAGTCTCTATGTAATTAGGTTTAGTTAATATAGTAAGCCCTGACGAAGCTTGAGGTACGCGAAACCCGGTCGGCTGTTAAATATTAATAATAAAAAAACCCGGTGTATTACAAAGCGTATTTTTTCATTGAATATATAATGTCATACCCAAAAGTATTTGTTTACTTTGATAAAATGAAAAATATGAATGTTTCCACTGAAAATTATTAATTCGCTGAGGTTTTTTTAATTTTACATATTTTTTAATGTTACTAAATGTGTTTAGTTGCGTACCGGTACAGAGTAAAAATGATACCGATTGTACTACGCTTTATGCTAACCAAATGTAACACCAAATATTAATAAAAAAATTTCGCATGTGACGAGTCCATTCAAATAATAAACCTAACTAGGGGTTGGTAGAGAGGATGGACTGCCGACCAACTCTATCTTGGTGTACCTCCTTGTTTCATTCACTTTCAATTTGCGGGTATGTGTACCGACGCTACGGGAACCATTTACTGAATAACCACACCTGTGCCATAGGTCGCCAAAGATGGTTCGCTACGTTTGATGGCTTAATGACTTGCCCGGGTTCATGGGATGAGAATTGTCTGAATCTTGGCTGCGGATGCGTTTGCACATCAACTGCGTGGCAGCCGGTTTGGCAGAGACTGGTTGTGGGAGATCTTTTGACTTCTCCAGTCGGACTCTCTCGAACCATCACGTTTAACCGCAGTGCGAGGAATGGATTCATACGTCCGTCACTCCTGGACACATTGACCTCCGGATTCCTACTGACCCATCATAATTTTTTTCTACTTCCACTCTAATCAGTGGTCCAAAATAAATCGTTCGTTTCATTTAACCCTCGAATCTGTGCAGAAACGGGCGGGCCGTTTGATATATTCTCCTAATTTAATAGACGGATTGCAATTATAGAGCACAGGCGTCGGGTGGGAATGCTATCCTTGTTCTACCGATATTCCAATGGAAGATGCTCCGAGGAACTAGCGTCTTTGATCCCTTCGGCACCGGTGCATAGTCGGGAAACACGCCAAACGCGTGCCCAACATATGTACAGAGTTGACATTGGTCACATGAAAACGGGTCACTTTTTCGACTCATTCTTGTGTTCAACAGCTCGGCTATGGAACGATTTGCCGGCCTTTGTGTTTCCTCCTTCCCACAACATGGGTCTCTTAAAGACCAATATTCATTCCTTCCACTCCTTAAAACAGACCCCTTACACAGCATCTCAGATGACATAGGCCCTGAGGGAAATTATTTTCCTCAGGGCCTCCTGTGTGGAGTTAATGTAAAAAAAAACAAACAAATTTTCTGCCTCGTACGAAAATCTAAAAAAAATAATTAATGTGAGTCACATTATATTTGAAAATCCGTTAATCTGAGACAAAATTCAAAATAAAAGCATTATTTTACCACCCCAAGATTATCTTTAAAAAAATTAAGATTTATTTCCCCGTACAAGGCCCGACCGCTGAATAATTAGGCGCCTAAAGCACTGCACGTCTCAGAGGGGTACAGCCTCATTAATTCCCTTCGTCTGAGATGTAAAACTAATCACATGCGACTTGTACCACAGCATAGCCGGGCGAACCGAGAAAGATCTGAACGACATTAGCTTTATGCGAAATCGAACCCCGAATCGGACAAAGGCGATGAGGAGGCTGTTATGAAAAACAACCCAAAAAATGGGGTGGGAAATCTCCATTATAGAATGCAAATTATGATATTTATATTAGGAACGCGGTAACGGTTTTGTGTAAATCCTGCGGACCTCCAATATCTTGTGATATTTTTTTTGCGTACTTTTGTTATGTAAATGCAATTTTATAAGACGGTCCAGGATGATCAGACAGAAATATAAAATTGTATTATAATTTCAAGAAAATTGCGTGCTTAAACGATATTAAAAAAGTGGACATTTTTGTCTTGGTAGATTCTTGGTTATTGCTTGGTTATGATAGAGATATTTTATGTATTTATTATAAGAACATTGTACATTGTGCAGATTTTTGTGTTATTTGTGAAGGAAAATAATTCCCCTCAGGGCCTATGTCATCCTTGGGGATGCTGTGTGGAGGGTATTTTTAGGAAAGGAAGGAGAGGAGTTCTGGGAAAGAAAAGGGTATAGGGTTGGGTAGGAATCTGAGTGTCCCACTGCAGTGCAAGGCGATGTTGCGAGAGAGTACGGCTGTAGAAGTCAAAGGGACTCCCTCAACCATTCTCTCCCGATCCGCCCTGCCAGGCAACTGGTCAACCTCACCCCCTGAACTCAGGCACCCCTGCTAAGTCACCAAATGTAGATAACCACTTGGGGTTACCTATGGCAGAGGTGTTGGTTATCTAATAAATAGTTCCAGGGAGGCGATACCCATAACCGCCTCCCAAATTGAATATTTCCATGCTAGGGATATCCCTGTGTTATGGCGGGTGAAGTTTACAGGTTAGAATTAATTAAAATATGATTGATAACTTAAATTATAAGTCATTAAATTATAAAAATTAAATTAAAAATTTCATATAATGATTAATGAATGAACTAATAGTACTTTACTATAATAATTATAATAGTTTATTTTTGAAATAATAGGTTGATAATAATAGTGTTTAAAATTATGCAATTCAATTAAGGTAAAAAAAAAATATATATCATAGTTTCTAAGTGTAAGAATTCAATGAGATATTTGTGTCTTAACCCCTCCGAAAAACGCCATTTAAGTCCTTAAACTACTCAAACGAAATGACATTTTACTAAAACTTTTTGTTATTACCGCTTCACAATTAAAGCTCTATAAATGAAACATTATTCGAGTATGTGTCAGATTACATCTATTTAGGACAGATAATATCTCACAAAGATCAAACCACTAAAGAAATCGAGAGAAGAGTAGCAAATGGATGGAAGAAATACTGGTCTTTGAAAGAAGTCTTGAAATCTAAGGAGCTAAGTATGCAAATAAAAAGGAAAGTCTTCAACACGTGTATACTTCCAGTCATCACCTATGGATGTGAAACTTGGGCACTCACCAAACACCACAGAGAAAAGTTGGAACGCTGCCAGAGAGCCATGGAGAGAAGTTTGACAGGAACAAGGAAACAGGACAGAGTGAGAGGTAGCACAATAAGGGAGAAAACTAAAGTTGCCGATGTAGTTACCCGAATAGACCAACAAAAGTGGAGATGGACAGGACACATGATACGCGATCCACAAGAGAAATGGTGCAAAAATGTCACTGACTGGTATCCCAGAGATGGCAAGAGAAGTAGAGGACGTCAACACATAAGATGGGAAGATGACCTAAAACTCACTGCTGAACATCAATGGAGAAGAGTAGCGCGTGACAGGTCCCAATGGAAAATGTTAGAGGAGGCCTATGCCAAGAGGCAAACTGAGCTTCGGGATATACTATAACAAATAAGATCATGTCTAATACATACCTAACAGAAGTCCAGAATAAAAAGGCTTATTATTATTATTATTATTAAAAATGAAACATTTATGAACGTAGCCGAATATTAAAAATTGTTTTAGAAAGGTTACAAAATAAACTTTACAAAATAACGCAAACATTAAAAATAGGTAAAAATGACTCACGTGATGTTTTTATGTAAAAACGGTACTAAAATCACAGATTATGTAAACAACGATACTTATTCTATTGTATATTGTCAACACTTTACAAGAAATATAGAAATATATGTACTAAACTAATCAAACAAGCAAAGAATAAATACTATTCAAGAAAAATTATTGAATGTAATAATGACTCCAGAAAGATTTGGCAAATTCTTAAAGAGATAACATATGCAAGGCAATTCAAAGATCAAATTGACGAACTTATAATTGATGGTCAGAATGTGAATTTTAACTTGGACCCGAGGACTATTGCCGATCATGCAAATACATTCTTTACAAACGTTGGATCAAATTTGGCCAGTAAAATAAAAGAAAACACTAACTGCAATACTAAAACTTCACCACCAGATGATAATCTCCGAGAAGAAACTTACACAAAATTTAGTCTAAAAGATGAATCGATGGAGGATATCATCAAAGAAATCGGCTCACTAAAAGAGAGGACTTCACCTGGACGTGACAAAATACCAAGTAAACTACTAAAATCACTGAAATCTCATGTAGCCGTTCCCCTCAAATTCCTAATTAATAAGAGCTTCACTCAAGGTTGTTTCCCAAATGTATTAAAACAAGGTATTATCTCTCCAATTTTTAAAGGTAGAAAAAAACTGAAATTACCAATTACAGACCAATTTGTATTCTAAGTGCACTCTCTAAAATTGTTGAAGGAATACTGAGAAATCAATTGATTACTAACCTTGACTCTAGTAAAATACAATGTTACAGACTTCATAACAAGTAATGTTGACAAAGGAAATAAATGTTTAGCAATTTTCCTTGATCTTACAAAGGCGTTTGATACTGTGAACCACAAAATACTTTTAGATAAATTTAAGAGGATAGAAATATCAGATACAGTTCTTCAATTATTTCATAGTTATCTAACTGATCGAACGCAATGTGTTAAAATAAACAGTACCTACAGTAGTTCCCAAAAAACAGTTTGTGGCGTTCCACAAGGTAGCATCCTAGGACCCTTATTATTCTTAATATATATTAATGATCTATGTAACCTACAAATTTGTGGACAAATCACAACTTTTGCCAATGATACGGTCTTGCTATTTTATGCCAAATCTTGGGATGAAGTCTTCAAAACGGCAGAAAATGGCTTTCGTATTGTTAAAGATTGGCTTAATGCTCACATACTAACCCTGAATACAGACAAAACCAAATTTCTAACATTTCTAATATCAAATAAGCTCTTGCCTTCACAACAAAGGCTTAAACTTCACAGCTGTAACCCCATATTCACTCCATGGACCTGTCCTTCTATAAGTAGGGTTGACAGTATTAAATATCTTGGTATTCAAATAGATGATCTTCTTATATGGAACATACATGTTACAAACCTAACGACAAAACTGAGGAAACTTGTCTACTTCTTTAAAAATGTTAGAGATATATTAAATAGAAAACAACTGAAACAAGTTTACTGTGCTCTTATACAATCATCACTTGAATATGGCATTATCAGCTGGGGAAGTGCCACAAATACTTACCTGGAGCCTTTAATAAAGATTCAAAAACTAATTTTGAAGGTTATTCTTAAAGTACCGTTGAGAACGAGCATTGATTTTATTTTTAAGACACTAAATGTTTTTAACCTGCAAAAATTGAATTCCAAAAATATCCTGCTTCATCAATTTAAAAATGCACACATGTTTGAAGAACGAATAAGCACTAGAGCATTAAGAGGGTCAAATGTAAAATCTTTTAACATCCCAGTTTGTCAAACCTCTAAGGGGCAAAGGAGTTTTAAATATAATACAACAAAGCTGTTCAATTCTCTACCTCCTGAAATTAGAAACACGCAATTCAAAAATGCATTTAAAAGAAAAATCATTGATCACCTCAAGTAAACATTTCCATCACGATTATTTAATAACATACTTACCTTTATACCTACTGTGTGTATATATGTTACCATGTACCAACTGCAATCTTCTATATATATATATCTAACATACTTGAATTGTATACTTAAAGAAAAAAAAAAGATTTTATATCAACCTGTCACTTTCATAATATTTTTCAAAATACTACTTAAACAAAATCATAGATAACCACTCTGTAAATTGCCATCCAACACAACTAGTGAGATGGGCAATACCCCATTATTATAACCAAATGTAATATGAAAATAATGAAATAAAATATATGTGTAATAAACACTTTTGTCACCTCACTTTTTTATCATTTTATATAAAAATATTTAATAAAAATTAAAAATGTCGAGCGCGGGCGAGCCGCCGGTAGTAAATTTGGGCGGGTAAATATTTTTGTCAACTACGCGACATGCAGCTGATTCCTGATATGTATTTCTATAGACAACTTGATAGGGATGTACAGCTTGATCTACTATCGACCTTTTACTTTTTGTTTTAGGGATGTAACTAAAACAATAACGGAGTAAGAACGATTTCTATGGAAACACACGCGCTGACGTATAAACACGCTTATTGTACTTGACTGCTGTCGTATTTCTAACGCTTATATCTGCTTACGTTGCGGAGGTTGGGTTTCGGTTTTTAAATTCTCAGGGAGAAGGTTTAATATTTTAGGAGCTAGATATATGAAAAGTCTTCTAGCTGACGTGGTATGTAGTGCAGGTACAGTGTAGTGCGGTTGGTTATTGTTCTGGTGGTGTGATTGTGATGTAAGAGGGTTTTCACTATATTTGAACAAGAAATGCGTTAGAGTAAATTTTCGATGGATTTGCCGTTAAGAAATTATATTCAACGAAGAGTCGAGTGGAGGAGTATCTTGTCGGTCGCTTGTTGATAGAACGTTTTATCGTTTTTTAGGCTTTTTGTAAAGGATCAATAAAATTATGAGCACTGCCGCCCCAAATTAAGAGGCTATATGCAAATTGATTGACTAAAACTCGTCAATCTCGATGATCATCATGAAATTATGATTTTTTTGGCTTAGTAAATTTGGGCATTGCAACTATTTTCAGCTAATTGTCATTTTCAATGTCAGATGTGAAATGTTTATTTTTTGTTACAAAATAACCCCAACAAATTATTGGTAACGCCTTTTTCAATTGATAACTCGGGCAAAGTAAGAAAGTTTTTACAATGTATCTAACTATAAGATATAACACACCTTTATAAATGACGTCCTCCGTGCTCGAGGGGCTAGGTTCTCGACCAGCAATCTGGCGAACTCGGTTTCAAATCCTGGCGTGCACAAATAATTTTTATTTGATTAATTTGGTTTATTTCGCAATTTTATTAAGTGGAAGATACTCTTAGTATCGTACTGATGTAAGACCACCATTTAGATTTGAAACGTTGCTTGAAATGGCTTTAGCCGTGTTTGGTGAAGATGTGAAAATTCAGGTACTTTCCTACCGTCCTCTCCCCATCTCGTTACACTTCCCACTATCATCAGCCTTATAACATACCCCAATTGGGGATGCCATAGTCTCACTGACTCGAGAGACGAGTCGCACTGACTCTAGAACTCTAGACCCTACAAGAGTCCCGGTCGGGACTCTTGTAGGGTCTTGGTTGGGACTCTTGTAGGGTCACTTTAAAAAAAATCTGAATCCAATATCTGCAACAACTATACCATAAAGTGCACAATGTACTGTTTATTACATATATTATTACTTTATTAAGATTCAAAACACATACCGCGAATTATGGGTAGAGAAAATTCAAAATTTTAAACTAATTTACCCGCTTCAGTAATTTCAATGCACACAAATTCCTAATACATAATCATATATCAAATACCCGAACACCGCCGTATATTTATGTAAATAATTTGATGAAATTTTAATACCTGAGATGAGGGTGTTGTAGGGTGGGCCGCGGGCTGTGCACGGGGGCGCGGGCCGGAGGGGGCGCAGGTCGCACGCCATGTGGAACGTCATTCTCAGATGCTTTCTCTCATTCACGTTTTGATAATTTGACAGGTGATATGGTGATTCTTAGCATTTTGTAATTTCGCGATGACTTATTTCATTCCGGATGCCGTATTCGGATGGGGTTGTATAATTGATTCTGCTGGGGATGGCGTGTAGATTCTCATTGCCTTCGCGGTCGGATATAGAAACGGATTTCCTTGGTTTTATAAATAATCATAAAAAATATGTTCTCCATTTAAAAAAAAAGTGTTAATTGACAAAACGATTGCATGGGTCATTATTTGGGTAGAATCTGATTGAGCATTTTTAAATAATTTTATTCATATTATAATTACTCATCGATGAGTAATTAGAACGAATTTTGGGACGCATGTATCAAGTCTGATTTGAAAAACATTTTCTCCCTAAAATTTTGATTTGAAAACCAACATAGGTAACTTTACTTATAAGTAAACAATTTTACTTTTAAAAAGTCTTTATTATTTTCTTCTTCATACTTCACAAATACACTTTGTGGCGTCATTATTATTTATTATCTACTTGTTTCGTAAACTATGTTTTCTTCATCAGGATATGATAAATAATATTTATCATAAATTTACAATATAACACGACGAAGAAAACATAGTTTCGAAAAATGTGGATAATATTAACAATACAGGGTGTTAAGGGACGTACTTGATTTACTTTAACCAGTGATTCCTGACATTATTTGGAGTAAAAAATGTAAATGAAATTTTGGTCTCCGGTGACATTTTTGATTTTTTTTTTTCTACAAAAACATAAAAAAATGATATTTGTTGAACAGTTGGAGGCGGGTGAGGGGTTCGTCGGACACCCGGCTGAGTCACCTGTGACGACATGCAGAAGATTTTTTTTTTGTTTGATTTTGAAGAAAAAAACTTTGAAAAAAAAGTCGCCAAAAAAGGTCACCGGAGACCAAAATTTCATTAACATTTCTTAATAATGTCAGGAATCACTGGTTAAAGTAAGTCAAGTACGTCCCTTAACACCCTTTTTAGTGGCGTTTACAAAGTTATTTGTTTTCATTAAATTTATTATTTTCTTTATGAATTTTTTGAAATAAACTTTGAACCTGAAATACAAAGAAAATCTGCCCGTTGTGATTTTAAAACTAGTATACGTATCTATCTACATAAACAAATTTACTCTAAAATATCATTAACGAAGAAGATAACAATAATTATCTAAACTAAAATATGAAGGAGAACAAGACATATAAAGAGAACCTCTCGTCTTACCGGGACAAAAGTATTACCAATTCGGCTGCCATCTCATCTCTAATTTAAACCTACTTCAAATCTTTATTATTTTTATTTTTATTTTAACTTTATGAGTAAAACCTCAAATTGTAATATTTAATTAAATGAAGACACTATGACCGAAACTCAATCGAAAATCTGGAAACAGAAAAATCAGAAAAATATATTGGCACCTCTGGGACTTGAACCCGATACCTCTCGCTTTCCAGGCGAACGCGCTGTCCACTGCGCCAAGGTGTTGATGTCAAATTCGGTCATTTTTAACTGTATCGTACTTCGACTAAGAACCACACACATTATCTTCATTTTCTTAACGCATATTTTATTGGTTGCTATCCTTATGTATGATTGCAAGATTCAAACACGAACTAAATGCAATCTAGATACTGTCTATTTTATTTAATATGCGACATCTATTGCCTTTTTTTGCAAGTCTAGGATGATTTTATTTTTATTTTAACTTTTTGAGTAAAACCTCAAATTGTAATATTTAATTTAATGAAGACACTGTGAGCGAAACTCAATAAAAAATCTGGAAACAGAAAAATCAGAAATTTATATTTTGGCACCTCTGGGACTTGAACCTTGAATTATTTCATTTAAAATAGTAATTTTAATTTAATTTCAGAAAGTAATGATAAATTAAAACCATAAGTGTATACCATATAATTCTATCCGTTTTGTTTTGAAAACCAGTGGACAAATTTACTTTAAGAAAAATCTTTATTATTTTATTAAAAACAGTACTTTTATTTTCATTTCAAAAAGCAAGGACAAATTAAAACCTTGTTCGTCATGTAAATCCGCCCGTTACTGCTAGAAAAATGTTCGAGGAAAATGAAGTATCGTGAGCAGGAGAGCAGAAGCGTGGAGGGCTCACATGGTAATGCATCTTTATGTTTCAATTCACTATCAATTGCCCATTACCTTGTCAATGTGAGCCCGAAATAATGTTACGACGGTTTTATGCGCGCCGCACTAAATTCAGCTGAGATAAACGACGCAATGTTTTTTTAGAGCCTTTCTTAAATTACTAGGCACTTGCTCGATTTACGAAAGGCTTTGCTGGGAAAATTCTACCACGGTTCGGATTTATTTCATGCCTTCTTTCGGGAGCTTTTTTATTTCTTCTTTGATCTAACAAAAAAACGGAAAACAAAAATGATTTTTATGAATGTATGTAGTTAATTGATTGATTGTCGTCCAGAACTATGACGCAGGATTAAAGTTTATGAGCTGTATTCAAGTATTGTAAAGTTGGACGACATCTTTATGCACTTGTTACTTACAACATCATTCCTAACAGCGGCGGTTTTCTCTAAAGTTCAGAGAAATTCCATAAAAAAGATAATAAACACGACAAACTTATGTTATAATTTAATCACACTTTAAACAGCGTGTTAAATTTTGTGCTAAAAATCCTCCCGTTCGTTTGAATACTGCTCTTCGTTAATTAATCCCATACGTGCGTTTTAAAATCATCGACTACGGGACTTTTTGTTCTCATAAATAGTTTATACAAAACATACTCGTGGAGCTTCAACGGTAACCTTGTGAGTTTACAAAACTTGAGAATCTCGTGCATATGCACGGGTTCGTGTCTCCTATGAGATTTGTTAAAACCAAATTGGGAATTTGAATTAAAAACAACTTTTTACAAACTACGTCATTATGTAGCCGTGGACGCCTCAATGAATTGCTAAATTGCATCTTGTTGTCACTAATGAAATTCCTTAAATCTAGTAAAACATGTTTATATTTATGGAAAAGTGTTATTAACTTATTTTCATGATCGGGTATAATGGACTTTTTATATTGTAAACACTTTTGAATCTTGAGTCCTTTTATTTACAATATACTTTTGTGAAACAATATTTGATCAACACTTTTATAAATTTTTTAGTTGTTGCCCGGTCCCCACTTATTGTTCTAAGTTTATACCAAGCCTTATATTAAAGATATATTGTTTTAAAGGAACCAGACTTTTAATACCAAAAAAATAGAAAACGGAAGTAATCCTAGATTGTCAATAAATAATTGATGATACTGTTATGTTATTCCACGAAAAGGACTGGATTTATAAAGGACTTATAAAGAGGCTGAACATGGACTAACTGTACTTCAAAATTGGCTTCGGATGAACTCTCTTACGCTCAATGTAATTAAAAATAATTATCTAGCCTATCTAGCCTATCTAGCTTATCTGGCCTATCTCGCCTTCAATAAACTCAAGGGGTCAACCGGGTAAAGAATACACTCTCAAATTGCACGAGTGTCAAAACAATAAGTCACATTGCTCTTGCCCTATTATAACAAAGGCAAAAAGTATTAAATATCTAGGAGTGGAAATAGACGAAAATCTTAGATGGGACATACATATAAATGGAATCACTAAAAAGCTTACGAGACTTGTATATTTCTTCAAAAACCCAAGAAACATACTACCTAGGAAAGACATCAAAAAAGTATTTTATGCTTTATATCATTCCCGTCTTGAGTACGGAATTCTAGTATGGGGATCTGCTACAGCAAATAATATTAACCACTTAGATATTGCTCAGAAGAGCATTATAAAAACCATACTAAAATTACCTATCAGAACCCCCTCAAAAGATATTTTTAAGTGTTTTGACATTCTAAATTTAAAACAAATATATGCCAATAAAATTCTTATACATCATTTTAAAAACAGAAAATCTCCTAATGAAACTCGGATACATGACACAAGAGCCTCAAAAAAGGATATCCGAGATGTTCCAAAATTCAAGACAAGTTTTGGCCAAAGAAACCACATCTATCTGGCAACCAAACTTTACAACATCCTTCCTCCAAGTTTGAAAAAGATAAATAAGTTTAAGGAAAAAATCAAAACATGAGTGAAAGAAATTAATGCAGACATACTAGAGAATGTATTAAAAACACCATAGAAACTAAATAACGTAAAATCAGAGAAATCTACCAGTCCGCTTTAGCACAGGACCACCTAGTGAGGAGGACTAAGAACAAACAGATAAAATATTTATCATATCATTCATTATATTATCATATCTTGTAATCATCAAACCTGTAATTAAATAGTCGCTAATAAAAAAATAAAAAATAACCTCTGGCGGCAGCGTTGAATGTTAAACTGCTAATAAGTAATTAAACCAATTAAATACAATAAAAGTACACAGATGTCTCCAGTCATCGTTATTTGAAAATCTTAACAAAAAGACTAACATCGAATTCAAGATGAGAGAATTTTTTTCTCCCTTTTTTAATCTCATATCGAACTGCCAATTCTTACTAACAAAATATGGGGAGTTGACTGTCAAATTTAAAAAGGCTCCGTATCGTTTGTTTTATGTATTTCACTAATACATGCTCATAAATATGTTGAAACTCATGGTATTCATACAATATCCGAACTAATTTGATGCCAATATATTTATAATAATCTTTTTTTGATCTTGATTTGCTTTAATTTAGAAATTAGAATCCCCTTAATGTTCAGATAGTAGAAGATAATCCGCCATTGGAACGGAAGCGGAAGTGCGGAGGCGGGGGTGTAGGTGGAAGGTGGAAGAAGTCCCGAACTTTTACTGCTCCTGTTTACCGAGTCAACATCCGTACGTGTTTCATATTTTGCCAATTACAAGAGACAACATTTTGTCGTGATCAAAAACCAATATCCAGTAGAGACAACTTTGCGGTTCGGTTTTATTACAAAGCTCCGACGCGAAAGCAATGCAAATATAAATTAATTTGAGCGAGGAACTCCCGATATTTTCTTAGAACATCGCTCCGACTCATTACGAGAGAGAAACTTTTTGAGAAGTCTAGAGCCGAAGTTAAAGCACACACTTCGATTTTAATATTCACTTAAAACGAAGTTGCTGTATGAAATAAGGTTACTGGAATATTGATATTTATACGATCTTCGTTTACTTATGATTGATTCCGGCTTGTTAATACTTGAGTCAATACACCCCCTTTGTGGATCCTTTCTACTTGATTTAATGCACTCTGAAATACTTCACAATCTACACAAGTACCGCATTTCATTATTATTTTATTCCTAAATCAACTCACTCAAGATACAACTTTCATTTCAATCTTTTAAGAACGAATAATTAATAATACCAATACTATATTCTTCATTATTCATACAAAGTATTCTTCATAATATTCTAATGATTGAACCAAGCTAACAGCAGTAAATGAGCGTTGAATATTATATGTACCACGATTTTGATGAAATGTGGAAAACATATACAGGGTGTAACAGGACGTACCCGAGGGATTTTAACCATCGATTCCTGACATTATTTGGAGTAAAAAATGTAAAAGAATATTTGGTCTCCGGTGACATTTTTGATGTTTTTTTCATTTATTTTTTCTACAAAAATATTGAAAAATGTTAGTTGTTCGACAGTTGGAGGCGTGGTGAGGGGTTGGTCGGTTACTCGGCTGAGTGACCAATGACAGCAAGCGGAAGAATTTTTTTTTGTTTGAATTTGAAGAAAAAAAAAATATTAAAAAAATGTCATAAAAAAAGTCACCGGAGACCAATATTTCATTTACATTTTTTACTCCAAATATGCTCAGGAATCACTGGTGAAAATCCCTCGGGTACGTTCTCTTTTGTCTTTTGTATAACGGGCTTATGGAGCACCGGGCCAATTTAGGCCCCTTTCTCCTTCAACTGAGTTATTTAGGGTTGTAGAAAGTGAGATTTGTTTTTGTTAATTTTTTTTTTTAGTTGCAAAGGACATGGCGACATGGTACGTTCTGTTACACCCTGTATAGCTCATTTCCATACTGTTAGAATACAATTATGATATTAATCGAAATACACAAAATGATTAAGGGCCTTTAACCAGCCGGCGGCCGATAATCCAAATTTCGTCGAAACATGTTCTTACGATCGTACAGGGCGGTTCCAATGAGAAAGAATAATTATTTTCCGTACCAGCTTTTTAAAATTATAACTCAATACCGTTTTTATTTCATTCACAATTTGCTTTAATTTATACCTACATCCAAAAATGCTGAATGGCGTGATGATAATACTATTAAAATTATGTACTTTTTGTAGTTATTTTTTATTTACAAAAATTTATAATTTTTTTTAATAACGTTTAAGCTAAATAGAATGCGAAAAAATCTTAAATATATTAGTTTGTAAGACCGCAAAATAGATAGACAAACTGAAGTATTTTCGTCACAAAACACGTGCGCGGATCTTTTTTAATGATTTTATTTAAACCAAAATTAAAATTTTGAAACATAGCTTTCCCAGATAATTTATTGATTTATTTTCACTATAAAATTTAAAACACACCTTTACTAGATAAAAGAACAATTTTTCGAAAACAATTAATAATTTTTTGTGGAAAAGTGTCAATACGTTTAAAATCATTACCTAGTATAAAATGAAGTCGCTCGAAATGTATGTGCCCGTTAATCTTTTAAACTACGCAACGGATTTTCATGCAGTTTTCACCAAGAAATAGAGTGATTGAAGAGGAATGTTTATATGTATAATACATGTAAATTTTGTTAGAGAAAAGCCGAGAAATTCAAAGAAAAAATATTTTTGTGCCATTTAAAACGGCTGGCGGGCCGTACTATAGTCACTTTTGAAATTCGTTCTACGGAAGAAATTGGAAAATAGATGTCCTAGAGTAAGCAGGTATTTGATTTTCCCTTTTCAAATATCCAGTGTTGCATCGCAAGCATTGTATAATTAGTGGCGAGTTAATTAGTTTATTTGTATAATACATGCTTATTATAGTAGAGAAAAGCCGATAAATTCAAATATTCAATTCAGGCAGCGGGCAGCGGGCAGCGGGCAGCGGGCAGCGGGCAGCGGGCAGCGGGCAGCGGGCATCGGGCAGCGGGCAGCGGGCAGCGGGCAGCGGGCAGCGGGCAGCGGGCAGCGGGCAGCGGGCAGCGGGCAGCGGGCAGCGGGCAGCGGGCAGCGGGCAGCGGGCAGTGGGCAGTGGGCAGCTGGCAAGCGGGTGGTGTGGATTTTATAAAGATTGGGTAATGGCGTTGTGTTTCGTTAGCCACAGCATCGTGTGGCCAGGTCTGCTAATTTGATTTATAAATGACATATTTCCGGTTTTCTCTGGTTATTCCCTCTGAATAGAATCTTTAAAAATAACCGAATCATCTCATTTTGATTATTTTTTTTTGATTTTATGGATTCTTTCGTAATCCTCTTAATTAGGTCGTATAACATATTTTTAGCTGACTAGTACTGCGGACTGCGGCTCATTTGGCCTTATTACTATTACCATCTGATGGTTGTATTTAATTGACTAAGTTTACTACACATTATTATGCTTTATGAATAAAAATTCTTAACTGGATAAAACACATCATACAAATGAAAAGAAAAAGAAAACATTACGTTCTCAACTATTTGATGAGAAAAAGTTAACAAATACATACGCAAGGAGTAGACATTGAAATTTTGACGAATGAAAGAATGAAAAGGTCCTTGCCATACATAGAGTTTTAATATAATACGATAATTGTGTACACGATTATTAAAAATCGGTAAAAAAAACTAGCGAATATTAGCTTTGGTTCCATATTTTGGTGGCGCAACTGAACTGTGCATATTATGTATCGTCGACACCCCATAAAAGGGGGTGCGATAGACCCTGTCCGTGCATACAGCCAGGCGAACACACACTAGAGCGGTTTTTCCGCGATTCTCCCGCGCCTCCCCCAATGACATGCGTAGGCTTGAGGAACAGCCGCGTGGTCTCGACGTCCTTCCGCCCTAGTAAAAAAGGTAACAAATACATGCCCAAGGAGTACAAATTGAAATTTTGATAATTGAAAGAATGAAAAGATCCTTGTCATAGACAGAGTTTAATATAATACGATAATTGTGGACACGATTATTAAAAAATCGGTAAAAAAAACACCGAATCGTTCAACATTGGGTGCTCGTTGAAACCTGCAAAGAGCATTGAAATGGAATATTCAATTGATGAAATATTGAAATCTCATTGTAAAATCAAAGAATATATTATAGCTCCTTCCTACTCCTATAAAGGAGAAGGTACTGCTGGAACCTATTTTCCACTATTCGGCGTTTGGAGAACATAGCGAAGTCTATTATTTGGAGTCGAATGCACGAGCGCACATCCCCACTAACCGAATCATTAATACGCCGGCAACGATTCAGTGTATTTCTATCATAATGAATCACGTCTCTCACTAATCTGGAATCCAATCTTCATAAAATCGACAAGCCCCCTCCCCACGAGGCTGGAGGCTGCCTGCGTATATCGGCCTCCCCCGTCCGCTCATTTCGTTTTCCTATTCCTCGGGTCTCCTCAGCTAATCCTGAATTTCTGCACCTAATCCCCGGGCGGTAAGTATAATGCCGTCCGCGAGCCCTAATCCCGCCAGGAACCACTCTTGATTTTTAAACAGCATCCCACTAAGACGGAGATTGTCGAACGGAGAGGAATCTCTGTGTCTACTGTACAGGGTTAAGGGCTGGTGGGAGAATACTAATTGGGACGTTCCCCGCGGTGAAATGAGTGCCAGGAGCTTTTCAACATTTTTAACAAATACTTTCGGAACAAAGCTCCCAATTTAACAAATTATAACATATGGGTTTGAAGGGACTATTACGAACGAATTGTACCAAGAATTATTAAACAAAAATAAAACCTTCTGACAAATATAAAATACGACCACATAAAAAAAAATTGTTGAATTTGGATAAAAATATGGATCTTAAAAATTATATTTGATTTGCTCCAACATTATGGTATTTACTATCTAATTTAAGCTACTAGAAAGCATAAATATTAAGTTTGTGTGTGAACTAGTTAGTTGCACACAAATTATTATGTAAATAATGTTAGAAAATAACGTAACCATTTTGGTGTTATTTGCAATTTGTAAAGTAATGCATAGGCACGTTAAATAATTATCTGAATCGTTTCAAGATAATATCTTAATCGTTCGTGTCATTTGGAAGGAGGAAGGTCACCAATACGCTGAGTGATCAAAGTATCACTGGCATTCGGTACGTCGCGTCGCGTCGTTGTCGGCAGCTCTCCTCGCAAAATCGAACCGCGAGGAATGCAGGAGCCTTGCCCATCATGAGAATTGGAGAAGGGATCACGATCATCACCAATGAGGAACCGGCTTATGAAGAAGTGTAATACGAGGATTAGTGTAATCATTTGTATCACTGTTTTAATTGCTTTTTTTGTTTACTTTGTAAAATGTACCTGTGTATAATTTGTTTACGTATACAAATAATTAATGGAACCTAAACGTTTTATCACATACTAGCTGAAGTCCCCAGCGATGCCCGGGCTTTACACAGAGTTTTCGAAATCAAATGTAGACAGTGACCTTTCTCTTGTTTTGAAGATCACATGTGCAAAATTTCATCAACCTCGGCATAAAACTGTAGATTTGCATATAAATCAAATTCAAACCGCCCGTTTGCCAGCCCGCACGTCCACCACATACATACATTCTCCTTTATATTTTATATATTTCACAAACAATTTACACAAAACCTTGAGAAATTATATAATTAAACCTTGCTCATGAATCACTATATCTATTGGTGAAAACCGCATGAAAATCCGTTCAGTAGTTTTTAAGTTTATTGCTAACAGACAGACAGACGCGGTGGAGGACTTTAATTTACAATATGTAGAGATTATTTTTAAAATGAAATTATTTTACTTAATGTAAATAACTGTGTACTTACATAATAAATAAATTATTAGGACAAAATATTAGCTAACACATGAACTTTGTAATTGCAAAAGATTACCATTTTTATAATGTCTTGTTCGTTTATCCAAACAAAATGAGTAAATTGGTGTGTTGCCATCGGTGTATTATATGTGCTGGCTGTTAATCTACAGAAGGCCTACGTACCGCACTAGCGAGCTTAATCCATCACGTAACCGGGAGCCAACAAGAAATCGTGTTACATCGACGAAAAATATATTAGCCCCCCCCCCCCTTGTACACCCATTACCCGTCACTCCGCCAACCAACCACCCCCTAACTCACCCATATACACCCCCAAACCATAACCGCTGTCAAATAGGCTCGCTCTTATGATTCCCTGATAGAAAAGTTTCCCCTTTTGCTGCTGTGGAGTTTATCGAAGTATTTTCGCCCTTGCCGTGCCCACCACTCCACCCACCGCGGGTTGCGGAACCTCCCCCCCGATCGTGATGGAAAGTGCATAAATGTTTTAAATAGCCCGCCATTAATTATGATCAAGATTTTCTGATGAGAGCGGAGCCGCCGAGGGAAACGCCTCTTGAAAAATGAGAACAGGGAATTGAAGCGATTCGACAAGCATTTGACAGGAATGGCCAAATTGGTATTGACTCGCTATAGGCTGCGGCTCTTATTATAATGACTTTAATCTCATACATCCGTCAACAGAATTCAGTACTCGAGATGTAGTAAGTGTAGAAAATTATTTAGCCTTTGTCAATATCTAGTACCTATTATCCTAACTATACAACAGAAAACCTGTTTCCTTCCTCAAATGACAACGTAAATGAACACAGCTTCTTTTGTCTGGAGTGTATATGTCAGTGCAACTGCGTATAGTAAGCATGTTTTTCATCATGTGCTATGAAGCCTTCAAGTATGTTCTATCAAAATATATGATAGGTATAGGATATATTATGTATCGGGAGCATCTCCTATCCTTTTCCTATATTCCTCTTCCTCTCCCCTTCCTATAACCCAAAATTAATTTTAAGATATTTTAGATAACTTTAGCATAAGAAACTTCTGTGGCTTGACTTCGGTTGCATATTATCACTGTAATAGGCCACTTGCATTGAATTCATAACGACTTGGAAAAAATCGTGTGGATAGATCTTTTTGTTAAGATTGCGAAAATGTTAGTAATTTTTTTTAGAAATGTACAGTTTATTTTATTTTTAAATAAATAAATCCATTATTTGGGCTTGTGACGTCACTACATGAAAATGTCCCGTCTCCGAAAATGTTCCTATTAATTTTGTAAAATTCCACACTGATTTATTTTTTTAATATTGCATCATTTTGATTTCAGTCGAATTTTTTAATTCCTTCACTAGATTTATTGTTTGTTCTCTGCGAACTTATCATTTGGTTTGACTTTTTGACAGAAGAGAACCCCGTACATTTTAGAAGTTGGTACGTGTTTTAGAGGTATAATGGTTATGGTGCTGATTTTAACAAAATCAAATTTTATAATATTCTTATTACTATTATAATTTACAAGTACAGTATATTACATTGGATTTAGTAATATATACGTTGTACATTGTAATGATTTATGATCAATAAGATGGATCAAGGAAAAAAATATTTTCTGAGATGTAATATTTTTGGTATGCCTCGTTATTCTCTTTATTTATTTATTTATTTATTTATTAACGCCCTTTTTCGGGGCTTTTACACATGAATAGTAAGAAATATACAGTATTTATTGTACATAACTGAACTGCCTTCGTAACAATATTTTATATTTGTTTAAAGATAAATTGAATATGTCCACTGACTTGGTATAATTGTTTCCCTCCATTAGTATTCAGGGTAAAGAGGAATACATATGGTAGTTAGTTCCAGAATTACTGCACTGAAATAAATCCTGACTTCTAGTATTACGTAGTGGAATCCGGAAGCTTATCAATTCGAGCAATACCGGACTGTCAACTAAATCATTTAGAATTTTATACAGAAATACCAAGTCAGTGAAAGTTCTTCTGTCTGACAATTTAAGCATATTCATATCATTCAAAATAGTATTGTAGTTCAACATAATTGCTGGAATACCCATTTTAAAATTAAGAAAACGTAAGAATTTGTTTTGTATTCTTTCAACAGCTTGTACATGTATATTGTAATATGGGTTCCAGACGGGAGAATTGTATTCAAGTTGACTTCTAACATATGCAAAATATAACAGTTTTATACACTTAATATTGTTAAAATTTCTAGTTAGCCTAGTTATAAATCCCAACATTTTTAAGGCCTTATTAGAGATTTCTGTTATGTGGTTAACAAATGAAAGATTAGATTGAAAAGTGATGCCCAAGTCTTTAATTTGTGTTAAGGTCTCCAGAATATTGTTATCAATGTTGTAATTGAAGATCACTGGATTTTTTATTCGAGAAAATCTAACTATATGACATTTTGAGATATTTAAGTAAAGTCTATTTTCATTACACCAAATTAACAATTTGTTGATATTATCTTGAAGAATGTTGCAATGGTAAATATTTTGAATTATTCTAAAAATTTTGAGGTCATCAGCAAAAAGTAAGATAAATACATCATGAAATATTTTTGAAAGATCATTTATAAACAAGATAAATAATATTGGGCCAAGGTGTGAACCCTGTGGAACTCCACTTGTTGCATAAATTTTTTCCGACAAAGAGGATTTTATTCTAACAATTTGTTGTCTTCCAGTAAGATAGCTTTCAAACCAGGCTAATATACTGCCATATATACCAAGCTTTTCTAATTTCCAAATGAGAATTTTATGGGAAACTGAATCAAAGGCTTTACTAAAATCAGTATAGACAGAGTCTACTTGTTTTTTTTCTTTAAAAGCATTGGTTATAAAATTTTCATAAATAATCAAGTTAGAAAGTGTACTTCTACCTGGCATAAATCCAAACTGGTAAGGTGATATTACAGGTTTTATTTGGGCAAAAAGTTTGTCAAGTATTAGGCTTTCAAATAGTTTTGGTATGGTGGATTGAATGCATATTGGTCTATAATTACAAATATCACTTTTATCGCCCTTTTTGAAAATTGGAGTCAAATAACTAGTTTTCCATATATCGGGAAAAATTCCACTGGATAAAGATAAATTAAAAAGTTTGGTTAATGGAAGAGCAATTACTTTGATACATTCTTTGATAAATATTGTGGGGATATTATCCGGTCCTGCAGATTTGTTGATATCTAATGATTTAACTTTAGTTACTACATCAGAGAGACTTATGGTACACTGCGAAATATCAAGAATTTCATCTAGAGTTCTTGATGGAAGAGGAGCATTATTTGCGTCTGTTGAATAAACACTTTTAAAAAATTTTGCAAACAAGTTAACAATACCATCAGTATTATTGCTATGGCTACCATTTAGGTGCATAATGCTCGGGAATTCAGAATCATCTTCTTTAAGAGATTTCGAATATTTCCAAAAATAATTAACATTGTTTATTATGGAGTTTTGAATTTCATTTATATGGTTACGGTAGCAAGTAATGGACATCTTTTTACACAAAGTTCTTAAATATTTAAATTCACTGTAATCAGAATTTTTTTTATATAATTTATAGTCTTTATGTTTAAGTTTTTTGGTGATAAGTAGATTTATAAGTTCTTTGGTGTACCATTTTGGATAGGTGTTTGGCTTACATATTACGGTTGGAACATAGATGCTAATAGCCTTTCCCAAAACAGAATAAAATTTATTGGTAGCTGTGTTAATATCATCATATTGCACAGATGACCAATCAAAAGAGAGGAGATAATTACATATTTTCTCGTAATCAGTTTTGAAAAAATTTTGGTAACTGAAAGACAGTTTACAGGTATTAACATGTACATTAGAAATAATAACTTCCAGTGGAGGATGATAACCATCAATGGGCACCAGCGGTTCACTACATTCTTCAATTACTAGGGACTCTAAGTTAGAAAAACATAAGTCTAGAGTACGATGATTTACATTTGATATAGTATTTGCCTGATTCAGGCCTAGAAATAACGCCATGTCTAGAATAATGCGTTCAGACTCACTTACACTGATATTATTGTCCTTGTTCACCCAATTCACATTTGGAAGATTATAATCACCAGCAAGCAAAATCTTATGCCATTCGTGTGGAAAATGTTATTTTTTTAAAATGATTTTCGGCTACGTAATTATCGTTTTTTCGCACCTATAAAATTATGTCCCGTCTTTCAAGTTTATAAAAAATGGTCTAATTTTTCGGATTGAAATTTTCAAAAAATCCCCAGGGTTTCAAAAATACGATTAAAAAAAAAAAAATACAGAATGTCTTAGAATATTTGTCTAAACCGGATTTCTTTTTTTAAAATGTGATGCAAGTGGCCTATTATGTAAAAGCTGTTTTTTAATTTTTTTTAAATTGTGTAGAAACTCGGTTATAACTCGTAACTACCAGAGGTCTCATAAATGTATTAATTTTTGTAGTGGGGCCGATTCAAATTACAATACGGAGAGTGTTTCAACTTCAAACAATTTTAATATAAAATCCTCCAGTTCTGCAGAATTTTATAAAGGGTACAACGTACGAATGGTAGTAATAGGTAGAGAAGCCTACGTTCTAAATGAAAATATATATAAATATAATACAAATTACCAACAGTCAAGAAATAGAAACTCATCGTGGTAACAGGATCACGCTCGTTGGGTCTTTTTCAAGCCTATCCTTTGACATGACTGAAATAAACGTGAATATCAAATAATAATAATCCTTTTCATTTTTCGGGAGAGGGTAAGGAATTGAATGGTCATTTAGTACCTATGTCAGTTTTGGAATGCAAAGGATCAAGGTGGAATGGGTAACTGATGTAATTAGATGGATATGTCAAATAGTGTAGCCTCAAATAGATTGCGAATAAAAAAAGGTATTTCAATGACACAACTATGGGAATATGAACAGTGAAGTTGAAAAGAGAATCTCTGACTCACCTTGACTTCCTCGGCACGTCCTTGTTATGTTATTATCTATAGTTTACTTGGCTAGTTCACACTGCACTGCACCTCTTCCTAACCAACAGCAGACCTACGATACAATACAAAACTAAGAATATCTGTTAAATGATTCTACTGTAGATATATGTTGATACTTTCACAATAGTTAAATATAATTTGTATCGGTTTTCACGTTCTATTGGAAATGTTGTTAATCTTTTCTTAATTAGTCATGTGTGAAACTTTTTCGTGCTTCTAGAACTTTATATTTTAAACTTTATTTTTAAATCCACATTTTTAATGAATAAACTACGTTCATTTCAAAAACGACAATACTCAGTATTATTTTTAAATGATAAACTTATGTTGAAGACAAGATTTTTATGCGTAGCACAAAGGGTAACAATTATTATAAGTAATAATTATTAGCCTGAAACACTCATTGAACAAATCTCCCGAGAAAAGATACATACTGCCGACGGGACTCAGTGGACAGAGCAGTTGACCGAAAATCAGAAGGACGCGGGTTCGAGTCCCATCGGCGGCATGTATCTTTTCTTGGCAGTTTTTTCAATGTATATAGATGAGTGTGTCAGGCTAATAATGATTACTTATAATAATTGTTACCCTTTGTGCTATGCATAAAAATCTTGTCTTAAACATTAGTTTATAAATTAAAATTATTAATTAATATTTGACGAGTTAAAGTATTTCACCAAAAAGGTTGACATAATTTGTCTCGACGCCACCTAGTGGGAGATTTAGCAATTACAATTCCTTTCCCATGTAAAAAAATAAAGTTGGTTGTTTGCAGGTGGAAAAATGTAATAAGCAGTAATCGTTAAATGAAACACTAGTATATATTGAATTATTTAGCGGGTAGGAGATAAGCCGACGTAGCTCAGTGGACAGAGCAGTTGACCGGAAATCAGAAAGACGCGGGTTCGATTCCCGTCGGTGGCATGTATCTTTTCGCAAGAGATTTTTTCAATGTAGATGAGTGTTTCAGGCTAATAATTATTAATTATTATTTTTAATTGTTAAATTAACGTTTAAGACAAGATTTTTGTGCATAGCACAAAGGGTAACAATTATTATAAGCAATAATTATCAGCCTGAAACACTCATCCACATTGAAAAATCTTCCGAGAAAAGATACAGTTGGCGTCATGTATCTTTTCTCGGAAGATTTTTCAATGTGGATGAGTGTTTCAGGCTGATAATTATTGCTTATAATAATAATTATTACTCATAATAATTAAAACTCAGTGTGATCAAAATCATTGCAGTACAATTTTAGAGAGTTATTACGGTACCTAAATGTAAAATAATAATAATTTTGAATATAATATAGCTAGAACTTTGTGGTTATCGATTATAAACAAAAGAAACAATATTTCTTTGTTTGAACCGCTATATTTTTATACGCCGACTGGTTTCGGAACAACCGTTCCTTCCTCAGAGCACAATACCCTTAGTGTTAAAGATTCATATAAATATATGTATATGTAAAATTATAAACCTTTTTAATATGTTTTCTTGTTATTTTTAAGTTCATTATGAAATAATATTCATTTGTGGACCGGTTTTTTCACAATTCATGTTTGTATATCATCATTGGACGGTTCATTCACAATACTTGAATAATAAGAAAGCTTGAATAGGAATTTCAAAGACCTGAGTATTAACATCGATGAATTGTTAGAATACTGTATGTCTCTACATATTATAAATTAAAGTCCCCCGCGTCGTCTGTCTGTCGTCTGTCTGTTCGCGATAAACTCGAAAACTACTGAACGGATTTTCATGCGGTTTTCACGAATAGATAGAGTGTTTTGTGAGGAAGGTTTAGGTATGTAATTTGTCAAGGATTTATGTAAATTGTTTGAAACATCTCTACATATTATAAATTAAAGTCCCCCGCGTCGTCTGTCTGTCTGTCTGTTTGCGATAAATACGAAAACTACTGAACGAATTTTCATGCGGTTTTCACCAATAGATAGAGTGTTTCGTGAGGAAGGTTTAGGTATGTAATTTGTCAAGGATTTGTGTAAATTGGTTGAAACATAACGATAATTGTTAGAAGTGTCGGAAAAAGTTAACCGTCTGCTAGCTTTCAACGAAAACGCTGCCTAATCCTTTTGGGGTATAACAAAACAATGCATGGTGGGATATTTCTCTTTTATAGATCTAAAAAAACTCCGTGAAGGTATATATCTATCTTTTACGGATAGCTTACTACACCCATTCTATCTTCTAAAAAAATGGTCACTAATTGAAAAGTTATTTAATCATTATTAACGTTAAATACGTTAGTTACCCCAAGCATTTCATGCACATTATTATAATCTTTCACACCATCTATACGTATTATAAATTAAAGTCCTACTCCAAAGATGGCGGTGTTTATAAAGGTTGGATAACCATCCAGTACTATCTATCCAGTAGTAACACTTAGAATACATAACAAAGAAAATTGCTAAAAAAGTTGGATTCCTAAAAAGGATCAGAAATAACTTGGATCTCAAGACAACGCGCGTTGTTTACAATTCTATTGTAACTCCGCATTTAAATTATTGTTCTAGTGTTTTATTTCTATGTAACGAAGCCAAAAATAATAAACTGCAGGTTATACAAAATAGGGTGATAAGGATGATTTTAAAATGCAACATTTTGACTATAGTTAAAATAATGTTACTAAATTTAAATATGATGACAACAAAACAACATATAATATATAATACATTAACAATGATTTACAAACTTAAAAATAATATGCTCCCAAATTATCTTCAGAGTAATATTGTGTTTCAAGAAAATGTTCACAATTATCCTACGAGAAGACGCGGAGACTTTAGGCTTCCCAAAACTAAACTTTCGTGCACACAAAATAGCGCATTTTATAAAGGGCAAAAACTCTATAACAGTCTGCCAAATGCCGTAAAGGAAGCCTCAAGTCTCAGCACTTTTCGTAGGATATGTGCATTATATACAAAAAAAAATTTTTTTATTACTTACCAATTTTATTCTCATATCTTATTCTTTTATAATGTATTTTTGTCTAGTAATATTTTTTTTATTTAGTATTCTTTTTTAAAATGTTACTGTACCTACTTCGTAAGTTGTATTTTTTTATATTTTCCTACTAGATGTATGAAAATATTTACGTACATCTAAATAAAAATTTCAAAAACAAACAAAAGTAGATGACGTTGTATTTTATTAGCCATAGCAACGCGTGGCCGGGTCAGCTAGTATTGAATAAGATTCGTTGGTAACAGTTGGCAAGTCTTACAAAGTCTTGCCCGGTACCCTATTAGGAAAGTTAATGTATGGAGTTGCGGGGTTTGTTTGGACGGTCAGGTGAATGTGCACGTATATTTACTATTGTGTAGTGGACGAACTGAACGGAGCCCATAGCGGACTATTGAATAAGCTTCTGTTTCAGAGGGGAAGAAAGGACGTCACTACGAATGCGCTATGTAATTACGTGGTCTAGTTATAAATCATTAATTAAAACCATAAATATTACATATACATCGTAATGATTGCATTTGTGTTTGTCAAATTTACACCAAATGACGATTCATATGGTTTCATTACGAAATGACTTGTCATGAATTTCACATATCAATAATAAGCAACCGAATTACACATGGTTTACAGACAGAGAGAATTATGCTTACTTCAATTAAACCTCTGGAATTACACTAATCTAACATAATTTTTTTTCATGTATGAATTTTATTTAACTAAAAACATTACCTATATTAAAATAAAAAAAATATAAAAATTACAACCTCTCAGGTCTCGGGCACATTCTGTCAGAAGGTCAAAATATTTCCGCTTTGCAATCAAATCCAAATAAATGGAATATTTTTGAACAAATCCAAGAACCAAAAATTGCCCTTGAAAGGCGATGAAAAACGCTCTCAAATTATTAGAAATACATGTGTAATTTTAGAATAATATTTTTTTTTTCAAAAATAATTTTTATTTTTAAATTGGCTTACCGTAAGTTTTTTCGAACTAAAATTTCTGATAACCAACAAAAATTAAAACTCATATATTTTATTAGACAAGTCAGCGTCACAACATACCCCAATTGGGAATGCCATAGTCTCACTGACTTCAGACGGGAGTATCTGTGACTCTTGTGAGGTATTCACATTAAAAAGGTACCCAGCGTAGGAATTGGTCTCAGTGCATCCTGATGTTAGTTGAAAGTTATGAGTCCTACCACCTTGGCTCATGACAACCTTCGTCATTGAGTTTACCGTTTTATTAAACTCTGAATGAAAATACGCAACAGACAGCATCTATTATACACAATGTGAATCATCAAATTGGTAGCCTCAAGTGCTGCGCTATGTTTGGTGACTTAGCAAGGGTACTAGTGTTAACGGAGATTGTATAAATCTTGATAATCAATGCGTTTGCCCACCTACTGCATGACGGGCCGGATCGGGAGAAATTGGTTGAGGGAGACCTAACCTAGCAGGACCCTCAAGCCATCGACTTGGACCGTAGTGGGAGGGTGGATTCATACGTCACTCTTGGACACATTGGCCCCAGGTTCCTACTCACCCTTCATAACTTTTTCCTTCCCAGAATTTCCCCTTTTTCGTTTCCATGAAAAAACTCCTACACACAGTATCCCCAAAGATGAAATAGGCCCTAAGGGATTTTTTCCTTCAGGGCCTGTGTGGAGCTGTTATATATATATTTTTTTTTATCATATGATACTTTAACATAACCTACTTAAAATATGTAAAACCGATGTCGGTGAAAAGGTTCAACTTTTTCGAAAATCTGTCAGTAGTAAATTTTAGTAGTGGAGGCACTTAATTAATACATAAAACATTTTAAATTGAGTATTGGTTTCGATCCATTTGAAATTCAAGTACATATTTGTTTAATTCTGCAGTAGTGGCTTTAACTTCACAACTAACAACAAATATGAGCATGTTTCAATACAAAAAACCCAAACTTAAGCAATCAACCTCCTGAAACAGCCGCCATCGTCACTGCAGTGTTGAAAGCACTCGGCGCTGAGTGACGCCCTTTGAGGCGTCGCGAGTCACTTAGCGCCGCGTCGTCACTTCCCAGGCCGGCGCGGGCGTTATTCCACAGGTTAGTGTTCAGTATTCAGGTAACTGGTAAGTTGGCCGGAAAGGTGCAAGACGTGTCACCAGTCAGGTGAGCAAAGTGTCACAAGACTCAAGTCAAAGGTAACCCGCTACAAAGAGAGCGTGCACGCTATTGCCACAAGGTTGAGAACATAAGCAACATTGACATGTCAGAGAACTAAAAAATATCGGTTCGTAATAATAATAATTACTTATTCGGTTTTAACAATTGAATTATCGTGACTAACTTCAGACTTGGAGGTCTAGCATGGACGAGCGATAAATCCCAATATCAATACGATATTGACTAAATCCGTCATCTATGATCAGTTAGTTATCAATATTTCGACAGATATTCCGACCGACGCGCGACGATTGAAAAATTTAAGCCCGGCTTCCAGAGTTTAAGATATACGCATTTATTTCGATAATGTCGTTCGTTATGCAAAATTACTGGCTTTTATGAACGGGGTTCAACTAACGAAACTCTTAGAATTGAAAGAAATCATATACACATATACTAAAGAATAACACAACAACGGGACCCGATGGTGTGGATTCCAAAACTATCTTAACAGTAAGCCAACAACTACTCAAACCACTCACATACTTAATTAATCTTAGTCTAAAAGAAGGAATTTTTCCTAGCTTACTAAAAAAAGGTATTATCATTCCAATTTTTAAATCAGGACAAAAAAATAACATAAACAACTACAGACCCATTACGCTACTAAATACCTTTTCAAAAATTTTGGAAAAAATTATTAAGAAACAGCTTCAACACTATCTGGAAACCAAACAAATACTGTCGATAAACCAATATGGATTCAGGAAAAACAGAAGCACAGAACATGCAATAGCAACTGTAACGGACTTCATCACACATAATCTTGATACTAAGAAAAAAGTTATTTCAATTTATTTAGACCTATGTAAAGCCTTCGACACAATCTCACACGAAAAACTTTTCAAGAAGTTAAAAAGCATTGGTATTAACGGAGTAGAATTCGACTTAATTAAAAGATTCATGTCTGACCGAACTCAACAAGTTAAAATTGTTAACAAGATAAGTGAACCACTCTTAATTACGTACGGAGTCCCACAGGGGAGTGTACTTGGCCCTTTATTATTCCTCATCTACATAAATGAACTATGTGACATTGAAATTGAAGGTAAAATCGTGACTTTCGCTGACGATACAGTTCTTCTTTGTCAAGCTGCCACATGGAAAGTTGTATTCGTAAATGCAGAAAAAAGTTTATCAGTTGTCAAAAAATGGCTAAACAGTAATACGCTTACCGTCAATACTATCAAAACAAAATACATCACACATAGTATTACACAAAGAGGTCAACCTCCATCAAACATAGACCTGCTTCTGCATGACTGTGAACAAACTTCTTCCAATTGTCAATGAGAGCATATAGAAAGGGTCAAACAAACAAAATACCTAGGGGTTATTATTGATACACACTTACACTGGACTGAACACATAACTTTCATCATAAATAAACTAAAAGGGGTCATGCACCTAATAAAATCCATTAAAAACATTTTCCCACTAACAATACTCAGATCCATATATTTTGCACTTTTTCAATCCATTGCGACATATGGAATACTGGCTTGGGGAAGTGCTACAAATGTAGCAATTGACCCAATTCAAAAGACACAAAAGGCGATAATTAAACTAATTCTGCAAGTGCCTTTCTACACAGATTCAACCGAAATAAACAAAACATTAGAAGTCATGTCAATAAAACAACTTTATGCCAAATCTGCTCTGCTAGACTTCCTCCAAAACAAACTCCATATTCCAATTCAACCCAAAATAAAAATAAAAACCAGGTCATTAACAAATATAACCCTGAACATACCAATAACACACACCACACACGGACAAAGACATTTTCAGTATTATGCAACCAAACTTTTTAATTATATGCCCATTACTCTGAAACAACAACTAATTGCAAATACATCTACAAACATCCACAAAAAACATATCACAGCCTGGATCAAAAATCAAGATATTCACTTTATTCAAAATACTTTAATCCCTAACCAAACATAACCAAACTAAAACAAGTGTAAAATAAATAAACAAGTCTATCAAGAATTTACCAACTATTCATATGTACATATAATATACATATATACCTTATATATATATATTTTTTTTTTCTTCTAAGTAATCTATGTACAATTACCATTAAAATGTAAAAAAAAGAAAAAAAACTAACTTTCTACTACAACACATAAATACCTGTACCTGTCACACTTAATCATAAACACGTAAACACCTCAGCACAGGCTCTCCTAGTGAGGTGTTCACGAAACATACAATATTACCAACCAACAGTTTCACCTTCTCAAACCTACCTAACACACAACATAATGAAATGTAATATTAATATGTAAAAATGTTTTCAAAATATATTACATATGTAAAATTGTTAACAATAAGTTGTAAACTGTAATATATAGATATAAATAAATAAATAAACACAATCTATAATAATTGGATAATTTATATAGCGCCGTTTTCGTGGAAAATCACCTCAAGGGCGCTGGTATAGTATTCAACTAAAACGCAACCATTTTATTCCGTTCGATCTTTGAGAAACTAAAGTGGTTGAAATCTGACTAAAGACCTCATTAACTAATTAATTCCCGTTTAGTGTCAAAAATATTTAGATTACTATTTCCATTCAACATTGCCAATTTATTAATATCTTTACGACATTTCGTAAAGTTAATTCATAGAAAATACCTTCAGTGTTGCCAGCGCGTATCTAATTCACATTTGTTCCCTGTCAATATCGGTTCGGCTGTCAAAGGTGAAACCGTGCTTGGTAATCGATATAAAATTATGGGAAGTAACGCCTATCGATCTGATATTGTGAATTTATCGATTATCGTCAGTGTTGAGGATTATTTTCCTGCTTTCATTCTTCAAAACCACTCTTCGATTTTATAATATTATATTAAAAAAAAAAAAAAATTCAATAAAATTTAATATTTTTATTACAGTTGATGAGTTAAATGTAAGTTTTCTTTTCCAGATGCTTTTTGCTTTTGTTTGTTAACTCTACGATACCAGAAGCAACATAATATTCCACTTAAAAGAATGATGGTAGGAGTTTTTTTGTGATTATTTGCATCCCGGGAATAGGGGAAGGCGGGGTAATTATGAACACCTAAGGGAGTTTGGAAAAAATCCAAAGATACGAGATATATGATAAATTTAAACGTTTAACGTGTTTTAATGAACTTCTGAAAGTACATTAATACACGTTTGATTATCATAATCAACATTATTAATTTATCTTTATATAATCAACTTTTTAATCAAAAACAAAACATTGGGTGTTCGTGTTTACCCGACACTGGTCGGGCAATCACGAACACCTGGTGGGGCAATTGCGTTCGTTCGCCGTTGACCTGGACTAGCCTAAGAATGAGATCACATATGACAGGTTAGTCACAATTTAACTTAAATTTGAGATCAGTGTGTGCGGCAAATATCACAACGGTAGCCAAAGAAAGACAATTGCCCACCTGTGCCCAGTTTTTACAAACACAGCACTAGTGGGGCAATGCTGAACGTTCGAGATTGACCCACTCAGTTCGTTCGCCAATACCCTTCAAAGTAAAATAACAAAAAATGATTTATAACTTTAGGTTATGTTTAGCTCGACCGCATCTGATAATCGTGATAAAATCTTAAACTACTAACTATTTATGCCTGTAAATGTCGTATTGTTACTACAAGTAATTGATAAGTTACACTGAGTTTCATTTATGGGAAAATTGCAACGAAAAGAACGAAATATTGTAATTATTCATACATTGAACGTGGTGTATGTCTGTAGCGCTCCACTGTCCGCCTGGCACTAGTGGCGGCGTGATTTCTAAGATGGCGATGAGTAAAATGTTGCAATCGATTTCTAACATAGTGAAATTGCTGCATTCGAGATTACCCAGCGTTCGTGATTGCCCTGCCTTCCCCTATTAATCTTTTTTATTTTTAAATTTGTCATTAAAACGATATATTCTTAGTAGTTGTTTAAATAGTGGTGAAATTTATATAATTTGTACCACCAGCTAGGAACAGTTTTCTGTTCTTTGAAAAATAAAAAGCGTGATAAACAAGATGAATGAAAAATATTGACCTTGTACGCCATTACACGTTTCACTCGTGCAATTCAGGTTTAATAAAAAACCCCCAATCAGTTCTAACACGTTTCATTAAAAAAATATATTTGAATGACGCAAAGCGACGCCGTGAACGAAATAAATGCAATTTATTTCTTTAATTATTAAAACCTCGTGACTTTAAGCGTGATTCAGAAACCACAAAGTGTCAGAAGTGTGTCAACAGGTGCAAGAACGCACAACCAAGAAACATTATGCGGTGTTATAATATGACGATACGGGTTTTGAAATTATTTTATGATTTGACTGTAAGATTCTCAACAGACGTGAAAAGATTTGTATTTTTTTAAAAATTAACTGCAAACGTGAAATCCTGTATCTTGGGGATGCTGCGAGGAGGATTTTTTGAGGAGAGGAAGGTGTGAACGTGGATCTTGAAGAGACCCGTGTTGTAGAAGAGCGGAAATACAGAAGCCGGCAAATCATTCCTCAGTCGACCTATTGATCTGGCCTGTCATGCAGTAGTTGGGAAAACGCATTCGCCGTCAAGACCTAGACATTTCTCACCCTATGCACCCGGTCACCCTTGCTAAATCACCAAACATAACGAACCACTTGGGGTGACTAAAGGTGGACGTGTTGGTTAACGAATAAATAGTTGTTCAGTTGTTCTCTTACGACACTAATACGCGTCCCAAATCGATAAAAACTATTGCTTATTTTGTCATTTTTACAAAAAGTTCATACAAAAAGTAACTTCTATAACAAATCCATCCATACTAATATTATAAATGCGAAAGTGCGTGCGTTGTTTGTTACGCTTTCACGCCTAAACCACTAAACCGGTTTTAAAAATTCTTTCACCAATAGAAAGCTACATTATCAGCGAGTAACATAGGCTGTATATAATGGTAAGCTCTGGCGTTATGAAATGTATATACATGAAAATGTGTGTATTTCATATATTTTAGCGTTATGGAGGAAAGGCAGGGGGACGGTGGGGTTCGCGGAGAGGGAAGAAACGAGAAACCATGGGAAAGGATTTACTTATTCAGGGAGAATCAATTTACTTATTTGAATGGCATTGAAACACATGCCGGGTACCAGCTAGTAATAAATAAAGAAACACACTGATGATGACTAACTAGAAAGTTATAGGACCTGTTTCGTCTCCACATTTTTCATAAATAATACAATAAAATCCATTTCGACATCAAAATAATAATTATTCTCGTTGTCTTAACTACAACCTTCCATTACCCACCTTGTACTACAGTGTTACCAATAAGCATTTTGAATAATGGCTTTGCAATGTATTGGGAAGCCAACAGTTCCACATACTGAAGCAACGCAGCACTGGGATCTGATTATTTGAATCTAGTAGCGTCTTGGGACTCGGTGCATTCAGGGTTAGTTACAACTCGCCTTCGTTGCCGGAACAAACAAAGTACATATGTGAGTAAAATTATTATTGCCAGCAGTTCGGGAAGATATTAAACAATACAATAATTATTATTCATCATTATTTATTTATTCAATTATTATTTATTCATCCAACTAATAATTTGACGGCCCCCGTGGCCCGAGGTAACACTCTCGACTCACAATCCGAAGGTCGCGGGTTGAAACTCGGCGGGCGCAAATAATTTTTACTTGATTAATTTGCAGTATTCCACCTTTAATTCATTTAAAATAATATATAGTATATTTGCGGCACGTTCCAGAGTGGAAAATACTCCTAGTATCGCCCTGGTGAGACCACCATTCAAAATTGAAACGTTGCTTGAAATGGCTTTAGCCATGTTTGGTGACCAGATCTTAATAGCCAGGTACATCCCCACCTTCATCTTCTGCATCTCCCTCCCCTCCCCACTACCTTCGGCCTCACAACATACCCCAATTGGGGATGCCATAGTCTCACTGGCTCCAGACGGGAGCAGTTGGTGACTCTTGTGCGGTATTTAAAAGAGATTTTTTAAACAAACCTTCGTCTGATTTTAAATTTTCACGGCCAAATGTATTTTTCGGGGTGTCATGCCGTGTTGCGTTGCATACATCTGTCCCTTTGATGGACACTGAAACGCTATCTGAAACGTTGGCTAAATAAGGAGGTAGCGCAACACGGCATAACACCCCAAAAATAAATAACGTAAAAACTGTCGTCTTTTTAAAATTATGAAAGGGAGGTTCAGAACTAACCCCAACATTAAAATAATTACACCCTACAGAAACTGAAATAAAGTACCTACCTTGTAGTAATTAAAGACCAACATATTATGAAATGGAATAGACGCACATGCGTATGCTTACCTACTTTAGTATACTGACTCAAGTCAACTACCTCTATGTTTCTACTATTTACTACTTTTCATTTCTAGTCTATTGACTTTAGTTTACTGACATTAGTCCATTGACAAACAGTGATTCTAGCCTACCGACTCTGGTTTGCAACAACGTTAATGACTCTCCTGACTTACTCAAACTAATAAACTTCAAAATACCACCCAGAGTAACAAGGTTTAAAGATTTATTCCACATTAGCCGGAAGCCTACAAGTGCCGGCGTATCCAATCTGAAGAATGTGTGAATCGTTCAGTCAAAATCAAAACCTCAAGGATTCCGATCATATATTGATTCACGCAGTACTTTTAGTGGAAAATTGTAGGCTGTTTTCTTACAAACTACAACAACCTAGACATTCTTCTTTTATACTGTTAAGTACCTTTTTTAATTTCTGTTTAACGTTATTTTTTAACTATATATATTTTTTGTTTTATCCTTTAATTTTTTCAAAAATTATTTGTAAACTATTATAAAGATTCGTGAGAAATAGTATGGATGCAGGTGAGTTCTCTAGTTGTTGTTTTGTGTATTCTCATCAATCGACATCTTCATCTGTATTTTCTCCTAAATAAAATATTTTAAAAAAAATATACGATCGGTACATTTTTGGTTACAATGCATTACAATCTGTTAATCTCTGTTAGATAGTCGCATCATAAAGGGAAATGAACTCAACAACTGCCTTCTTATCCC
Source organism: Limnephilus rhombicus (assembly GCA_929108145.2). Lineage (NCBI taxonomy): Eukaryota > Metazoa > Arthropoda > Insecta > Trichoptera > Limnephilidae > Limnephilus > Limnephilus rhombicus. Next base: position 44,903,412 of record OV815274.1, on the reverse strand, counting down.
AACAGGTAAACTGTACATCCCTTGTCTGTAATTGCAAGCGACACATCCCGAGGCAATATATTACAGAGCAAAGCATTAAAAAATAATTTAGAGCCAGGAAAAAATCAGTGTCCGCGAATGGCGGTTCTTGGGCGGCTCCTGGCGCCTAGGGCGGGGGCGCACAGCGGGCGCCGCCCATAAATCACACGAGCCATCCCTTACCTGCTCCAGATACATATTTCATAGTTAATTCTTTCCAAAGTCTACGTCTATCTGCTCCGCCTGGCGGGAATATATTTTTTGCGAGGTAAATAATGTGGGGCCTCACGAGCGCGAACCATCTGCTTAATGGGCGTCAAATGGTTCTTTGGTTTTGTCGGTGTATTTTAAAAATAATTTATTACGCAGCTCTGCTTGCGGCCTCTATTAAAATGTATGCAAATAGCGGTGAATACGTTGTTATATTACTTCGAATAAGTCGTTTTTATACCTAGAAACCAGAAAGTTTACGCATACAATTATTAACGTTTTTGCGGAATACTGTCGTACTTTATGGTGTCTGTTATTACAGACATTTTTTTCTATATTATGTTTATTCATTTAGTTAAAAATCAGTTTTACCTAACTGACATTGAGACCTAACATTATAATAAGTTTCAGGAAAATACAAAAACTAATATATTATCATACCTGTTGATCAGATATGTACTCAATTGTTTATTTTAATTATCGTAAAAAAGATTAAGTATGAATTTGGGAGAAGGGTATGGGTTCCGCCGTCCCGTGAACTATTTATTGGATAACCATCACCCTTGCCATAGGTCACCCATCGTGGTCCATCGTGGTTCGGACTGGTTGAGGAAGACTTAACCTAGACCTCTCTAGACGGACTCTCACGACCCACGCCTTGCACTGCAGTGAGCGGGATAAGTCAGTCACTCATGGACACATTGACACCTGAATTATTACCCACCCCTCATACCTTTTTCCTTCCCAGAACTTCCTCTCTTCTCTTTCCTTAAAAAGACCCTCCACACAGATGACAGGCCTTTAAGATGACAGAAGCTGAGGATTTTTTTTTCCTCAGAGCCTTCTGTGTGAAGTTAATGTAAGAAAAAGTAAAACTAAAAGCTATTGGTACCTAGCTTCACCATTTGAGACCTAGCTTGAGAAATGGCTCTTACACAAATTTTTATTTTTTTATTTTTTTTATTCAGTAACAATATAATATATTTTAAATTTTTATATGAAACATGTTAGTTAGATGTATATATAAAATATATTCGTAGTCCTCCTCACTAGGAGATCCTGTGCTGAGGGGGACTATGCTTTGGATAAGTTTTTCAGCGACTTCTATGGTTTAACCTCATTGATTGGATAAGGTTTTCCAGAAACTTCTATGATGTTTTAAGTATACTAGTAAGTTCATTTTCCGATAGATTCTTCAGCCAATATTTAATGTCCTTAATGTAGCTATTTTTTTAAAAAATTGTTTGATACTAAGTGGGAGTTTGTTATATAACTTTACTGCTAAAAATGCAGAACTTCTTTGACCAAATGAAGAGTTTCACTTTGGTATATTAAGTATGTCTGTTTGTTTGGCTCTGGTTTTATGAGCGTGTGAGGTGTCTGCCTCTGAATCATTTTTGTGGTGATGTACTAGAATGTTTTTGGCATAGATTTTCTGTATGCTTGGAACATCAAACTGTTTAAAAATGTCCGTTGTTGACGTCCTTATGGGGACCTTTAGAATGGTTTTATAATGCAATTCTGAGTTATCTTAAGTTGTTTTAAGTGATTAGATGCTGCTGAGCCCCATCCTATTACTCCATATTCCAATCGAGAATAACCTTATAATTTTGCTACTGAGTTATTTGGAATGTGGATATGGCAGTTTTTTTTCTCAACTATAGTGTGCAATTTTGAGCAAACTTCACTTGGAACCTATGCATAAAAAATATCAGTGCGCTATTGGGTATTTTATTGATTTATTTAACAAAATAAAAAAAGAAAGCTTTTTAGTCACTTACATATTGCGAAATAGAAAAGTTAATAACATAAAAAAATACCACGGAGAATAACAAGTTTAAAACACTTTCAAAATATGGCTAAGAATACATGCATGTGAGGATTATCGTGATTTATTTTTGTGTAATTATGCCGTGTTGCACTACCCCTTTTCTTAATCAATGTTTAGGACAGCATTACAGGGCAGATATGTCAATTAGTACACTCAATAAAAGTTTCCATCATTAAACATCTGCCTCGATGATGGACACTGTAGTGCTGTATAAAATGTTGGCTAAAGAAGGAGGAGGCACAACACGACACAATAACCCAAAAATAAATCACGAAAATACTTTTGACCGTGAAATATATCAACTAATACATGAATAAGAGGAAATCATAAAAAAAATTAAGTTACCCTAACAAAATGCTTTGTCAACAAACATGAAGATTGGAAATCTAAAAACATGGTAACTGACAATAACTTTCCGTTAAAAAAAATAAAAACATTTAACACCTCACAAAATACACGCAATACGACAACAAGACATGCACCAACTATAAATATCTAAAACATACACATCCTTTGGACCAAAGCCGCATACCATACTATGAAGCTATACAATAGGCTACTTGCATCACATTTAAAAAAAAAATCCGGCTTAGGCAAATATTCTAAGACATTCTGTATTTTTTTTTTAATCGTATTTTTGAAATCCTGGCGATTTTTTGAAAATTTCTATCCGAAAAATCAGACCATTTTTTATAAACCGGTGCGAAAAAACGATAATTACATAATAAATCATTTAAAAAAAAAAACTTTTTCCACAAGAAAGGGCACAGGTAATAATGAGGCATACCAAAAACATTTTTTTTTTCATTGATCCATTTTATTGATCATAAATCATTATAGTATTCAACGTCTATATACTAAATCCAATGTAATATACTTGTACTTGAAAATTATTATAAATTTAGATTTTGTTAAAACCAGCATCACTACCATTATACCTCTAAAACACGCACAAGAGCGTAAAATGTACGGGGTTCTCTTCATAACATCTGTCAAAAAGTCAAACCAAATGATAAGTTCGCAGAGAACAAACAATAAATCTAGTGAACGTTAAATGTCAAATTCAAAAATTCGCCTGAAATCAAAGTGTTGCCATATAAAAAAAATAAATCAGTGTGGAATTTTACTAAATTAATAGGAACATTTTCGGAGACGTTTCGGGACATTTTCATGTAGTGACGTCACGGGCCCAAAAAATGGATTTATTTATGTAAAAAAAAAAACTGTACATTTCCAACATTTTCGCAATCTTAGTAAAAAAATCTATCCACACAATTTTTTCCAAGTCGTTATGAAATCCATGCAAGTGTCCTATTCACTTCCACCTCAATTTAAAACACCTATAAAACCTCTACAAAATACAAGAAACTATGTAACTGGAGGCAATCCTCACAAGTTTTATTTAATTTATTTTGTTAAAACTTTCTAGTCGATTTTGGGTTTTAATTTTAAATGCAAATCTTTCTTATTTACTATACATCTTTAGCCAACCTATTTTTTGGTACACTGTAACAAATTTCACTATTATTTTTAAATTAATTTACAACGACACAGCGTGGAGGACAATACAGGTACAATACATTAATTTGTATTATGTATATGTTGATAATAATAATAAACTGTCAACAAACACATACATGAGGAAATAATAACAACAACCAAATACGGTCCGATTGGAGCAGGAATCCCCAGTAAAGAGTTCTGTAATAAATTATATTTGAATAGAAATTAATAAAAAAAATAAACAAAAGGTTTTGTTTACATCTGCGACTACACATATAAAAATATTAGACTAAACTCTTAATATGATTTTCGTACAGTGAAGGAAAGTATTACAAAATGCATCTTCTGAATAACCTGAAACATATGCATTATATTAAATTATTTCACATATTAATTTATTTGATACAAAAATATAAGCTATGGAACCAATTAGGAAGGTTTCCTGTAATAGGACTGTCACATTGTTAGATTTAGTTTAATTACGGCCCAAGTGCCATTTACTTCATTTTCAGACTTAGTCAAGTATTAGGTCCTAAAAGTAATAAAGCAACCTAATAGTATATTAGTAGTAATAAAGCTACCAAGAGCACCAATTAAAAAAATAAAATAATAATGCAGAAAAGCCAAAAAGAAAAAATCAACTATCATTGAAGAAGAAGATAACACTAATAATCTAAACTCTAAACGAAAATATGAGAGATTAAGATAACATTCGCAACCGGGACTTGAACCCAGAACCTCTTGTCTAACCGGGACGGGTGCCTTTACCAATTCGGCCATTACCAAACTCATTGCTTCATGAAACAGAAAGATAAATAAAAATCTCCTTCGATGTATTTTTTTACTCGAATATTCAGCTATGTTCTTATAAAAATGAACGATAGCTTTGGGTATTTTCGTCTGTTATGTTTTACATATTATAATCAATCTTCCAGTTGATTCGTAAGACATCTCTCTCATTTTTACACGTGTTTGTGTTTTAATAAGCAATAAAATAACACCGGGGAGCATAATGGTCCGGTACATTAGTATGACATTTTGAAATATCTCACTAGTGACCCAGAAAGCATCAACGTTTTGTTTAATTCATTAAAGGCCTTACTAACAAACGTGTTTTAATTCTTACACTACAAATAAACAACCATTAATGTACAGGAAATGGTTGTTTCAGTTGTTTAAAAATTTAAACATGTTTAGTAGTAAGGGAGTTTAAGTTTTTTTTGCATTGATTTGATTGTGTTAATGAGCAAACTTAATATTGCGCCAGATAGAAGGTACACTTTTACATACACATAACTTGATCAACTGGACGATCGGCATATATATATTATAATAAAATTAGAGATAGAAAATATTGTTAAGATCCGACTATTGTACCATTGAATATTTATATTGTACTGTACAGGGCGTACTGTACAGGGCCCGCAGATTATTTAATAGTACACAACTGCTAACACTGTACAAATCACAAGTGCGCCCCACGGTTGAATTTGGCAGCCACCTCTGGTCTGGAGTTCCAAAATACCTGAAAAATACCCTTGACTCTCCCATCTTAACAGACGGATTGCAATCTTTAGAGCACAGGCGTCGGGTGGGAATGCTATCCTTGTTCTACCGGTATTACAATAGAAGATGCTCCGAGGAACTAACATCATTGATCCCTTCGGCACCGGTGCATAGTCGGGAAACACGCCAAACGCGTGCCCAACATTTGTACACGGTTGACATTTGTCACATGCGAACGGGTCGTTTCTTTGACTCGTTCTTGTGTTCAACAGCTCGGCTGTGGAATGATTTGCCGGCCTCTGTGTTTTCTCCTTCTTACAACATGGGTCTCTTGAAGACCAACGTTCATTCCTTCCTCTCCTCAAAAAGACCCTCCACACAGCATCCCAGATGACATAGACCCTGAGGAAAATTATTTTCCTCAGGGCCTCCTGTGTGGAGTAAATGTAAAAAACCTACTTCCGTTCATTACTTAAAATATTATTAAACATGGTGTACCTGCTCTAATAATAAGACAGGCAAACATGATTATAATGGAAATCATAAAGACAATGTTTACGGACGTATGATAATCCACGAGCTACAAACAACATAATAACCTCTCCGCTAGTCGGAACGAGTTGTTCTATCAAAACAATCGGCCAGACTAAACACGAGATCCAAAAACAACTTGCATGGTGAAACACGATGTGTAAATATTATAATCTACCCCGTGGTCAAACTGGGATAAACAAACAATGAAATCATGAATAATATATTTGTTATTTCATGTTGCCTTGATTTTTAAAGGAACCCAATTAGGCTGAGAAACCCAAGAAGGCTAACCGCACTGCTATTTTGGGATAATTTTATCTATGAGAACTATGCAGCGTGCATTGTATGCACTATGCAGTCATTGCTTGAAGCTGTTGATATCAACTGCTTGTACCAGTTCGCATATTATCCGTCCTAACTATTGAGCAAAAAATCTGATTGTGTTAAGTGAGAAAAATTATCGAACAGCGCTGGTGTCATGTGTGTATTTGCAAAATGCATTAAATTTTACGCGTCAATAATCAGATTTGTTAGCGCAATAATTGTGTTCCGTATTCCCAGGACAAACACACTATTTTCACCTTGAAACATTGTTTGTTCCATGAGAAAAAACTATGTTATACAAGCGAGTTCCCGGCATGCGTTGCTATGCTATTTAATAAAGAATTTTTTTCTCCCTGCGTGTCCTTTACCATTCGTCCCGTTCCCGTTCCGCCTCCTCTTCCTCTCCTCACTCCACTTCTCCCCTTTCCCGTCCCGCGAACCCCCCTCCCGAGTTCCCCTCCCCCCTCCCAGTTTACCCTCCCCCCTCACGGGTTCCCCTCCCCCCACCCCCTGCCGTATTTCACACATTCAGTCCCGGTGCATTCAGTTTTCAAACAGCTCGCGTGCAACCTATTGCAAATTTCATAATGCTAGAGCTCACCAGTAGTTTGATACAAATCTTGTCCTGACAATAACGAACACAAAAAAAATTCGATTTGGTGCAGTCGTTCGGAAGTTATGCGCGTACATACATTTCGGCGATTCATTTTTATTTAAAGAGAAGAAGAGAATAGATAAATATAGATAGATAGATAGGTATAGATATTATACTGATATGTAGATAGGTCAAATAGATATATAAATATAGATAGATATATAGATATATGTAGGTTCATTTAACCGTTGACAAAAAATGAAGTAAAGCCCTGTATCACTTAATCCACGCATTTCAGAATTGTTAAATTAATTAAGACGATGTATGAAAGTGACTAAAGCAAGAAGAGCTGCGGTCATCATCTCTGCAACTCCCCGCTGATAAACGGCAAGGCCAGTGAGTATTATAAAATAAACTTTCTCTTGATTAATTCCGTATAATGTCTCTTTTAATCCACGAACTAGTTGAAAATTAAACATTATTATTTTTAGTTGGCATCGTAGAGGCGTCTTAAGTTTAAGACGATCTATACGAAGCTTTATACGAATTAGTTCTCAGCATACTAAATTTGTACACCAGTTATAATCGGGCTCCGGGCTCAGACGTGTATGCAAGAGCTTTACCTTTTTAGTCAATTTTCATCAGCAAATATTAGGCTTTATTAGAGTGGGTGCATTTTATGTACGTACACCCTCAGCAGGGTGGCAGTGGTGGGTTCTAGGGGATGAGGTGTAGGGAAAACCCCTTCCATCCCTTCTCAAGCAACTGTTAAAGGGTTAGATCAGGGAGGTCCCACCTAGACGGAGTTAAATAAAGTACATAACATAAAATCAAAGGAATAAATATGAATTTGTTCTATCGCACGGTATTCGAAGATTACAAAATCGAGGGATGAAATTTTCAAATGGGTTTTTGGCGAGAGGGATTTCTAAACAATTATTTGTTTGGCGAGGGAAGACCTTAACCCGGCGATTAAAAATAAATCCGAGTACTGGCTCAAATATTTTGGGATTCTTGAAATTTTAATCTTACTTGAATGCATCAATTCAATTTTGCCAGAATTATAATAAAGTATTTAATAATGTTGATTGTTCACAAGAGTCTTTGAATTTTAATTGTTTTCAAAAGATTAACAAAATTTAAGAAATTACTAATTCATTTTGTTTTTTCGAAGTATTTGGTACGTTAAAGTAGAAAGTCATTTTATGGAAAGACCTTAATCCAATTTACGCGTGGGCAAAACATAAATTTTTTTGTAAACATTGTTAAAAAAAACTTCAGAATATTTTTGCTCGAAACTGTTGAAGAACATTACGTTATACTTTGTGGCAAACAAAAATTGCTTTTAAGTGATTAAATTATGGTTTTGAAAATGTTTTTCTATAATAATTATTGCTATTCTATAGTTTCTTTGAAATGCCGGAAACAATCGATCGCCTAGTTTTCTAAGAAACGTGCATTTATAAAAAAGTGGTTTTATTTGGATTGAAGTCGATGAAAGGACAGCATTCACAATTAAAAGGTTGTTTAGTAAGTTGAGTGACCAGATTTCAATAGTGGAGTTTCTGAAAGTCAATGTATCCACTCCCTATTTCTTTCGGAAAAAATATTTTTCTATATAAAAACGTAGTTTATGTGGTTTCATACTACTTTATCAGTGGCAGAGCAGATAATACAAATTATAATAAATAAATTATAATAAATTATAATAAAATTTGGTAATATTTTTCAATAATTATAATCAGCTTACAAAAATTATTATCAACTACATTTTTTCTTATACTTTCTTTTTAAGGAACTCAAGTGAAAAATATTATGACTTTAAAAAATATGTTCGTATAGAGTATAGACCAATAAACGCTGATTCTGAATAAATAAATTTATTAAATAATGTTAAACGTAGAGTTTTAAAAAAATTATTAAAAAGTCCATTTTAATCATTAAAACACACTGCTAAGTTGGTATTATCGAATGCTTAGTCATTGCTCACTATAATTTTCCAGTCATTGTACTGAAATGTATTATGACAAAGGCCATCGGTATTAACAACATTTCATGTTATTCGTTTATTTACATACTGTTTATATACAAAAAAAAACGATATGCTACTTCCACGGCCAATCCTTTGAACTACGAACTCCAAAATGGCGGACGTCGAACAGCTGATCCGGCGCCGTATCTTACGAGTTGCCTACCGAAGCTAAAAAAATAATAATATCAAATAATTTTTATGCCACTCTCCCGTAATAATATTTCCACCTAAATAATGTTTTTACTTATTGAATAGTTTCATAGCTTCTTCCATATAACTGTCATACAAAATGAAAACACTTGTTGATAAAAAAACTTTTGGTGAGTGATAACGTCACACGGTTCACCATAAATACGGTGGTTTGACAAATAATTTAACTTTTAAAACTAACTCTAAAAATAAAAATAAATTAGCTGTCATTAAAGTTAGAAGGTCATAATTCATTAATAAAAATTCGAATGGAGTTCCTTATTGCTTCATCAGTGACTGGGTTGGCATCGCGTACCTATGCCCCCCCCCCCCCCCCCCCCACAACACAAGCAACATTTCCCGCTTACTATGGTGGTAGTAATAGATTTTCAAATATTGTGTACCTTGTTACTATTGTTATTATGTCTAGATACTATTAAGATAGTGCAATACAATACTAAGCAATGCAAAATCATGTGATTTGAAAATCATTGAAAATTAGATCGCCTGAAAATATTTTAGAAACTTTAACTAAATACTGCGAGTAGAACACATATTTGATACAATGCCTATTTATTTAGCATATTTATATTTTTTTGTCGTTCTTCCATTCATTATTATTTATTTACCTGCAAAATGTATGTTCAAAAGTAGAACAAAAAGTAAACCCAGAGCTGAACAGATATAACACGACCGCTATGAAATCTTTTCGATGCTAGAACTGATATTTATTATATTTCATGAAAGCTTTTTTTTAACATCTTTTAACTAATTTAATTTTTAAGCCGCAATCGGATTCAGCCAGCCATCTCCAGACTGATACAATTATTCCCATGGTTCATATACACAACATTTGGGGGAGGGGGTTAACAGTGATGGTATACAAATGTATAATAAATACGAAAAAAAATCGATCAAATTCCTTCAAATGAATCCACGTAAAAAAAAATTAATTCCTTAATATTAATAATATTTTTTGGGACCCAATATCTTTTTGTTTCTTAAAATTCATTCAAATACCCTTTTGCAACCATGCAAATATTTTTAATTTTTATTGATACCCATTCTCACTTATGTGAGAGAGCAATCCAGGTATAAAAGCTCGGTTAGTATTCGAATAAACTCATACTTTTTATGTAATTTAGCAATTTTGATTATATTACACACACACAGGCGGTGCCTTTCCATTATCTGCCTTTGTCTTATATTTATAAAATTATTTTTTTCCTAACTTTTACATTACTTCTGCCTTATGTTTGTACATCCATGACTGTAGTTAAAAATTAGGTAATAAGTTATTTTTGAAATGCACGTAGAAATAATGGAAAAATAAAGAAAATCAAAATTATTTCAAAATAAAATTTCAAAAATCCACTTGGACAAAGAATACAGTTGCATAGTATGCGTAGTGGCGGTCCGTGAGTTTTCAGTGGGTTAGAGTGCTAAGATTGAAAAATACGACATTACTGATGTTGTAGACGAAAATGAATTTAAGAAGATGAAGATAATGTTGGTAGTTCTTAGTCGAAGTATGATACAGTTAAAAGTGACCGAAATAATATGGGTTCCGTAGCTCAATCGGTATAGCTGTTGCCATGTAAGGAAAAGGTCCTGGGTTCGAGTCCCAGCGGAGCCTCTTTTCTGATTTTTCTGTCTCCAGATTTCAATTGAGTTTCGCTAATATTGTGTTCATTTAATTAAAAAATGAATTTAATTTGTTTCCAAAATTTCAACTTTTTGTATGAATATCTTTCATTAATTGTTTTTGTGTTTAATTCGTAGAACTCCATTTTAATTTTTAGAAATTTAATTAAAATTAAATTTGATAATGTCATTATCGAGTTCTGCAAGTTTTTTGGTTAGTGTTTTAGTTACAGCAAAAAAAAAAAAAGATCTTTGAGTATTTGGATGCGGAGCATCTCTTAACTGAAATAATCCTGAAGATCTTCTCACAAAAAGTTGAAATTTAGAAAAAAAAACTCATTTTTCAATTTTTGCGTTCTAGCTCACTGAAAAGTCATGGACCGCCATTATTACATACATCTAATTAAATATTCAAACAGAAAAACAAAACCAATAAAAATACAAAATTATATTGTAAAAGTTCAATCAAGTGACAAATAATACATAGAGAGGAAAGAGACACAAGATAAACTAACTAACTAACCATCACACTGTTTCCCCGCGGACCGCCAAACAACTCGGTCTTGGCACACACTCTTTGCCTCACTCACATTCATACATCGTCTCATACATTCTCTTCTATTATTCTGACTTTTGATATGGCCCGACACAAGTATCTGATTCACTTGATCGTGCCATGTCTTCCTCGGGCGTCCCCGACTTCTTCTACCATTCACATTCGCGCCGTATACTCTTCTTACACTACTTTCTTACTTTCTTCGTTCATTCGCTCTACATGCCCAAACCATCTGAGGGTCCCTTTCTTAATCTTACTCATTATGGTTACATCAGCCTTACATTCTTTTTAAATTTTTTTTTTACGTTAACTCCACGCAGGAGGCCCTGAGGAAAATAATTTCCCTCAGGGCTCATGTCATCTGGGACGCTGTGTGGAGGGTCTTTTTGAGGAGAGGAAGGAATGAACATTAGTCTTGAAGAGACCCATGTTGTAGGAAGGAGGAAATACAGAGGCCGGCAAATCATTCCACAGCCGAGCTATTGAACACAAGAACGAGTCGAAGAAACGACCCGTTCTCATGTGGCAAATGTCAACCGTGTACAAATGTTGGGCACGCGTTTGGCGTGTTTCCCGACTATGCACCGGTGCCGAAGGGATCAATGATGCTAGTTCTTTGCGGGTATCCTCATTTCTCACACGATCATACATTGTTTTACCACACATAAGTCTCAGGGATCTCAAGATACATAAATAAAGACGATGCACGCGATGCATACTTTAATTAGCTTAACATAATTTTTAGCAATAGAAGAACAACTATTATAAATACTGATGTGAGATAACATTACTGTAAGTAAATAAATAAAAATGAAACAACGTCGTAATGAATTAATTATCTGAGGTTTAGAACATTTGATTTAGTTGGTATTACTGTTGCTCAAGGTGTTCAAGTTCTGTATCTGTACTATGTAGATTAAACACCGTAGTATTTGGATACCATCTACAACCATTTTTGAAGTAGCATACTGTAATACCAGCTCGTAGTGGAGTGGAGCTGGCAACACGGTATCGCTTCCAAGTAAATAAGCACAATTTCACCACTAACAGTTACACATCTGCCGGATCTGCCCTAATGATGGAATCTGCAACGCTGTCCGAAACGTTGGCTAAAGAAGGAGGTAGCGTAACACCCCAAAAATAAATAACGAAAAAAACTGTTTTATTTTTTTGATGTTAAAAATATTATTTTCCAATCTCGGAAAAAGGAGACTTCTTGTACCCGATAGACGAAATTAATTCCCAACAGTCTATTGTGTGCCCAGTACGTGCAGGCTGTATTCATTAAACCTCCCTTGCGGCGGACTCCAGTGGCCCAGTAGCTTCAGGTGGCCAGTGGGGGGAGGAAGTGGATGAGGAAGGCAGTGGGTGGCGACCGAAGAATGCGGAAAAGAGCCAGCAGCGTGCACTATTACGTATTACCGCCAGCAGATATTGTAAGGCGGCTAGACTTTGGATAGGAGCGATAATAACTCTCCCATCGCTGCGTTTAAGTAAGCTACAGGGCCGGTTATCGACTGACAAAGGGATCGTCCTAAACCATAGGGAACACCTGTCAATTAAGAGTAGAAAACATAGGAGGGCGCTACTGTCGTTCAAATGGCAATACTAAAAATATAATCATGGTGTTAATCCAAAGCTGTGTAACCTACATTTTAATTAAAAATTAAAAAGGCATAAAATTGAAAACAATATTTTTTCATTCTCCTGATCTCAAATTAGAATTGCACTTAGGTATATTATTATTACAGCTTTACAATTTTATGTTAACATAATGAAGAATAACGATATTGTAATAAAATATAAAGCACACTTTAGAAATTGCACACATTTATTTAATATTAGCTTTTAAGTACCTACTAAGCTTTAGATCATGTATCTAATTTTAGATCTGAATATATTTAACTCATTCAGATCTAAAAGTAGTGTAACTAAACTCACCATTAATTATTCTTCCTTTTTACCTACCTACTGTTAAATTCAAATTTATGTTAAATTAAATGGAAGCCAATCACTTTGTAGAACATAATTTAATCAAATTTATGTCAATAAGTAGGAGGTACCTTAACACCAGCGCTTCCTCGATTTAATTTTTTTTTAGGAACTAAAATATGTATTTTTAAATGTGTATACGGTGTTCTGCATTTTTAGTGTGATTGCACTTTAAAATAATATTTGACAGGTAAATTGGTGTTGCCAGCCTACAAATTTTGAAGTTCATTTTTTTTTATATTTTCCACTCTTATTTGACAGACTCTAACTCACTTTTTGAAATTTCTGAGTTAGTACTTGAAATGAGGTCTTTAAATCATAGTCTAGCTCTTCCAGAAAAAAACAATCAGAGAAATACTGACTAGACCAATCATAGCCAGCTTTTTTCTGGCAGAGCTAGATTATGATTTGGAGCCCTTATTTCAAGCTCTAACTCAAAAATTGCAAAGTGAGTTAGTTCACTATGGTTTAATACGATCCATTAAGGATAGATGACATTCGAAAACTTTTTCTGGCAGGGATGCAAAGAAGGATGCGCATTACACCTTCGCTGTAGGTTTTCAGATGTTGATGTAAATAAGGTATATACAAATGCATTTCTACAGAGAATTCAGGCAAATTGTGATAGGAAATAAATTAAGTTTATAATGTGATCATCATTACATAGTATAAAATGAAGTCGCTCAAAATGTATGTGACTTTTAAACTACGCAACGGATTTCCATGCAATTTTCACCAATAGATAGAGTGATTCAAGAGGAAGGTTTATATGTATAATACATGCTTATTATAGTAGAGAAAAGCCGATAAATTCAAATATTCAATTCAGGCAGCGGGCAGCTGGCAAGCGGGTGATGTGGATTTTATAAAGGTTGGGTAATGGCGTTGTGTTTCGTTAGCCACAGCAACCTGTGGCCGGGTCTGCTTGTTTAGAATATAAGGAAGGAATTATAGGAAATGCAGTAATACGATAATAAAAATAAAAATGTGATTAAGTTTATTGAAAAATATACCACACATTAAGATTTATTTTATATTATTAGATTAATTTTTTTTTTTAATGAATAAACAATTTTTTTACATTAGCTCCTCATAGGTGGCCCTATTTCATCTTTTGGGATGCTGTGTGGGGGGTCTTTTTAGGCAGAGGAAGTTCTGAGAAGTACAAAGGTATGAGGGGTGGATAGGTATCTGGGGATCAATGTGTCCAGGAGTAACGGACGTACGAATTTCCCACTGCGGTGCAAGGAGATGGGTCGAGAGTCCAGCTGGAGAGGTTAAAAGTCTCCCTCAACCAGTCTCTCTCGATCAAACGCATCCGATGTCAAAACCAAGACCAACGTAGCGGGGTGACTGCTAAGACAACAAACCTCGCGTAACGAAATAACCTATGGCGGGATGTTGGTGGTGGTGGTGGCTGCGGTACCCATACCACCCGCCTTCAAAATTGAGATAGAGCAATTGAAAAATTGGTCGTTTATTTTTATAATTAGTTCAATAAAAAATAATTTCGATAATAATCAATAATTTGTGATAATTAAAGTAGATATTATTATTTGTCAAAAAACGATAAGATGACATTAAGGACAAGGAAACCAATCGCGAACCATTGCCAAAATTTGGTTGGGTATGTTTTTACATTACTTTTTTGATATTTCGAGATCTTCTAAAGCCGGAACTGCACTTCAGTTTCCGTGGCATTCTCATAAATTCACCTACTCATTTGGGGCAAAATAGATTTTGAAGAGAAGTCAAGAGTGTCTAGTGTGGAGATGGGTGGGCCTAGTGTGCTCCCAGAGGGGGGAGCGGGAGGGGGATAAGGTGGAGAGAAAGGGGATAGGGGCAGCGTGGGGAAGATACATAACGGAATAGTGGGGAGGGGGTGGGACCACCACCACCCGGGGTTAAGCGAGTTCAAACGAATGCAGATTAAGAGGATATTCTGATGACTCAAAAGTTTTGGCAATTTACATCTCTTGCTGGCAATCTAAATCAGTTAGACACCTCTTTGGGTCAAGCTGTAGATTTATAGTAGAGAATTAAAAGACATGGGTTTGTAGAGACATCGCAAAAACACTAAATTAGAATACATGCACATTTTTTTTAACTTTACCGAAGAACACTGTAGTGATCCGCCAAAAAAATACCCAAACACTGAGACGACCTCGACATCAACAATCGGAAGTCCGATTGCCGAAAAATACTGTAACTAATTATATGTTTAATTCATCAAAAACATATATTACGCATAATACGTACTATAATTTGGAGACATTCGATGTTCGATGCAAAAATAAGTTATTACGTACTTAATTTTGAAAATAAAATAATTTACGGTTCGTAAGGTATGTATACATTATAAAGGGTGTTAAGGGACGTACTTGACTTACTTGATTACTTACTAGTGATTCCTGGCATTATTTGGAGTAAAAAATGTAAATGAAATTTTGGTCTCCGGTGACTTTTTTTGACGATTTTTTTGTTTTCAATTTTTTTTTCTTCAAAGTCAAACAAAAAAAATTCTTCCACATTTCGTCACTGGTCACTCAGCCGGGTGTCCGACGAACCCCTCACCCCGCCTCCAACTGTTCAACAACTACCATTTTTTTATGTTTTTGTAGAAAAAAAAATAAAACATCAAGAATGTCACCGGAGACCAAAATTTCATTTGCATTTTTTACTCCAAATAATGTCAGGAATCACTGGTTAAAGGACCTCCTTGACGACCTCCGTAGTCCAGTGGGTAAGACTCTTGACTCACAATCCGGAGGTCACGGGTTCGAACCCGGCATGCGCAAATAAATTTTATTTGATTAATTTGTGTTATTTCACAATTAATTAATTAAAAATAATATAAAGTATATTTGCGGCATGTTCCAGATTGGAAGATACTATCAGTATCGCCCTGGTGTAAGACCACCATTCAGAATTGAAACGTTGCTTGAAAATGGCTTTAGCCGTGTTTAGTGACCAGATCTGAATAGCCAGGTACTTCCCAACCTTCCTCTTCCACACCTCCTTCCCCTCCCCACTACCTTCAGCCTGACAACATACCCCAATTGGGGATGCCATAGTCTCACTGGCTCCAGACGGGAGCAGTTGAGATTCTTGTGCGGTATTCACTGTAAAAAAAAAAGAGAGTCAAGTACGTCTCTTAACACCCTGTATAATTCGATGCCTGTTTCACTTGGGTACACCTGTGTTGGGACAGGCATAGAGTTACGTAAATGAATATCATATATAAAGGTATTTAAGAATATCATAAGAATATTTAAGGTTAGATACATATTAATTTGAATACAATTAAAACATACCATATATAAGAGTTTTTAAGAATATTTAAGGTTAAATATACAGGGTGTTAAGGGACGTACTTGACTTACTTTAAGCAGTAATTCCTGACATTATTTGGAGTAAAAAATGTAAATGAAATTTTGGTCTCCGGTGACTTTTTTTGACGACTTTTTTTTTTTTTTTCAAAATTTTTTTCTTCAAAATCAAACAAAAAAAATTTTCTTCCGCACATCGTCACTGTTCACTCAGCCGGGTGTCCGACGAACCCCTCACCCCGCGTCCAACTGTTCAACAACTACCATTTTTTTATGTTTTTGTAGAAAAAAAAATAAATCATCAAGAATGTCACCGGAGACCAAAATTTCATTTGCATTTTTTACTCCAAATAATGTCAGGAATCACTGGTCAAAGTAAGTCAAGTACGTCCCTTAACACCCTGTATATTAATTGAATATAATTAAAAAATAAAGATGTTCGAAAGTGTGGATAAATCCCATAAAGAGAGTTATCTTATAAATGAAGGAGAGATGTAGTAAAGTAGTAAGTCCTGTCAAATCTTTTTATAGCATTAGATTATATAGGATTTTATTATTTTAATTTGTTTTACATGGGTAAGGACGTATGTAAATTGATATTTCTGTCGATTTGTAATTTATTTTACAAATGCTTGCAGTAGAGTGACGTCCAATATTAATAATCCATTTATTTATATCTTATTTGAATTTAGACGGTGTGGGTACTGCAGCCCCGGCAACCAATACCCCTGCCATAGGTCACCCCAAGTGGTTCGGTATGTTTGGTGACTTAGCAGAGGTGATCGGGTTCATGGGGTGAGGTTGTGTCTAGATGTTTAGGTATTGGAGGCGGAAGCGTTTGCCTACCAACTGCGTGACGGGCCTGATTGGGAGAGACTGGGTGAGGAAGATCTTTCGAACTCTCCAGCCGGACTCTCTCGATCCATCACCTTGCCCCGCAATAGGAGGGAAGGATTCATACGTCCATCACTCCTGAACACATTGAATCCCAGATTAATACTCATCCCTCATACCCTTTTCCTTCCCAGAACGTCCAATCCTTCCTTTCCCCAAAAAGACTCATCACACAGCATCTTCAAAGATCACATGGGCCTTGAGGATTTTTTTTCCTCGGGGCCTCCTTTGTGGAGCAAATGTAGAAAAATTCTCTTTGTACTTTTTGGTATAGTGTATCAAATCAAAACGGAATTCCATAAAAAATGGTTGACAGGTTCGACAGTAAAATTATATGCATAATAGCATTCAGTAAACGGCTTAAAGTGAGTAAAGCGGGGTAAGTGTGCGGGGCCAAGCCGGCTGCAGACAAACAGTAAGGAGAAGTTTTTGCCTCGAAGCAGCCTCCCCCACAGGCGATAGGGGCTGCGGCTCATTACTGGGAACCTCACGGATAATATATTGCCTGGTTGCTGATGAGTTTGCATTGCCCCCCTCCTCCCACTACCCCTCTCCAATTCACCCCCTCCGGTCCCTTTGGCAAGATATTTACTTCGGACACTGGGGTTACCCCGGATGACCCTAACTCCCCTTTTTCCCTGTGAGGAAGATAGGTCAAGGGGAAGAATCAATAACAATAATTTAGGAATATTCATTTTACATTTTGGGCAAATAATCTCTGTGTTTTAAAAACAAGTTCTAGTTTGATAACAATCTATATCTATTAATACTTTCACCAAATCAAAAGAGACTAATTTATGTTGCGACTAAAATGTTTTTTTAACTTTATGATACAATTCTTAATAACCGAACAAAAATTTTTGAGTCAGGAAAAGTTAACAGTGAAATCATTTTTATAAATTACTGGCGAGTTCCCGGCATGCGTCACTATGTCACTTAACAAAAAAATTGTTTCTTCCTGCGTGTCCTTTCCCATTCGTCCAATTCCCTTGCCGCCTCCCCTCCCCACTTCCCTCTCCCGCTCCCCTCATCCCACGAACCCCCCTCCCGAGTTCCCCTCCCCATCTCCCGCATTCTATAAATTCAGTCGCAGTGCATTCAGTTTTCAAACAACTCGCATGCCACCTAATGAAATTTTTTATACAAATCGCATAATGCCAGAGCTCGCCAGTGCATATAGAAACCATCGTGGGCATGCACACATCAAATCCCCTCGCAATCGGATGAATGGTTATCAACGCATAGACATCTCATATACATATATATGCATAAAAGCATATTTTTATTTTTATAAATATAGTTTATTTAACATCCATTTTTAAAATACCACGGTGTGTCGTGCCTGGTTATCAATAAAATGAAGTCGAAGAATTATATAAAGATATTAGATACGAAATTTCAGGAAAACTCATAAGCTAACCAAAAAACCTGGAGCAGCAGGCACCTTAGTCAGTGTTTCAGCGCCTGCAAGAATTTTAATATTTTTCATTTCAATTAATAGTAATATTGATTACTCAATATTAAAACCAAGAAGATTCGACTAAAAACTGACTGCTATACTCGTATATGTTACTGTAAAACCATTTTATTAAGTTTTAATGGCGAAAGTCCGTTGGTAAATCCTAAGATTTACTAGTAAAACCTAAGATTTACCAATTTACAGTAACATATACTATACAACAGGTTGGAAAATTGCAATCTATGACCTAAAGAAATTAGAAAAGAATTTTTTTTACAAAAGAGCATTTAGCATGACACAATTTGAAGTTCTGATGACTCAAGAGGTACCATGATTAAAAATATACCGGAAACGTAGAAGGGTGTGGGTGCCATATAAAGGAAAACTTTTTATTTCATGAAATGGATCGCACATAATATGATATAATGCCTGTAATATATTTTTTTATTTTTTTATTTATTAACATCTTGGAGGATTTTCCAGGTTTATTAAAAGTAAGTTGTTCGGGAGTGTGATAATAAGTGAATACCTATAACACAATATAATGTACAGAATTTGAAAGATAGAACTAAGTATAATTACTAATAACTGATCTACTTGGTACATGAAAACTTATTAATGAAAGAAGTTCAGAGGAGTCAACAAGTTATTAACAATTTTAAATAAGTAAATAATATGGTGTAAGTAGGTATGTAGTTTAGTTATTATATATAGTTATATATAAAGGAGTTCAATAAGTGTAAGCATATCGAGAGTAAAAAAGAAGTACTTTAGAAATTTGTTGATATTATTATAAACATAAACATGAATATTTTGTTTGTAAAACAAGTTTATAATTAGCAAACATTTATTATGTGCGATTGGATGTTTTACGGAATATAGTTACATTACGTTTTAGGGACATTATAAGGACGAGCGTACTTCAATGAATACATGAGTTCTTAACATTACATTTTAATTATTAATTTTTGCATTTCAAAATTTTTATTTCCATTTTTATTTCTATTTTTCTTTAAAATATAATTTTTTTTCCTTCGTTTTTAAATTAATTTTATTTATGTTTTAATTTTTATATATGTTTTAATTTATATATTTGTATAGAACACATGAGTTCTTGACCCTTAATCTTTATTATTAGTTTATGTATTTCAAAATTTGAATTTGAATTTTTATTACTATTTTTCTTTAAAGTATGATTTTTTTTCTTTATTTTTCACTTACTTTTATTTTTTTTTAAATATTTTTTTTTATTTTGTTTAATTATCTGTTTCAACAAAATAGTATTTTTTAGTTCCTATTTAAAATATTAAATGTATGACTACCACGTCACGGGCATTAGCCTAGTGTGGTAGTAAAAAAAAAAACAAAAAATCAGTAACCAATAAAATTTTATGAAATAAAATAAAAAATAAATAAAAATTAATACAGCGTTAAAAGATGCACACGAAAATAAGTATGAACGATATATATGTAAGTACAACATGAGTATGTAGTTACATTATCATGGAAAGTTGTACAAATGAGCTCGATAAGTAAGAGTGTAATTTATTTAATTTATTTTTTTATTTGTTTATTAAGACATACACAGTACATTATAATACAGATTATAAGGCATGTTAACCTTTCCCTTACTGTGCTAAAAAAATACGCGCGCTCCGGTGCTGTGTAATCAATTCCCGTGTTAAAATCATCGATTTTATATCTGAAATATATGAACATTCATAGCTAATCGCTTTTGTTTTTCGTAATTTGTGTTACAAGTGATAATAATTGTAATTTAATTGCTGAAAACATGAAAAAACCATCGTCCGTTGCTCAAAAAACGGGCGAGAAGACCATCTCAAAGGATTGCCCGCGAACGACTGAGGCGCTGGGCGCAGGGCTGCTACCCAATGCATATATACAGCTATGTATGTTTAGCTACTACGCGGTCGTAGGTAACGACGGTCGAAACACAACACGGCGGTCTCTGTTTCTCGTGTTCCCGTATAGCAAAGTAGAGCGAGACGTCACATAGCGTGTCATCTCCCCCCGCACACTCTTCGCGTATCACGGTCCACACTGGCACACGGTTGATTGTATTTATGGTTTATTCCCGATATTTAACAAAATATCTCTGATTTTGAATTAAATTTGCTAATTATTTAAAATATTATTTTTTAATTCAGTGTGTAAATGTATAACGGAGGAATACCTAAAACCTGAATCCAGAATTTATTATATTTATAGAGATATAAAAGTTATTAGAAGCAATGTGTAGTATTTACGCATTACAGACCAGGAAAGGTTAAATTAAATTATTACATGGTTATGTACCTATTACGTAAGTCCATAGAATGTCATTTGGTAATTACGCCTGAGATATGAACCGGTCTTAAAACTTAATTATTGAATGAATGAAGTAATAATAATAAAAAGGAAGAAAAGAGGGTGGGGGGGGGAGATAAGGAGACATTTTAAAATCAAGAATTATAATGCTCACTAATTGTACTTGACTGATTAAAGTTTAATGAAAAGTTAAGTAATTTTAAAACAATTATATTACGCCAAGAAATTTTATAAATTAGTTTTGTATGTTTGCAAGGAATCATGAAAAATGTCTAAGTGTAGTAATTTTTCATAGTGGTTATAAGTTATGATTGCCCGAGTAATTGGTGAGTTACTCCGCTGCATTAGTGTTATTGGATTCTATATGAAAAAGAGAAGTGTGCCTGGTACGCCTCATTGGGACATTTAAATCAATAGTGGATAGCAATTCAGGACTATCTATTTTATTATTTAGCAGGTTATACAAAAACAGCAGATCTGATAATGTGCGTCTTTTTTGTAAACTTAACATGTTATTTGTAGTTTTGGTTGTATTTCTTGAATAAATATTTAGAGAATTTATTCTGTATACTTTCTACTATATCTATGTACACCTTATATTGAGGATTCCATACCGGGGACGCATACATAATATAATAGTATAGGAGGAGAGCATTTAAAATATAATGTAATACTAAAAATTACTATAAATAAAGGTACAAGTGTTTGGGTAAAATATCGTATAAAGTTATGCAGGTATCTCATGGAAGACCCAGTCTACAAACACATGCTTCAGCAAAATTGAGCTTCGCATTTATTAATCAAAATTCTCACTCTATTCACAGCAGCGCATAATGATGTTGGCTTTTTATGACACGTGTAAAACTTAATGAAGAAACAGCCTTTCAGAATGCCCCCACTCGCAGCTTGCATAACGGCAATTATTATAAGACACGATGTATGACGCGGAACGCTTTGCCCCGTCCCACCGTCTTGCCCCCGCTTCCCCCACTGGATACAGCAGATCTACAGCAGCGCTAAGGTGACTCGTGTGAGATTTTGCTGAGTGTTCAGCTTATTTATTTATTTATTGTTGTTATACGCCCGTAGGGGCTTTTACATAGATTATAAAATAATATTTAAGGTATCGAGGATTACACATACATAGAATTTATACCAAAAGTTATAAAAGTAAAAAAACTTTTAAGAATATACAAGTAGTTTTTAAAGAAAAAACCACTTGTTTATTCCTGCGTAAAACCGTGAAATATTTTAAACAATGTAATATTTAAGAATAAAATAGAACAAAATATAATATAAAACATTACAATAATACATCAAATCGTTAAATATATTATACCCACGTTACAATAATTTGTAGAATTCCACAAAGTTTTGGTTTAAATTGCATTTTAGAATGTAAAGGGAATCAGCGAATACATCTACAATACCACCAAACGTGTTGCCTAAATCATGCATCCTATTGGTAAGTGAGTGTGATTGATAGTTGGTTGTGTATATGTTGCAAAATATTTTGTCTAGTATAAAATATAAAAATACGATGCAGATTAATGTTAGATTATGACTTTTTGCATTAATTCATAATATAGTAATTATACATTTTTAAATACATCTATTTCGATTTTTTTTTCGCGAATGAATGAAAGCAAACCTTGGATGTTATTTTAACCCACTTCCCGATATCCGATCGAGCTAAAACTCGGCAATGTTGGTGACAATGCATTCTATCAGCTTTCGGCGGTATTCATGTACACACGCGAATTTTTCTGAAATTGGATGATTTAAAAAAATTACGCATTGAAATTGAAAATAGATGCATTATAGCAGTAAAAAAATAAAAATTTATATCTATTTGAGTTTTATAAATGTTCCACCGAATAAATGCACATATTTCTCGCTTTCCCACACTTTGAAATAAATTCACCTCAAATATCGACATATTTGAATGATATTTTTATGTGGCTTATTTTGGTAGCATCGCATTGAAGCGTTTGCATAAATTCTTCTTATTCTTTACATGTAATTTATATTATTGTAATTATTTATTGAGGTAAAACTTCCTTACGTACGTTTGACTTGAGGAGTAAGCTGGCGAATGATAAGATAGAATGAGAGAGAGTTACGTTTCGTATATTACTGTAGGGGCAAGAGAGAGAGAGGTGCGAGCACACATTGTCTTTCTCTCTTTCTATCATAGCCAGTTACGTTCGTATATCTAAGACACAGTGCAGGCCTATTGTCTGTAACACACTGTAGGAGAAAGAGAGAGCAGATTTTCTTTCTCTCTTCCTATCATATAGATGAAGCAGAAGTTTTACTTGAGTCTAAAGCACACTTTTTTTTAAATAATATTATTTCCATCATATTCTAGGGAGCTATGAAATATTCAAATAACTGTTAAAAGTATGAATAGATGCCATATTATTTAATTGTTCCAAAAAAATAATTAAGAATTTCCTTGATAGTTCATAAATTATTGGATAAATTCCGAAAGAAGAAGGCAGTCGAAGCAGAAAAGATTGAGCAGCGCATTATTTATTTATGGAATTTTTATCTAAACTCAAATTAAATTTAACTTTATTCAGAAAGAAAATGATTGTCTTATTTGTAATAAAATAAAGAAAAACGGTAGAATCTGAAGACAAGCTGTCTTGTAACAACTTTCGCGTGACAATTTTTTAAAATTATTTTCATATACGATAAAAATAATAATATAAATATTCTGTGGATTGTAAAATAGTACAGGTACGACAGGTATAAGGTAAATTCG
This sequence comes from Limnephilus rhombicus, assembly GCA_929108145.2. Classification (NCBI taxonomy): domain Eukaryota; kingdom Metazoa; phylum Arthropoda; class Insecta; order Trichoptera; family Limnephilidae; genus Limnephilus; species Limnephilus rhombicus. Next base: position 44,879,698 of record OV815274.1, on the reverse strand, counting down.
ATTATAGTAAAAAAAAATCTCAAAATATTCACATTTTCCAAAGTTATACCTTCGTTTTCGATACATTATTACTTGCACTAATGAAAAACTCGTCGCTATTTCATAGCCGAAACCCATAAATTTCACCTCATCAACGCGGCTCGGTATTAATCTAAAGCGCTCTGAGAACAGTGCTCATGCCACGTAAAACGCCTCCTAACTTTATGATAAAATACCTTGCACATCGCCCCCCCCCACATACTACCTCTTTACCGCCCCCACCCCTTCTGCGCCCCGGGGATAGAGAAGTTTCAGTATATTATACATGGTTGCTGCTTAATTTTAAAATGAAATGCAAGGTGGTTTTATACTGACGGGCGCGCAGAATGTTGCAGCGAACAGCCAGATACTCGATGCGAGAGAAATACGAACACTCGTGGATTGTTAAGAAATGATGCTTTAGTACATTTTCCACGAACAATGGTAAATGTTCAGTTTCAAAAGTGTTAATGTAATAAGTGATATAATATATGCTTAGGTTGACTTGTTTCAAACCTTTCATAATACGATTGATTTTTATCAAAAAAATTTTTTATAGAACATACATATTTATGGTTTCTAAATCTGTGAGAAAAATATGATGCATGTGGTTCGGAAACTCGTAATACAAGCAAGAAACTGGACCATCAACATAACGTACATAGCCGAAAAACTTTTTTTTTCCATATGTGCATTTCGATTTTATTTTATTTTCCTTTTTTTCGGAAACGAATGGGTTTGGAGCTGGATTAATAAATTTAATTCAAATTAGTTTAATTGATTTATATTGACGTATTTGACGGATTTAAAAAAAATATTCAAAAAAAACTTTTGGACTCGATTTACTCGAAAACCAAAGCAAAATTCAAAAACATTGTACCACTTAACAACTTGCCCTTAGGGCAGGTTCACATGACAGGCGCTTAACGCGCGTTTTGATAACGCGCGTTTACAACTACATGCATTTTATTCAGGCCGTACGCATGCTAACGGGCGTTTTAATAAAGCGCGCGTTGAACGCTGCGCTAGCGCTCGACTGTTGTCAGCGCGCGTCAATGCGCACATTGAGATCATTGGTTTTCTATGTTACCGTTCAGTTGAGCGCGCGCTTTTGACGCCTATAGACGTATTTTGGGGTTCATCCAGAAATCGCCCGAAAAGGTAAATGGAAGCTTTTAATACCGAATTATTTATAGATAAAATAGAGAAACGTCCTGCGATATGGAACATGACAAGTAGCATTTATTCAGAAAGAACTTATGGAGAAGAGCTTGGGAAGAACTCGTTCTATTCTGTGAGAATATCTCTGTCTTCTGTCGCGTCGTTTTTCCCGCGATATAAAATCACGGTTAAAACTGTTTTTACGTCCATCTTCGACAAATGTAGAACTCAAACTGAACCAGGGCGGCCGCGGCAACGCACGTTCAACGCCAGACAATCCAGCACCACGTGAACACTACACCAAAAATTTGCGCGCGTTCGACGCGCGTTAAGCGCTTGTCATGTGAACCTGCCCTAAATGTGATGAAGATTCACTTCACCGCTTATACTACAAGTTTTCGGACACCGTGTGTTTCATTCAGTTTTTTAAGAAAAAAATACGCCATTAGGATGCAAACTAAATGCAATTATGTATCTATAATTTGAAACAGTGTTGTAACTTGTTGTTGTTTGACTGGTCAGTGGTTGAGTGGGCATAGCGCTTGGGTCCCATCCGGGCGTCGCGTGTTCGATTCCTCTGCTGGCTAAATCCTCCATCACAACACAAGCAACATTTTCGGGTTTCTGTGGTGGCAGTAGGAGATTTTCAAACATTGTTGGGTTATTCGTAACCCGAGAATGTTTGTCTTTCTTTAAAAAAAAAAATTAAAAAAACAAAATGGCTTAGGAGTCAACGTGGCTCGAAAGATATAAGACTTTTACACTTATACTCTTTCGCAGTATTTATTTCCTAAGAAGGTTCCTCGTTAGGGTCGGGGAAATTTATATAGTAATAAGTCACACATTGTCCTTATGAGTTCGTAGTAATTAGCTTATTTATATAATAAAGTGTTATTGAAGCTTGTGCTTCATAAAAATGGTGCGGTACAAATGTTTAAATTCAAAATACCAAATAAATATTAAGGTCAGAAGAATGTTCAGATTTTATTGACTTGATACACAAGTTTCATTTTCACTTGAAAGTTAAACAGCACAACAACACTTTTTAATATTATATTGTTGGCAAGTACGCTAGTCGTGCAATTTTAAAATTGCGAGCAGAGTTCCGCTTTGCGGCGGTTGTCTGGAATAATCTACGCTGGTAAGTAACGGTGAGCTTCTTAGAAGGCTATAACTTTCATTAGAAAATGCTAATGTTTACACTTATAAATAACGTTTTGGAGCCGCCATGTCGGCGGGGAGCAGAATGGTGAGGGGGTGGGCAAACCTTAAACCCGGGTGGGAGGTGTAAAGGTACTAAATTATTACCCCAGAGGAGTCGTGTCAACCGTGAAATGGATGTGGGATTTGCTAGGTGCGAGAGTGCAGCGCAAATCATACGTGTGGACAGCTTAATGATTATAGAAGGGACATTTCCATAATTCCACACAGAAACTAATGAACAGCAACCGACCCATGGACTTTATATTATATCTGGAATCATTTATTCAAGTGCTATCCGTAAAAAGTTAATTCTGATGCGGTAAAATGAAAAATTCTGTGAAATAAAATAAAATAAAAATCAACAATATCAAAATGAATTATCTTTCTTAACGTTAAACATGAAATGTCTTTGCCGGATTCAGAAACATTCTGAAAGTGAAACTCCTTGAAAAACAGTTAGAAAAACTGTTTAAATAATTTTTCAGTTTTAACACCATTTCCATCGTTAGCTGTGGAGCTCTTAAATAATCATTTAACATGCCATATATATTTTTTTTTTGAAACGATAAACTAGCAATATTTTATTTCTAATATTATGTTTTACATGGTATTTGTATAGTAATTATACATCTTAGGTTTTTTTTTTAAATACCCTTCCATTGAAAGCATGTGCTTGTGTATGGAAGGGGAGTGTACATTCATGTTATTAGTTAGTACTAACTTAAATAATTCATTTACATAAATATATTTGAGCTGCAGTATTTATTTTGATTACAGTGTGTATTTAAAAAAACAAAGAATGTTATCGAAAACTAAGGATTTTTGTAAGATTAATTAAGTGACAGTGGTTTTTTTCTTAAGAATATTTTTAAAATGTCTCTTGACAGAGAGCAGTATTCGGGTTTTATCATTAATGCTTCTGATTTCTTCTGGTAGTCGATTGAAAAAAGTTCTTCCCTGGTAAGTGTAATGATGCTGTGCAAAAGACGCATTTAGTTTTGGGCATTGAAAAACATGTTTAAGTCGAGTTCTGTTTTCATTTAAAAATGGATATTTATCTTTTTCTTTTATAATTTGAATAAATGAATTTTTAAAATATAAATCTTTAAATGTGGGTACTTGAAATTCTTCAAACAGGCGTTCTGTTGGGTAGTTTAAGGATTTTTTTAATATAATTTTAATAATTGTTCTTTGTACAATTTATATTGGAAGAAGGTTACATTTATACGCGGATCCCCAACTAATAATAGCGTATTGTAAAGTGGATTGAACTAAGCTTAGTAGATTAAATATTGATTTTTTATCGATAGAAAATTGCCAATTCTTAAAAAAATATATATTAGTTTTCTGATTTTGTTTACTACTTGACATATTTGTTTCTTCCATTTCAGATTTTTATCAATAATTACTACGAGATATTTAATTTTATTTGTTGTTTTTATTATTGTACAGTTTGATTTGCAATAATGTTGGCTATGAATTTTAGTGTTATCGTGTATGAAAACGTTAAAATTTTTGGGAGCGTCGTTTGGATGGATTGCAAATGGAATTACAAATGTCCTTTCACTATTTAGCGATAGTAAATTAGTGTCGAAAAACTTCTTAAGCGTATTGATGTTTTCTGTGGCCTTTCATTCTACATTTTCCCAAGTCTTTTCACTTATTATTAATACTGTATCGTCGGCGTATGATATAATTTGACCATGTAGATGTTAAAAAAAATATCGTTTACATATATGGTAAATAGGATTGGTCCAAGCACTGTACCTTGGGGGATTCCAAAGCTTGAAATCTCTTGATCACTATTAACACGATAATATTTACTCAACATTTTTAATTTTTTCTATAAAAAAATTGTCGAATTATTTGATTTGGGAAGTTGTGTAAAATCCTTTAAAAATACAAAAAAAACTTAATGAGGGCGTGTACTATTTTTTTAAATTTTAATGATAATGTATTAAATTTAGAGGGTTATTTTCAACAGTAAAATTAGTTTTTTGATATCTTAAAAAATTACGAAGTTATAAGAAAAAACATGAAATTGCATTGTAGGAGACGACCCCATTAATAACGCGCGTTTTATCCCCCGACAAAATATCCCCGACAAAACATGCCTCGCCAAAATATTAATCGACAAAATATCCCTCAACAAAATATCCCCTACAAAATATCCTCCGACAAAATTTCCCCTACAAAATATCCTCCGACAAAATATCCCCTACAAAATATCCTCCGACAAATTATCCCTCGACATGATAACCCAAGGACAGAATGTTTTTTTTTTTTTTTTTGTCATTTTTAATCAGAATTTTTTATTTTTTATTTATTTATTTATCTATAATAAAATATGTTTACAATGGTTTTATTTGTATGCCTGTCTCACTAGGGTATACCTGTGTCGAGACAGGCGTTCAGGTATATAAATGAATAAAGTAATTACAAGGATATTTCAGGTAAAATACATATTATGAATAGAATTAAAACAGAAGGGTGATTGGAAGGGTAATAAATCTTTTAAAGAGAGTTATTTTATAAATGTTGGAGATGGAGTAATGAAATCAATTCTGCCTAGTCTATTTATAGGTTAAATTTGACAGGATTCCATTATTTTCATTTGTTTTATATGTGTCTCAACTTTGCTGAATTCTTTCTTATGACTATTTTTTAACAATAATTGTAATTGTAATGAGTCTTTACAGGATGTCGGTATTATTTTTGTCCCATTTTTTTGTTAAGTTAGGTTAGGTTTTAGTAGATATTTCGTTGGGGGATGTTTTGAAGTGGCATGAAAACGCGCAGAACCGACCCCATTGATTAAGTAAACAGAGTTTTCTGGTGTTCTTTCAATGACATTGAGTAACTGTACACATCGGTTAAATAAAAAACATATTATAATTTGGTGATAATGTATAAGGTTCTCGTACATTTGTTTGTATGGTTGTGCCTAGGTGAGGACGCTTTTCCTGAGTTTATGTGAGCGCACTGCAGAAATCGAATTAGATGCAGTGGTTTCACTTGAGGCTTCCATCGTGTGGGGGAGATGGGAAAATTTATTAAACTTTCCTAACAACGAGCCTTGAGCATAATACAAGTATAACCAATGCATGGAAAATACGGGCAGACTGGTGCGAGCTAATTCTTTACTAATACTGTGAATATAAAAGATACTGAAAACCTTCAAATTAATTGACGCTGTACTTAGCCAGATGACATCACCTAAGACAAAGCTTAAAGCTTAATCACTATTTTCTATTAACCTTCAAAACGAATCGGTTTATATTATAAATGACAAAACATATGCTTTAGATAAACTGAAGCAATTACTACCATTTTCCTTGACTAGAATTAGAATAAAAGTGTTATTTCCTTCATCATCATTACATAGTATAAAATGAAGTCGCTCAAAATGTATGTGCGCTTAGATCTTTTAAACTACGCAACGGATTTTCATGCAGTTTTCACCAATAGATAAAGTGATTTAAGAGGAAGGTTTATATGTATAATACATGCTTATTATAGTAGAGAAAAGCCGAGAAAATCAAATATTCAATTCAGGCAGCGAGCAGCGGGCAGCGGGCAGCTGGCAAGCGGGTGGTGTGGATTATATAAAGGTTGGGTAATGGCGTTGGGTTTCGTTAGCCACAGCGACGTGTGGCCGGGTCTGCTAGTAAAAAATAAAAGCGTAAACCACTAAAAATATTTTGTTATTGGAAGTGTATGAAAGCATGTGAGAAACAACCTATTAAAAAAATATGGATAAAAAATTATCTGTAACAGTTTCCCTTGATTTACTTTTTTTCTTATAAAATTATTTACAAAATAAATAAAAACCGCTGTAGCGGTTGAAATCGACACTTCCAGAGTCCTTTTTTTATAAAAAAATTTTGGTACGTGTATTGGTATACATTGCAATATATGCTTTTTTTTACATAAACAGTAAAAAAAGAAAGAATAATACAATTATACAGTTAAAGAAAAAAAATCCCAAATAGGCATCACCAATTCGCGGGTATCCTTGCGTTTTTAGAGCAGTTTAAATTTACTCATGTACCAACATTATATTTGCAGAACAGTTCAAAATAAAAATAAAAAAAATAAAATCGGTATTTACTGAATTACAATTCAACTGACAAATTAACAAAGATTAAAAAGTTGTTAAGTTACATTACAGCAGGTCAAATATTACAGCAAGTAAATGTTTGTTTTAACGTATTTATCCAAAACTTTATTACATTTGTATATCGTCGGACTACTAGCAAAGTCCACTAAGTCAATAAAACACAATCCCGAGATACTCGCATTTCAATATTTAGCAATTTTTTAAAGGCTATAAGTGGATGAATACCTCCAAAATACATTTTTAAAAATATTTTATAATGTTGAATGAACCATTAAGTACCTTATCAAAACACAATATTAGTTGATAGCAATAACAGCAACCTTTAATCAAAGATTTACAAAAAATGAGCCTGACTTAGTGGGTTTTACCTTTCAAAATGACTTAGTCTGCCTTGCTTGTTAAGATTACTGTTAAATTGTTGCCATTAATGCCGCGAAATGGCTTTAAAATGATTCTAAAGCTGACTTAGTGGATTTTGCTTGTGTTTTAACGGTCTAAATGGATGTATTATTGACGTATTATGTTTGACTTAATGTGCATAAGAATAGTGTTTGACTAAATGAGTTTTGCTTGGCAATAATATCGGATTTATGAATTATGGGGAATTTAAAAACACGATTAAATAAACGACTTAATGGAGTATGCCAGTCGAAAGATGACGTTTGTTTACATAAGACCTTATACTTAAGTCATTTCGTGAAAAAACGTGACTTAATGGACTTTGCCACTAGACCGACGATATTTGCTGTAGGATGATATATTTTCACATTCAATTTCTTTAGTCTTATAGAGTGCATTCTTGTTTCATTTATAGGACTTGCTTATAAATAAACTGTTTTACTGAATATATAAAAAAGGAATATATAAAACGGTCATCGAAAAATGTGTCAGTGATTATAAAATTAAATAAATTACCGTGATTTACAATATATAACATTAACGGGGTTCTTTCCAAAGCTGTACACTTGTCCGATATGATTTTAGATTTTCACGGCCTAAAGTATTTTTGCTATTTATTTTTGGGGTGTTAAGCCGTGTTGCGCTACCTCCTCCTTTAGCCAACGTTTCGGACAGCGTTACAGTGTCCATCATCAGGGTAGATGTTGGCTATATCACCCCAAAAATAAATAACAAAAATGTATAGTTGTTATTTATATTTCCCTTTGCCTTTAAAGTACCCGTCTAATAGACCCGTCCCCGTACCTGTGTCGGACACTTTCAGAGCACAGGCACAGGTACTATCGGGCGTCGTAGGTAGCTGGCACCCCAGGTGTAAAGAAGCGAGGTGTCGCCTCTCCCGGCCCTAACCGAGCCACCCTACCGCATCAAGGGCTGGTTTATCTTCCGTGAAATTCGCCCGGACCACCCTGCTCCACGGTGATTTCTTTCAGATCCTCATCCAGTTAAGAAAAGCACCACTAAAAGCCAATTCTGCCCATTTAACTGAGATTTCGCTCTCTTTCTGGAATTGTTCTTGTTGATATTATGTGGACCGTTTGAATCGGCGTTTCAACAGCCTTTATTTGTGGCAGTTAGACTTGCTTTCCCATTTGAAGGAGGTGAATACAATTTCCTTCTTATGTATAATGACGGCCTCCGTGATCCCGAGGTAAGACTCTCGACTCACAATCCGAAGGTTGCGGGTTTGAACCCGGCGTGCGCAAATAAATTTTATTTGATTAATTTGTGGTATTTCACAATTAATTCATTTAAAATAATATATAGTATATTTGCGGAATGTTCCAAAGTGGAAGATATTCTCAGAATCGCTCTGTTGTAAGACACTACCATTCAGAATTGAAATGTTACTTGAAGTGGCTTTAGCCGTGTTTGGTGACCAGATCTGAACAACCAGGTACTTTCTCAACTTCCTCTTCCCCATCTCCTTCCCCTCTCCACTACCTTCAGCCTCACAACATACCCCAATTGGGGATGCCATAGTCTCATTGGCGAAAATCTTTATATTGCTGGAACAAAACTAGAGAAGGTACAGAGTATTGTATACTTGGGCTGCAATGTAAATGATAGATGGGATCATTCGAATGCGAATGGTCAGATGCTACGTGTTTTCGATATTATTTTATGGAATGGAAGATTGGACGCTTACTGAAGAATTAATTAGGCGACTTGAGGCATTCGAGATGTGGATGTAAAGAAGAATACTTAAAATAAGCTGGATGGACAGGGTTACGAATGAAGATGTTATGGTTCGGAAGAATAAAGAAAAAAAAGTTATCAAAACTATGAAAATCCGAAAACTTCAATATTTTGGACATGTGATGAGACATCCAGAGAAGTATGAGATCTTGCTTCTCATAATGCAGGGAAAGATTGCCGGAAGACGGGGCCCTGGAAGAAGGAGAACCTCATGACAGTCTACCGTAGAGCTGTTCCGGGACGCAGTAAACAAAGTCCGCATAGCCAACGTCGGTTGAACGGACACGGCAAAACGAAGAAGAAGAAGAAGAAAAATTATTATTAATATAAAACAAAATTGTGGAAGCAAAAGAATAAAGTATCAAGAGGTTGTTGATGAATGGGTGATGTGAAATATTCCTCTGAATTCCTGCCTAATGCGTAATGCTTAATCAAGTTAATTAATTTCAAACACAACGAACTTTTATTTTTTTCAGAATTACAGCGGATAAGTGTAAATCATATCAGACGAGCGTAAAGTACACAGGTACCAAGACTTGTTTTATTATATGAAAAAAAGTCGAGCATTTCAGGGTTAAGAATATCCTGACAATATTTTTTGAAAATCTCCTACTGCCAACATTGTAAGCTGAAAATGTTGCTTATGTCGTGATTGAGAACCTAGCTAACTCACTATTTATTTATTTTGCCAAGTTTACCAATATTTGAAAGGTTTCTCATTTTGAAAGGAAATGTTGCTGAGGCAAACATGTTTTACAGTTTCACAAATCCTACAATAATTATAATATCCGAAGATCTTTCATGTGTATTTTTTTAATGTGAAGCCAATTCAAACAACGCTTCAATTCTGAATAGTGGTTTTACACCAGGGTGATGCTGAAAGTATGTTTCGCTCTGGAACGTGCCCCATATAAACCTTATATTGTTTTTATGTGAAATTATTGTGAAAACAACAATCATTCAAATAAAAATCAATCAGGGCAGTCAACGGTCAGTAATAAAATGAAATAAAATGTTAAGGTGCTTAAATAGTACCTAAGTGGGAATTATTTGAGAGTACTTCGCACAGGGGGCGAAATATCACGAAATCTGTTGGTATACAATTAATTTTTTTTTTACAATCGGCCACTTGCATCACATTTAAAAAAAATTCCGGTTAAGGCAAATACTTTAAAACATTCTGTATTTTTTATCGTATTTTTGAAACTCTGGCGATTTTTTGAAAATTTCACTCGAAAAATCAGACCATTTTTTATAAACCAGTGGGACACACTTTTATGGTTGCGAAAAAACGATAATTACATAGCTGAAAATCTTTTTTAAAAAAAAAAACGTTTTCCACACGAATGGCACAGGAGAATAACGAGGCATACCAAAAATATTATATCTCATACATATTTTTTTACTTATTTCATAGTATTGATCATAAATCATTATAATGTTCAACGTCTGTATTACTAAATCCAATGTAATATACTTGTTCTTGTAAATTATAATAATAATAAGAATATTATAAAATTTGGTTTTGTTAAAATCAGCACCATTGCCATTATATCTCTAAAACACGTACAGACAGCACAAAATGTACGGGGTTCTCTTCTTAACATCTGTTAAAAAGTCAAACCAAATGATAAGTTCGCAGAAAACAAACAATAAATCCAGTGAACGTTAATTTTCAAATTCAAAAATTCGCCCGAAATCAAAGTGTTGGCTTACAAAAAAAATAAATCAGTGTGGAATTTCTCAAAATTAATAGGAACATTTTCGGAGACAGTACATTTTTATGTAGTGACGTCACGAGCCCAAATAATGGGTTTATTTATTTAAAAAAAAAAGAAAATTGTACATTTCTAAAAATTTTTACTAACATTTTCGTAATCTTAGTAAAAAAATCTATCCACACGATTTTTTCAAAGTCATTATGAAATCCATGCAAGTGGCCTATTACTGTTATTTTCATCATCGCGCTTTATCGCTGAGCTAATTAAGGCAAGTATCTAATTATTAATAATAATATCCACAAGCAAATGCTTTTAATGGAGGAAAAGTAACAATATAACATGTTCCATTTTTTAAGATAAATAAAATAAAAAATAATAATGTATGGATGCGGTAATAAGTCAAACAGCATACTATATAACTTGTATCAAAGGAAATTATTATGCCGTAACTTCAAGTTTCTCATCTCGATTTCACCAACTCCTCGATTAAACATGTCAATTTGTAAATTTCCTCGAAGCGGAAGTGTCTAAGCAGATGTTAGTTAAGACTGATTGCATTTTGCGGACAAATGAATCTCTCAATTTTCTTATAATTCCAAATAACGTTTAATAAATTCCTACCCCATCTGCCTCACGGTGTACTTCACAAAGGGGTAAGCAAATCGTTGGGAACGATTCAGGCTTTAATACGATGGCACCATTACAGACGGGATTATAATTGAACGACCAGGACGCATTGGTAATAATATGATTTTGCTAAATTAAATGCTAGGAAATAAATTACGTAAGGGGAGCTTTACTCTGACTTTAATTATAAATGTTTCAGCGTGTCGACGGCACTGTTCTTGACAAATATTAGAAATGTAAGAAAGGAAGAATAACCTCATTAAATTGTTTTAATTTGGATTTTCAAACAAAATTAAGAACACTATTTGGAAGGGCCGCCGCGAGAAAACTAAGTCAAATCCCCAAAAAACGATTTTACAATTGCTCCGAGCACGTGCGTTCAACTACGTAAACCTATGTAAAAACCTTTGTATTTCTATGGTACAAACATTACAAAAATTTAAATTATTTAAAAAGCTCGTCTTAGAGAGAGATCGTATGCACGTTTTAATGGATATTTGAGAGGGGGAGAGTTTTCTTCAAAGAATACATAAGTTTTTATCTTTTTTTATTTATTCTTAAATATGTTCTTTTTTCCACTTTCGAATGTTTTATTATCTGTTTCTATAAAATAATATTTTTTTCTTCTTATATGAATTATTTCATGCATGACAACCACAATACGGGCCTTAGCCTAGTATGTAGATATGCCTAGTAGCCTAGTAACGTATATGTTTTTTTCGAATTGTGGAACTATTATGGTAATGCCAGTTATAGAAACAAACAAAAAAAGGCTTTATTTCATGAAACGCATACTACGATAATAAAATTAGCACATAATTTGGTAGATATTTAACATTAATTACAGCTTTGTTCGTTAATAATTGTACCGCAAAAATAATATGATTTTTATCTTTTTACATACGTACTACATTAGTGTAATGAGGAAATCTACAGGTTATTTACATAAGTATAAATTAACTGCATTCGAAAATGTTGATTTCCCTAAAATAAAAATAAAAATAACTAAAAAAAGTACAAGTTCCTGTGACTTATTTTCAAATTTGTAATAATTAGAATTCAAATTTCACATAGTGAAATGGTAAGGTGGCCACCCAAATTAAATAAATATTGGATTTTTTAGAACACTCGAAAATAAATTATATATCTACAATCTACCTCTGTTTTGATAAGTTTTAAGATTTTCACGGCCAAAAGCATTTTCGTTATTTGTTTTTGGGGTGTTATGCCGTGTTGCGCTACCTCCTTCTTTAGCCAACGTTTCGGACATCGTTGCAGTGTCCATCATCAGGGCAGATCCGGACATCTACCGGATCTGCCGGATCTGCCCTGATGATGGACACTGCAACGATATCCGAAACGTTGGCTAAAGAAGGAGGTAGCGCAACACGGCATAACACCCCAAAAACAAATAACGAAAATACCTCTGTTTTCTTTTTGTGAAAAATGTTGTTTGACAATTTGATTGTTCGTTTATTATTTGTAAAACGTAAATACAAAAATTTTTAGATTGATAAATGTTGCCTTATTTTGTTTTTTTTTTTTATCACAATTTCACCAAGGTAAAGACTAACACCTATCTTGCGATGGGCTGAACACCTAAAGATAAGTCCTTGCATTGGATCGGCTGGAGCCAAAAAAAACCGCAGAAACCGTACACATTTTTTAAGGCAGGTCTTTTTTTAAATTTGGACCCCAGAAGGATTATCTCTATCTCTACATATTATAAATTGAAGTCCCCCGCGTCGTCTGTCTGTCTGTTCGCAATGAACTCAAAAACTACTGAACGGATTTTCATGGGGTTTTCACCAATAGTATTTTGTGAGGAAGGTTTAAATATGCAATTTGTCAAGGATTTGTGTAAATTGGTTGAAACATAACGATAATTGTTAGAAGTGTCGGAAAAAGTCAAGCCGCCTGGTAGTTTTCATCGAAAACGCTGCCTAATCCTTTTGGGATATAACAAAACAATTCAAAAACAAAACAAATGGGATATTCCTCTTTTATAGATCTACAAAAAATTCCGCGAAGGCATATATCTATCTTTTAGGGATAGCTTACTATACCCATTATATCTTTTTAAAAAATGGTCACGTACATTGCGGTAATGGAAAAGTTATTTAGACGGATAAAGTATTAATTCTTATTAACTTAAATAGGTTAGTTACCCCAAGCATTTCATGCAAATTATTATAATCCTTCACACCATCTCTACGTATTATAAATTAAAGTCCTCCGCGGCATCCGTCTGTCTCTTCGCGATAAACTCAAAGACGGCGGCGATTATAAAGGTTGGACAACCATCCAGTAGATGACGTTGTGTTTTATTAGCCACAGCAACGCGTGGCCGGGTCAGTTTGTAATATAATAATTTTGCAATGTTACCTGACGACCAAAGATATTGACTGACGACCAATGCAATACATTTTTAAACAATCTGGTCCGTACTAACTTTCTTTTATAAACACAAACGGCATAAGATATTCAATTTTTCAAATTAGGAGTCATCACAGGATTTTCGCTTGTACGTGAATTAATTCTCCAAGCATTGTTAGATTGGCTCTAATGTTGTGTTGAACCAAGGTTTTAATCTGTCGACCCAGAATTATGGCAGTATTAGCAGCAGGGAGCCTGTGGTCAGGCGAGAGATCTCAGAGGGTGAGCTTATATTAAATTTTATTGTCATCCGCGACTAAGTAATGCGAATATCGTGTAAGAAACGGCGTTTACCCCTTTGGGTATGCCGTACCACCCGCAACCCCTCCACCCTCTGTCGCCCGGGCATGAAATTAGGAGTAGTTAATGCTGTTGTGTGCATTACAACCTCCGAAGATTGTGTAAACACGCTTCCGCCGCATATTGCAGACCCCTGGTCTCGGGGGATGAAGGGGGTGAGGAGGCACCCTTGGAGATCAGAATGGACTTGAGGTCGAACGGGTCACAAATGGACTAAGATAATGCAAATGGCTTTTCAGAATCATGAACGTTTGCAATTTGTACCAGCCTGATCGTACCAGAGAGGCATTTCGCTAAAATGGAAGAATGTATTTCTTACGTCTGCGTTGCTTTGAGGATGGTTGAGCGAAATTTAAAACACAAATTGTTTAATTTTATCCAGCACAAAGAAAATAATTCGTTGTGATCATGTAAAATCATCTTCAAAGTCGTTCTGAGGGATTTTCGATAAGTGGAACGACATCAAAAATAAATATTGCTAAATCACATGACGGCCGGCGTGGTCGAGGGGTACGGCTATTGATTCGCAATCCGAAGCAAATTCGTAAATTCGTGGGTAAATAAATTTTATTTGATTAATTTGTGATATTTCACAATTAATTAATTAAAAATAATATGTACTTTATTTGCGGCACGTTCCAGTATGGAAGATATTCTCAGTATCGCCCTGGTATAAATCACCATTCAGAATTGAAACCTTGCTTGAAGTGGCTATAGCCGTGTTTGGTAACCAGATCTGAATAGCCAGGTACATTCCCACCTTCCTCTTCCCCCGTCTCCTTCCCCTCCCCACTAACTTCAGCCTCATAACATACCCCAATTGGGGATGCCGTAGTCTCACTGGCTCCAGACGGAAACAGCTGGGACTCTTGTTAGGTATTCATGTAAAAAAAAACTTTTCATCGAGCACAAATTTTATGAACAGGTGGCCGATGACAAAATCTGTCTGATGGCGGAACATTCTTCTTATTGTACTTTTAATTAAACCTGTACTTACAGATATATAGGTATAATACATTTAGAATATAACATTTAGAATCCCACGAAACCAGTGAAGTTTAAGTACCTACTTTAATATGATAATTTTATTCACATAGATACTTATTTGAAAACTAGGTTACCAAAAGTTATAAGAAAAACCAAAGAAATTGTTTATCTTTGTTGATAAAAAAGATTATTTTGACTAATTGTCTCTTACCGAGATATATTTGGAAAGAAACGTCTAATTTAGGTAAAAGATTCTGCTTTAGAATCTAGTCTAATAAGCCTCTCCCACTTCCTGTTGTGTGTTGGCGTGGGAGGAAGTGGGAAGTAAGAAGAAGGGAGAAGGAAGAAGGAAGTAGGGACGTTCCAGAAGCACGCCGTCCGAGCAGTTATTGTTTATGGTAGAACTTTTCTCATTTATCAATTATTATATTTCCAGCTGCGATGTATGGAGGACCGCGTTGAATTATTTTCTAAGAACCATAAGATGGCGGATTTTGTACACTTAAATCTTTAAGTGTTTTTTTTATTATTAGAAAAACCATTGTCTTTGAGAACCTGCACAAGGGGAAATAAACGAACTAGAGAAACGGACGATTATATGGTTTGGTAGATGGTCGAAGGTAGGAGTTTCAGAAGAATTTATGACAGGCAAGCCGATGAAAAAGTAGTCGGGGATAGAAAGTGAGATCTTGTCTCAAGAAAATCTAATGCTTTTGTCACGTCAATGCAAGGAAAGATGGGACTGTGTTATACATTAGAATGAAGCACGGAGTGTAGGACAGTAAGAAGATAGAGTTGTGTTGCCCATTCACGTTGCAAAATATATTATTTTTATATTAATTCCATACATAGAAGGCCTATATTAAATCTTTGAAAATGCTGTATGAAGGATCTTTTTGAAGGAAGGATGAAGTGAACATGGGTCTTGAAGAGACTCGCGTTGAAGGAGGAAGGAAAAAACAGCTCTCAGGTCTGGTTTCCAGATAGTCTGCAGTCAGGGTGTAATTTGAGCTGCTTTTGTAGACTTTCTACCAAGGGAACGTACAATGAGATAGAGAGAGGTGTTGGTTTGAGGTTATCATTTTTTTAGTAAAAATACTTATGTTGGTACTGGATATTTGTAACTGTTTATTCTGTTGAATAATTTTACAGCGAGAAATTCGATTCTAAACACTTGACTGGCGACAATAATTGAGAGTAATTCTTAAAGTCTAGCAGAAGCAAAAATAATAATTTTGCTAATTTATAAGACTGATACTATAGTAGAGATACTGTAGTACCTACTTGTGGAATTTTGGTGAAATTCATATTGTTTTTTTCTGCATTCTTTCTCGGGTTTAACTATGGCTCGGCATTATACTTTTTTTTGTATTTGTTAAAAGATTGAACGAGAATTATTTTTCTGAAAATAGGTTTCAAAGACGGCGAAAAAGTAAAATTTCTAGTGCCGTAAAACAAAATGCAATATGAAAAGAATTCTCGCCAAAGTGGGTTTCGTTCCCGCCAAGACAATTTCTTTTATCTTTTTAATTGGTTTTCATATCTCGTGCATTGTTTTCATTCTTAGTAGTAACTTTCCCCGCCATTAAATCACGAGAATCAGACTATACAGTAGTACCTAGTACCTTTCTTGTTAAACGCATTTTATTCCAACCTTTTTTTTTTAACTAAGATATGAAGTAAAAAAATGAAAATAATGAAATCGATCACTCACAGTAATAAAGTTTAAAAATATAACACCACCACAACTAACAGTCAACAAACATGAAAACGTAGAAATCAACAAACGTGAAGATGATAAAATCAACAAACATGACGATGATGAAATAATGGTGTAACAACGCAATTTTTTTTAACATTTGCTCCACGCAGAAGGCTCTAAGGTAAATAATTTCCCTCAGGGCCTATGTCATCTTTTGAGATGCTGTGTGGAGGGTTGTTTTAGGGAAAGGAAGGGGAGGAAGTTCTGAGAAGGAAATAGGTATGAGGGGTGGGTAAGAAACTGCGGGTCAGTGTGTCCAGGAGTGACGGACATATGAATCCATCCCTCCAAATGCGAAGGATAAAAGACCTCCCTCGACCAGTCTCTCTCGATCCTGTCTATCACGCAGTAGGTGAGCAGACGCATCGACCGCCAAGACCTGGACAAACCTCACTTGCATGAACCCGGGAACCCCTGCTAAGTTACCAAACGTAGCGAACCACTTGGGTTGACCTATGGCAGGGGTGTTGGTTATCCAATAAATGGTTCCCGGGGTGGCGGTACCCATACCCGTTTCCCAAATTAACTACAGCCCGTCTCAGAACAGAAATTCCTTGTAAAGAAGACTGAAAACTACTATATACTTTGTATAAATGGTAAAAGATTAAATTAATGTTTTTAAAATTGTAAAAGCATCCTACGCTTTTTTTTCAGATAAATAAATCAAAAATGACATCTTTGAATTTTCTTTTAAAGTTCCACATTCGCAAAATCACCCTGTGTAAGGACATTTCTAATTTATTGAACGTTGCTCTAAATTGATTTTTCTTTGTTTTTGAACGAATCAGAAAAGTTGTGAGTTTACCTGAAACATCATGCTCCTAGGCATATTTTCTGTACTTTCATAAAAAAAAAACAGCATTTCCTAATGGGGATACCAAAGTTACGCCGCATTTAAGAAAAAGTTGAGTACTTAGTTAAAACAACGTAGAATTATATATTCATAAACTTCGATGATAATACAAGCAACCCTAAGTGACCACCTCAGGTATGGGGGCTCCATCGAAGCCAGAGTAAAATTAGCCTTCCAAAAACTGGGCGTACTGTATAGGGCCCGCAGATACTTTAATAGTTGCCAACTGCTAACCTTGTACAAATCACAAGTGTGCCCCACGGTTGAATTTGGCAGCCACCTCTGGTGTGGAGCTCCAAAATACTTGAAAAATACCCTCGACTCCTTGCAGAAATGGGCGGTTCGTTTAATAGATTCTCCCATCTTAACAAACGGATTGCAATATTTAGAGCATAGGCATCGGGTGGGAATGCTGTCCTTGTTATACCGGTATTACAATGGAAGATGCTCCGAGGAATTAGCATCATTGATCCCTTCGGTGCCGGTGCATAGTCAGGAAACACGCCAAACGCGTGCCCAACATTTGTACACGGTTGACATTTGTCACATGAGAACGGGTCGTTTCTTCTTTTTTTCGACTCGTTCTTGTGTTCAACAGCTCGGCTGTGGATTGATTTGCCGGCCTCTGTGTTTCCTCCTCCCTACAACATGGGTCTCTTCAAGACCAATGTTAATTCCTTCCTTTCCTTAAAAAGACCCTCCACACAGCATCCCAGATGACATTGGCCCTGAGGGAAATTATTTTCCTCAGGGCCTCGTCTGTGGAGTAGATTTACAAATTTATCCATAGTTCCACAGTACACTGTTTTACGCTATTTTTTTTAATTTCCGTTGACCTTTATTATTGTACATTTGATGTAGAATTTTATTTATTTTTTATTTTAATACATTTTTTATTTTATTTTATTGTTTGGTGCTATCTATGTTCTCCAAATCCTAATTTATTATCTCTAACAAACTCCTTCGGTCCTTCAGCCATCCATTTCTTCAATAGCTCTAAGAGTACATCGGGTACCTGTACCAAATTAAATAACGACAGCAAACTCAGTCATTATTTGGGGTAAATGAGTGGGTTTGCCCCCCTCCCTGAGCACAGTGCGCGGTGCAAGGGATGGGGTGTAGGGTGCTCCCGCCGCGCACCAGACGTGGCGTGCCGGGCCGGGGGTGCCGGGGCCGGGGTAGCGCCGTGCCTGGCAGTGCCGATGTCGCCAGTGTTTACACGCCATCACACTATCGGCACCATCTAGCGGTGGCGTTTACAACTAATAACCCTAATCACCACCGGCTGATATTAATATAACGCGTTTTTTATCCGGGAAAGTCACAGTGACAAAGATTTAGCGGGCAAATATTTGGTCACTGTCCACGAATTTCCAGATAATTTTCGTTAAACAAGTTCTCAAACCTCCTGCCTTGATTTGTATCACCAAAGCATGCTGATTATTTTGCAAGTATTTTTTTGGGTGAGCGATGCCCTGCTTTGTTTGCACATTCTGTTTCCATTTCAAGATGGTGGTCGTTGTAATGGTTCAGTAAAGACTCCTTTTCAGCTCTGAAATTTCTTATTCATAATATTACGATGTCTACCTGCCTGAAGAAAATTTGAAAAATGAATTGTCATTGAGATAGTGACGTTTCCTTGGACAAATTATTATACAATTCCTTATGTGAATTAAAAAAAAAATTACATTAACTGCACACAGGAGGCCCTAAGAAAATAATTTCCCTCAGAGCTTATATAATCTTTAGTCGTAGAAACGATTCGTTCTCACATGACAAATGTTAAATTGTTTGGCGTGTTTCATAAAATATATGATATAATATAATTATGTAGGTAAATATTTAAGTACCCATTTACCAGGAGCGGTCCCTCCATACATACTGTGGATGCGGCGCTTCCCTTCCTTTCTAGGCGTATAATAAATATAATAATAATTGTTATTTATTTATTCCACATTAAAAAAAGCTCTGAGCTTATTTTTTTCTAGCCGAAAACAGCAATAAATACTGCAATTTAACGACACCGTCCCAATCTCAGCAGCATAAAAAACATAGAACGCGACGCGCGGACCGGGCCGAAATACATATAACACCATTCTCGATGCTAGTGTATCGAATGTCGCGTAAACGCACCAATACCAGCAACAAATGTTCTACTCACTGAGTATTGATACTAGGAAATCGAAAACTGATAAGTTTTGTATCAAAAGTGTACAGGATTGGTTATTTATATTTGTTAGTTTTTTTATTTTTATTTAGTAACTATATAATATTTTTTACATTTTTATATGAAACATGTTAGTTAGATGTATATATAAAATATATTCGTAGTCCTCCTCACTAGGAGATCCTGTGCTGAGGGGGACTATGCTTTGGATAAGTTTTTCAGCGACTTCTATGGTTTAACTATTGATTGGATAAGGTTTTCCGAAACTTCTATGATGTTTTAAGTATACTAGTACGTTCATTTTCCGATAGATTCTTCAGCCAACATTTAACGTCCTTAGCTATTTTTTATTTTTATTTGTTTGATACTAAGAGGGAGTTTGTTATATAACTTTACTGCTAAAAATGCAGAACTTCTTTGACCAAATGAAGAGTTACACTTTGGTATATTAAGTATGTCTGTTTGTTTGGCTCTGGTTTTATGAGCGTGTGAGGTGTCTGCCTCTGAATCATTTTTGTGGTGATGTACTAGAATGTTTTTGGCATAGATTTTCTGTATGCTTGGAACATCAAACTGTTTAAAAATTTCTGTTGTTGACGTCCTTATGGGGACCTTTAGAATGGTCTTAATAATGCAGTTCTGAGTTACCTTAAGTTGTTTTAAGTGATTAGATGCTGCTGAGCCCCATCCTATTACTCCATATTCCAACCGAGAGTGGCATAAAGCATAATATAATTTATATTACATTGGTTATTTATTTTTAAGAATGCCTGAAGTCGACAAATTAAGTTAATTTGCTTTATTATTATTGTTTTTGCTTTTATTTTCACATTAACAAAAATCATTTGATAATTATCATAATAATATTTACATTTGGATGACCATTTAAACATCTCCACAAGAAGTCATTCATTAATTTATGTACCTATCATGCATTTATGTATCTATTTTATTTAAGTGAAACAGCAGCCTACAATAAGAATGGTTTATTTATATGTTTATTATTATATAAATATTATCTTCTTAATTGAAAAACCACTTAAAGAATTCGCTGTCATAGAAAAAAATTGTACCTAACTAAACTATGATATATTAACCAATAACAATTCTTACATTTATATATTTATAATTCGACTACCATAATACGGACATGTGCCCAGCGTGATAATCGAATCACCCGTAAAAACTGTATTAAAAAGTTATATGATAAATAAAGAAGAGAAAATAAAAATGGATTCTCCGGTTCATCCCGCATCCATGATGTTAAAGCTAAGTTTACACAAAGCCAGTGCTCTGCCGCCAGTCCTACATACAAGCCTGCGCTGGCCCGGCCCGTGGTGTTTAGACGAGGCCAGTCATTTCTGGATTTTTCTTGTGGTGAGCACACGTTCGAAACAAAAATGAATTCGGGACAAATCCGGCTGTTGAAAAAAAAATGTTTAAAAAATATCTCTGCAATATTTTTAGAAGAGATAATTAATATAATAGAGGAAGAAATCTGAACTGGAGCCTCTGCTTTGTTGCTACAACAACTAAGATTAGAAGATCCTTCTGAGTACGCCTTGCGTTGGTTTTAATTTCACTTATAGAAGGCTCAATTCAGCGTCAAGACACTCTGATGAGAGATGCATTACCAGCAAAAATAAACGTGTATACACTCCACGGATATGCGCCAGTGACTGGCGCGATAAGTCTACACGTGTTGCAACGCTGGCACGGGGGCTGCGGGGCACGCGGGCGGAGGTCACTGGCTTGAAAAATAGACTCGCGCTCTATTTTTTTTTCGGCTTGGCTTGAAAAACTGTTTACGAGGCCAATACCAAGCCAGCGCTGGCCTCGTGTAAACCATACTTTAGAATAAGTTTGATATTTGCGCATGCGCATTTAGTTCTGACTGCCAAGTTTTGTCTGAAGCAGTATACGCATACAACGGGCAGGAAACAACTTTAATGCGCATGAAAATGACTTTAATGCGCAGCGCACAGAATAGCATAACCAAGACGCGTTGATTAATTCGGTAGAGATTTGTTCGCGCGACCATTTTAACAGTTTGGCTTGAATAACTGAAGCCGATTTATGCGGTGAATATCTTTCGAACATCTATTTAATTAATTTAATTTTAGAACTGTAATAATTGATGGGAAGCATAAAGATTTATATAGCTAATTTGACTTACTATTTTTGTCAGTAATCGCATCTTGTTCGTGGGCTAGTCTATAAATATTTATATTTGATATTAGGTAGATATATGAGTATACTTAAGCATCCCTTATACAAAGAGTCACCGACCGCCACTGCTGCTTACCTATAAATCTTATGATTTTAAAGGAAAATTTGGTTTTGATTTATTAAATAAGAGAATATTCGAAACGTAGGTACTTTTTGAACTTGAGGTCAACTGGTCACAGAACTACTAGCATAAATTATATGAAATGTGTTGTGATAAAAATTTTATGATCATTTTTATTTAATTATTCCATTTCCTTGCCACAACTTCTTAAAACCAAAATAAAATATAGGATTTAAAATTTATAATAAAACAAAACTTTTAATACCAAATTGTACATATAATTTCAAAAGCGTAAAACTTGAAGCAAAAACAAATAATGATTGTCATACTGAAAATGATCATAAATAAATTATATATTGTTGGATAACAGACAGTTGACTTCTTTTATGAATCAAGCAAGCATTTCTAATTAACGACAATTTTTTCTGTTATAACAAGTGAACAGTAGAGATGGGTGAGTTTTACATTTTACCGGGGCCTCTAAGGCCTGCTTCCTGTTTTTCTTTTCCTTTCCTTTATTTTTTCCTTTATATCTTGATACATTTCAAAAGTAATTTTTAACATATTTTCTAAATATATATATAAGATGACACAAGATAGAAATAATGTAAAAAAGTAAAAAAATATTCATAAGACAAAAGTAGATAATGGGAACCCACTAAGGCGCTGCCTGTGCGTGGGTAATATAAACTAAAGTGCTAAATTTGACCAATAAGTTAGTGGTACAAGTAAAAAATGTAAATTTCAAAGTGAATTTTTTTTTTTCGTTATTTGTTTTTGGGGTGTTATGCCGTGTTGCGCTACCTCCTTCTTTAGCCAACGTTTCGGACATCGTTGCAGTGTCCATCATCAGGGCAGATCCGGCAGATCCGGTAGATGTGTCTGCCGGATCTGCCCTGATGATGGACACTGCAACGATGTCCGAAACGTTGGCTAAAGAAGGAGGTAGCGCAACACGGCATAACACCCCAAAAACAAATAACGAAAATGCTTTTGGCCGTGAAAATCTTAAAACTTATCTTCAAAGTGAATGTTTAAAAATATAGGTATGTATCTTTGAAAATATTGTAGTAACAAAGTGACACATATAAGTTAGTTGATTTTTTGTCACCATTTCAAGAAGATAAATAAAGTTAGTCTTGAAGTTACAGTAGAATTATATTAAAAAGTGAAGCATGAAGGTTTACATATAGTTTATAAAAAAGTAGTATTTTAAAATTAGGTACTCGAGTTCTAGGAGCAGGTCCCGTGTGGCGTATTTCCAAAACCTATACCGGTTCAGTCGGTAGCGACAATTTACATTTTCAATATAAAAATTTAAATATTTACAAATAAATTATTCATTTTGAATATACACATTAGAGAGATTATTTTATCTAGATTTTAGAACAATTTTAATTTTCGAAAAATGATAAAAAATAACCAATACAGAGGTGAACTTTCAATATATGGGAATAATATCAAAATTTAAATATTTCTAACATACACACTGGAAAGATTATTTTATTTAGATTTAAGGACAATTTTTGTTTTTGCGAATTAAAAAAAAATAACCAATATAGAGGTGTATTTAAAATGTTAATTGACGCTACCGAGACTGAACCGGTATAGGTTTTGTAAATACGCTCCCGGGTCCGAGATGCGGAATGGGTATCGGGACGCACTTGTTCAGCCGGAGCTGGACCTTGGGCCGGACCTCGGAACTGGACCTCCGAGCCGGACCATTTATAACCCGCACAAGAAGTCGAACTCGGAAAAGAACCCTAACGACTCGGGGATGCCAGTGGAGGCATTTGGATTCCGGCTCTAGGTCCGGCTCCGAGCTCAGGGTTTGGGTCCGAATCCTAATTTGAGAAATAATTAATTTTATTTTTGGAAACATTCTCTTCGACATTGGTTTAAATCCGAATTTCACAAAACACTTAAAGAATATATGACTTAATATTATTTCTATCATCATTAGCTTAGTTTTGTATAATAATCCCACTGAACGAGATTCAATGAGTCGTGCTCTAATTACGATACGGGAAGAAAGAGGGACAGTGAGAAAAATGTGGCCTTCTTTAGAAAGTACAAAACAATAACCTAAAAATAAAGAAATAAAAACATATTATTCTTTGGCCATTATGTGAAATCTATTAGAGCATTATCGATATAAGAAAGCCGTTAGCGACGCGATAATTCATCTGGGTGAAATTTTGTTTGGAAACTCTTCTATTGTATTGGCGCATTACGCTTTCAAAGTTTGACGTAAATTGCTTTATTACGATTTTTTTATTGTTCTCAAAATAAAGGAGACGCGTGAATAAGGGGAATTTCTTCTGTAGAATTGGAAATTATGTGAATGTAGGTTTGAAGGGTTAGGGTAATCTAAATACAAATTTATTTACCAGAAATAAAGAATTGGTAATTGGATTACTTTATATTTAACGTCTTTCATGAATAACGTAATTTCAAAGACGCTTATGAAGGTTGAAGTCGTTTACAATTTTTTTAATGATTTTATTATGTGTTGTAATTTGACACACGCTATTAAAGATAGCAGGATTTAAATCAAATGCGGTTTATTTCTTTAACCCTCCGACGAGCGACAACCGGGAAGCGGAACAAGGTCGGCGCAGATATAATTTCATCATTTAAATACGATTAGTATTTGAGTAATAATTATGGGATGATTTTCATAGCGCAATTATCTTGAGAAAATCACCTCAAAGGCCGTTAAATCACCTCAAGGGCGGTAGCGTCTTCACAATCCTCTCAACACAACACTCATTCCGAAACGATTTTTTTAATTCTTACTCCCCATGTACGTGTCTACAAAACGGCTAATTAAGATTTTGAAAAATCTATATATTTGCCTACCTTATGTGTAAAATAAATTTTCAAAAAGTGAAAAACCTACATTTATTTAAAAGTGAAATAAGTAAGTATATAATGCAAAAGAGCCTTTATTATTTTATTTCAAAGTATCTGGGTTAGCCTCTAGTTATATAAAAAAAGATAATTTATTTCTAATTCTTAAAAAAATGTAGAAGGTATTTCACAAATGTACTAAGTTTTCTCAGTATTCATCGAATGGTTAATTAAATGTACATTTAAAGATTATCATAAAATGTCGACCCCAAGCTATTCACTCTCTAAATTATTTTATAGATATTTCTCTTTGTGAAACCGTTCTTCAGTCGTGTTTGTGAGATATGTATGTATATTTCGAATGCGGGTTTGCACGTACCTTTGGATTGGTGGGCCGTTCTTCCAAGTATGCAAATTCTTATTTCCAAACGTGGGAACAGCGCGACTTTAACGTTTTTTTTCTCTTTTTAATCTTCCGATCGGAAGTGTCAGACTCGAATCGATTTAATTCGTGAGAAAAACTCTTTCTCATAAGAATTCAATAACGCGAACACAAACCAACGACTTGTAAAATATTTGTTAAATTTGCACAGACCTAATGCTGTTTATACAGGAAACCGGTTTGGAAAAAAAATCTAAAATTACACAACTGTTTCTGTGCCCGTTGAGCCATCGAACTCGAGGTAATGAAACCGTCTCGTTCTAACAATTAACATTTTCGCTCATCGGAAGGTTAAAATAGTATAATATTAGGAAAATGAGAGATGAGGTGTGTTTTCTCAACTTCTTTCGAAAAAAGAAGGAAACAATATAATTTTATGTTATTAAGAAAGTTTTGAAGTCACCTCTTCTTGATAAAGAAAATGGATTTATCAGATTATATTCGACAAACGTTGCGATTAGATTACACTAGTAACTGAAAGTAAATGTAAATATTTCAGCCCTTCCTGAAACAAATCAGGTGCCCCATATATTGTACCTATTAGAAAATGCATAGAATCAAATTAATTTAGTAAAATGTCTAATTTAAATAAGTTTTCCATTCATACCAACTGATCGTTAAAAATGTCAGAATGTAACGGCAATGGCATAGATATATTTTTTAAAAGTATATTTACTTCTTTACCAGGGATCCCTGTTCCCAGGCGGATTCTAGGTTGCTGTATTGGTGTTACATAATGATTTCATCGTCTTCATGTTTGTCGGCTAAGTTTCTTGATTTACTTTCTTTATGTTTATAGATCTTATTTTCATATTTGACTCTTTAATATAAACACTGACACTTCTTGTGTAGGGTGTGGTAAAGAAACTTTTCTTTTTAAGGATTTAATATAAAAAATAAAAGTATTTGGTATGTAATTAAGTGTAATCTTATATATAAAAATCGCTAAATGTACTGCTAAGAGAAAATCTCGAGAGCAGCTGAACCGATTTTGCTAATTCTTTTTTTAGAATATTCCTTGAAGTACGAGGATGGTTCTTATGGAGAAAAAAATTAAGAAAATTGCGCAGAAAATTGGATAATTTCAGAAAACCTAACGACTACCGCACGTTTGACAGTTCGCGTGTTTGAGAATAACATTTTGCAAAACAATGATTGTTAAATCAGGATTCTATTTTTGAAAATCTTTAAGTTGATAAATTTATTTAAATTAGGTACTCCCCTAATAGTTTGAATCGAATCAAGAATTTCAGATATTTTAAATAGGTACCTTTGTTAGGTACCAAATTAAATATATATGAAAAATGGAAATTTGAATAAAAATTGTAAAAGGTGGCACGCGGGCTGTTTAAAAACTGAATGTACTGGGATTGAATATATGGAAAGCGGGAGGGAGAGAGAAATGGTGGAGGAGGGTGAGGGTAGGGGGGGAGGGGGGAGTGTGGAGGGAGGGCGGTGAGAGGGGGGGGGAGGTGGAGGAGGCGGAGTGGGAACCCCCCTTACACCATGCGAGCGAAGCCGCGGGAAAAAGCTAGTTCTTCATATATTCGAAGGACCTTTGTATGATAGTTGTGTAATGTAATTTGAAACTACTTTACTAAGGAGAAAAACGTCACTTACAGCATATAGGTAAGGAAGAAATATGGCTTACTGTGAGACTCTGTGGCATTCTCTTCGTAATATATGGTTTATATAATTACAATGCATTTATAGCGGATTGTTTTGTTAAGCGGCGGGTGCGGGAATTGATCGAGATCGGAAATGAGTAATTAGGCAAAATGATGTTTATTAGTCGAGAATCAATTGATGGCAATGCGGTTCATGATAGTTACACACAGGAGCAATATGGTTAGGAATATGCAACAATTTTATCTCCAAAGAACAGCGGTTTATGAATGTAGGTATGGACATAAATGTAGATGTATTATGTAGGTGGCCCAACCAGTAATGTTGATAAACAATATTTATTTTTGGATATTGAAAGAACATTATAATGAAATAAGAACATATAATAATGCAGTTGGAAAGAAAACCTCTGTAAGTTAGTGGCCACCGTTTTCCGATTTCAGAAGCACCTCTCTGCATGTCCCAACTTGTGAACAAGGTTATTATGTTTTAGTGGGGATATCTAAAGGCAGAAATATAAACACCGCAACACAATTCTGCTTTAACTGAAGAAAAAAATTGTTTATCAGCAATAGTTTTATTTGCTTTATTCGTCCTTAAATGACATTTCTGGGTCCCACCCTGTAAAAATAAAAAAAAAAGCACAACACTCTCAACGAAGTTTAATAATCCACACGGTTCTAACAGTCCTCAAGGGGGCCATACGGATCCCATTCTATGGAAGGTTTGGTCAAGTGACGATATTATATTGTCGTTAAGTTCGTATAGAAAAACTATTCGTGTAAAACCCACAGCGATGGATTGCCCAATAAAAATATATAAACATGATTGCTTTTTCAGATGCCTTTTTTTGTTTGGGTTTACCTACTGGTACATATTTAAATAAAATGTGACTGGTTTAAAAAAAAATTAATAGCACCACACAGAAGGCTCTAAGGCAGCCTATGCCATTTTTGGGAATAGTGTGTGGAAGGTCTTTTTATGGAAAGGAAGGAGAGGAATTTCTGGGCAAAGGAAAAGGTGTTAAGGGTGGTTATCCAATAAACGGTTCCCGAAACGGTGGTTCCAATAAACGGCTATGTTAAACTTATGAGTTATGTTTCAACTCGAATGTTTTGCATTTCGTCTGTCTGTAAATTGATTCACTAAAAAATATATTTGTGAAATCGTCGCGTTTTCATTTTCGGATTTTTTTTTTTAACATTAAATCCACACTCATCTGAGAAGCTGTGTGGAGGGTCTTTTTGAGGAGAGGAAGGAATTCATAGGGTGAGGTTTTTTCGGATCTTGGCGGTGGGTGTGTCTGCTCATCAGCTGCGTGGGAGACCAGATGTTTGAGGGAGACCTTGTGACCTCTCAAGCAGAACTCTTTTGGAACATAGCCGTGCACCGCACTGGGAGGGAGGGATTCGTACGTCCGTCACTCCTGGACCCAATGACCCCCAGATTCCTACCCACTCCTCATTCCTTATCCTTCACAAAACTTCCTCTCCTCCATTTCCTTTAAAAGACCCTCCACGCAGCATCCCCAAAGATGACATAAGCCTCGAGGCAAAATATTTTCCTCAGGGCCTCCTGTGTGGAGCTATTGTTAAAAAAATGCAGGAAAATGATGAGCAGGTACTACATAATTAGGGAATGGGTAGGAATAATCTCTCAAATGTCCAATTTATTTTGACACATAAGTACGTTCTTTAGAAGTAAGTTGGGTGGGCGATCCTGCGTACGTAGAAGAATCAAAAGGGACCATAATGCTGAAAGGTGACGTGGTTCTAAAATACATTTTCTTTATTTATTTACAAACCTATTTACATTTTATGGAGAAAAACATTTATTTTGGAATGGAAAAAAATAGTTTGAATAAAATAATAGCTTCAAAGATTTACAAAAAAAGCTCTTCGTTGTTGTTAAGTCTGGCATAGAGCACAAATTTCATGCAACACGTTAAACCCAAAATTAACGTCAAAGTGGAGGAAATTATTCCAAATGCGTGGTTCTCGCCAATTAGCTTTGATCCGACATTTTAAATGCACCCCGACTCGTTGATTCAAATATCAAAAACGAATTACTGCCCCGGCGACACGACAAAAATAACTGTCATTGTAAAATAGTACGACAAAATGATTATATTTCTCTCAACACGCAATGTTCTGACTTGGGAAATCAAGAAGTCCATGTTTTAATGCTGCTAAATAGATTTCTAAATCGTCCGTGATTTAGTACTGCTAAATAGGTTTCTGAAATGTGCCGATAATTACCAAGAAACCAATCACGTAGGCAAATACTATTTTAAATTAAATTAATGAGTTCTAAAAAATATACCAGTTGTTATCATGAGATGATTAGGTCAAGTGGGTGTGAAAAAAGGAGACGGTGATACGTAAGGGGATTTGGCACCACATCTGGTTCCCACCCATCGGTCATGACTTTAAATCCTCTGCTGGTCTAAATTCTAAGTCCTCCATCACGATGCATGAAACATTTTACGTTTAGTGCGATTTTAGTAGGAGTTTTTCTAATACAAATTGTCGGGTTATTCGTAACCCGGGAATGTTTGTAAAAAGAAAACTAACTAACTAACCATCACGCTGTTTCCCCGCAGGGGTAGGCAGAGAAGACGGACCGCCAAACATCCCGGTCTTGGCACACATTCCTTGCCTCGTTTACATTCATACAACGTCTCATACATTCTCTTCTATTATTCTGACTCTTGACATGGCCCGATTCAAGTATCTGATTCACTTGGTCGTGCGATGTCTTTTTTGGGCGTCCAAACCATCGGAGCGTTCCTTTTTTGATCTTACTCATTACGCTTATACATCAGCCTTGCATTCTTTGCGGATTTCCATATTTCTCACACGATCATACCTGGTTTTACCACACATACGCCTCAGGGATCTCATTTCTACAGCGTTTAGTCTACTTTCATCCTTCCTCTGCCAGTTCCATGCCTCACTGCCATACATCAGGGTAGGTTTCAGTACTCCATTATGGACGGCTAGTTTCGCGTCTTTGGACAGTTTTTTTGTTGGTGCCAACGGCGTTCAGTCCTCCATTAATAGAGTTACCTGCATTCACCCTTCTTTCAATATCTCTATCAGCCTTCCCATCTCTCGTAAACATACTTCCCGAATAAACAAACTCATCCACCTGCTCCAAGTATTCATCATTCACAACTATGTTGCATACTGTTTTCGTACTCTCTCTTTCAAACACCATGACTTTAGACTTCTTCGAAAATTAAAATAAGGTTAGAAATAGTACTTTTTTTATTAAAACACCTATGTTATAAAAGCTTTTAGCCACTTAAAAAAAGTCTTGAAGAAGCCATCACTTGGGCGCGTGAAATTTCGGGATCGTAGAATGGATATGTATTGTAAGTATTGATGTCTGAAAACTTAACAATATATTAATGTATTATGTAAATAGTTTTTTTTTTCTGATGGGGCTGGCTACTTTACCAATGTTCCACAAGGAAAATTGGAGATATGGAAATATCAATATTTTTGGTAATTCACCTGTTCATTGAAAAAAATCTCACAATGTAGTCGTGAACGTAAATCAGTCCATTTATTAAATGGCCAATGTGCGAATATTGTTACAAAAAATACGATAGATCAAAGGCAGGTATTTCCACATACATAAGATGTATAAAATGCAATAATGTGTTTACGCGAATGCAGAGAACAAACCCCAAGTTGCCTGTACCTATGGCGATATGTTGGGGCATGTTTGAGTCAAGCAATATCGATGGTAATAATTCAGCCGGTCTTTGAGAGCGTTCGGGGTAATACATTGTTTTATGAAAGTGCTCCAAAGGTAATCTTGCGATATCCGATACAACCCACGTCTCCTCACCCCCCACCTCACTGAACCCACCCCCGTCCAACCCCCTTGCGCCTGACTGCCGAGGCTTGACTCACGAATGCACATTGCATAATTTGTTAGACGAAGCCACGTGAGATATTATATCAGACAGTGGCGTGGATCAAAAGATACTTTCATATGAGTTTTTTTTTACATCAGTAATTAAAAATATTAATTTCGGTTGTGCGTCTATCTGCAACTCCTGTTCACTTAATTCTCAAACTTTAGTTTTACTTCAATATTTAAGTTTCATCTTCGAAGTTAGAATTCTTCTTTGGAGAATCCAAACCAGCCATAAACCTACCTACGAGTATAACATAATGTAAAAATATATATATTTTAAATGCCATTTTCAAAATTGAAACTGACTTGTCGGGAATTCAGATATCCCCATTGATGTGTTATTAATATTTAGATGAGAAACAAACCGAAAAAAGGCCTTACACTTTTCTACCTCAATTTAGTCCAATTCGACCCTCTACGCCGAATGACCAGAAACTACCAATACTGGTCTCCTCGCACTGACTAACGTAATTATAGTAGATCACATTTCCATGATTTGTCACGGGTCTTTGCTAGCAGTTTAAATTTTTGGTGTTTTGAGTGATTTCATTGATACAAAATATGTGAGGACGTTTTTTGATTTCATCCAAAAAAATTACAGAAATTAATGATAAAGTGCACAAATTTACAATTACAATTTTAACACTTGGTCATCTTTTAATTCAAGTGATCAGGAGAAAATGTTCTAGTTGTCTCTTTATATTGAATTTTCTAAAAAAACATAAGGTTAAATTATTTTTGAGTTAAAATACAGAACATTCTGTCAAAAAAAAGTTCGCCAGAATATCATCTTTGAATCCATTAATATCAATCGTTTTGAAGAATTTGGTAAGTTAAACATAAGAAAATAGTTTTTTAAACAATTATAATACTTTGTATTTGCAGTCTGACTTCTGTGTATATAAAAAAAAAATCATGAATTTATTTAAAGACTTTTTTCGTGGAAACTTATTTTACGGCACTGAAAATAATAAGGGATGGGATTAAAGCATGGCATGCAACAAATTATTGTGAAGTTATTTAATGCGGCACAAGATAATATTAATAATTTGCCATGTCAAGCCTACCTGACTACCCCTAACCTGGCAGCCGCACAGCCTTCCAGTCTTCAGCCTCGCAGGGAGTGGGGCGGCCTTCCTACCGCCTGCATCGTGCACCGCGCTACCTGCTGTCAACACGGCCGGGTGGGGGTGGGAAGAATAAGGGACTTACCTGAAACCAGAAGAAGATTTTTTTATTTAAATGTCACGAAAAGGTGTTATATTCGTTTATTTATCCGTACATTAAGTAGTTTATTAAGTAAAATTCGGTGATTTTTTTTACCCAATTTCGATTTACAATCAGATCGCAATAAATTAACATTTATCTTTTACTTAAATTAATTATCCCCACTAAGACGTTAATATAAATAAAAACTTAGTGTGTTGATAGTTTGTACATAAAAAAATTAAAAAATTAGAAACATGAATACCAATATAAAAAAATTTAAAACTCACCTTAAAAATTATACTGAAAACTTCGTTTAAATGATAAGTTAAATGTGATATAAATAAACTGAATGATATAAAAAAGCAATACAATAACACCCCCCCATACACACAAGCCTTGCTTAATTATGGGGGTACATCAAATATATCTACTATGTAATTAATTACTGTATAAAATTTATTTGTAATTTATGTACCTTCTACTACTAATAAAAAAAATAAAAAAAATAAAAAAATATAAAAAAATGATAAGATAAAATATGGGTATATGAAACTACAGAAATCCGATTTTATAGAATGAGAAAAATCAAAAACCTACAGAATGAGAAGAAATTGTCATTCCAATTAAAAAATTAGGACAAAATTTGTAAAAAATGTCAAAATTAGTAGTAAAAGCAGGTCGCCTTAACAAGCCGTGGCGTTTAAATTTATTTCAATTTAAAACGTTTTTTTATTACGATTATTAAATTCACGATGAAAAATGTTAATTTGTGTACATCTCTTTTTCATGTTTTTTTTTTCATTTGCTATCCTTGTTATACCGGTATTACAATGGAAGATGCTCCGAGGAACTAGCGTCATTGATCCCTTTGGAATCGGTGCATAGTCGGGAAACACGCCAAACGCGTGCCCAACATTTGTACACGGTTGACATTTGTCACGTGAGAACGGGTCGCGACTCGTTCTTTGTTCAACCGAATGATTTGCCAGCCTCTGTATTTCCTCCTTCCTACAACATGGGTCTCTTTAAGACCAATGTGCATTCCTTCCTCTCCTCAAAAAGACCCTCCACACAATATCCCAGATGACATAGGCCCTGAGGGAAATTATTTTTCTCAGGGCCTCCTGTGTGGAGTTAATGTAAAAAAAAACTTTAGATACGCCAGCTAACGGTATCAGAGTAGTAGATACCAAAGATTTCGAAACCAGGCAATTCAGAAAGAAAAATCAAGGTTTTAAACATTTACAAAATGAAAATAAACCTAGTTCCAGGGTGGGACAGTGATGCCCTGGAGAGAGAACATAGAAAAAAATCAAATATTGCTTGATATAGCTTTGCCTAGCTAACATAGGATATGATTTCAGGGTATTTACAACACTGAACTATTCTCCCTTCTTCTAATTTCCTACACCGATTGCTGTCTATCTCACAATTTTCAATCAGGGGAACAAGAGTTCTGTTGGTTCTGAGATGCACCGAACACAAATAAAATAATTT
The DNA here is from genome assembly GCA_929108145.2 of Limnephilus rhombicus. Lineage (NCBI taxonomy): Eukaryota > Metazoa > Arthropoda > Insecta > Trichoptera > Limnephilidae > Limnephilus > Limnephilus rhombicus. The sequence goes on along the minus strand of OV815274.1, from coordinate 44,846,339 downwards.
AAATACGTTTAATTCAATCTCAGGTAGCCAGCGATTACCAGCACAGAGCCCCCCTACAAGAGAATGCGGGCGGGGGTGGCAGGTGAGAGGTAGGGCGGTTGCACTAGGTGCATCACCCGCCCAGCGCCGCCCACGCCCGCCCAGATTCAACCAATAGGCGCGTCTTACTGGTCAGTGTCAATGGACAAACGGACACTACCTTTTTTATAATTAAAACAAGCAGTGCAAGTAAGATTATTAGAACAACGAAATCAATTTAGAGAGATTAGCGAAAAAACGTTCCAGTTGAGTTTTAAATATGATTGAATTTAAGAATAAAAGAAAGGTTTGGTTTTGAATATAGAAGGCGAATAACGAACGATAATTCCTTAAAGCGTGATCTATACCGATGTTAATAAAAACTGATGAAACCAATAAATTAAAGAAGACCTTTCGATTTCTAGCCCTCTTACAGGTCAATGAAAGTGTTTATCTTAAAGAATTTTTTTTTTCAAAAGTTTGATCAATTTCACAGAGTAAGGCAAAATTGTGCTTACATCGAGAAAATGGACAGCCCACAATACACTTCATCTCTGGTCACAATATTCTCGCAACTTTTTGATTTCCACATGAAGCTACAAACTGACAAAAAAATCTATGTTATTAAAAAGTTTATAAATAATTTTCAAGGAAGAGAAAAACAAGCATTTTTCGTTTGTTTGGCAGTAAATATATTGAAAGTAAGTTACAGTGGGGTTTGTTCTATTTCAACAAGTGTTCAAAGAGATAACATTAATCCGTGCTTTTCACTACAGATTTATATCACCCTGAATTGACTAGATTAATTGTTACAGACCTATGTTTCACTTATCAATATCAGTGGAGTTGTGTAAGACTTGAAACGTTGCTTGAAATAGCTTTAGCCGAGTTAAGTAACCAGAACAGCCAGATAATTTCATCTTCCCCATCTCCTGACCCTCTCAACAACCTTCAGCCTCAAAACCCACCCCAATTAATGATGGCAGAGCTCCAGACAGTTGAGAGCATTTGGGATTACTTTGCGGTTATCACAATTAAAAAATCAGTAAGCCTTCAAACTTTTATTCACTTTATCCTAATTCAACTTTTAAACTATCGCCCATAATTTTTATTTAATTAAATCACTATTACAACTGTTCCAAACAAATCTATAAAAATTAGATTTCAATCCTAAATAATACAAAAATAAATTACAAAATTGCACCCTATTTCCACCTCAAAATATGAAGGATTCTAGACAATCAACATTCACCCTGTCTGTTACAAATAAATAATACCTCTCACAAAATTTAATACATTAATACAGTACTGGCGAAATATAATATAATACACAATATTATTTAATACACTTTCTTGATGACATTGTTCACAGAGGAGCACTTATTTCCCGCCCTGTCACAGACAATAATTCCAGAGGGTGACGTACTTCCGCCGCGAAGGCGAAGAGGAGGAAATGACGGAGTTCTTACTTTGAAAGACCATTGTTGGCGGCTATTAGGAACAGTGTTGATAAATAACGAACTTTGGTATTTCTTCTGATGTTATTATTTTTATTATGTCATATTGACGAAAATAGTGTTTGCTTATTAATATTTTTTACTTAGAATTTCAGAGTATTGTACTTAGAAGACAGACGCCACTAGGGAATGCAATCTCGATCTCGCGAGATCTCGTTCTCGCGAGATTTCGGCCTTTTTTAGCGAGATTGATCTCGGACGAAAAAAGGGCGAGATCTCGCGAGTTTAACGAGATTAAACTCGAGCATAAAAACGTCTTATTCGAAGCGCGGACTGACACGGACGGAGTTGCGATCTGTCGGTTTCGTTCGGTGCGCGTGAGGCGGCGGCCTGAGGTAGCCTGAGATCTGTGGTTCCAACTTACGTTGAATCCGAAAGGGCTGGTTATCTGGCAAACAAAATAAGAAGCCGTTTAGCAGACGATTCTTTGGAAATTTTGTGCTTCTTAAGGAGCTATTTTAAAATAATTCGTAATAATGGCTTGTGATTTCAACTGAACAAATCTTTAATTTTTTTTTAAATTTTTTTATTGTAATGTAAAAAATATGAGTTTACATTATATACACGTATATTTTACAAAATATTAAATTAAAGGTCTTTTTTTGATTGGCACATTTTGTTAATTATTCTGTAATTTCTAATAGTCTGACTAATTGGTATATTTTGTTAATTAATCTGTAATATCTAATGGATCTACTGAGTAGATATAGTTTTATTTAAATCTTGATATGTAGCAAACACTTTGTGGGAATACATAATTATAATAAACACAATTAAATAACTTTGTTTCAATACCACTTTATTTTAATAAAGTGGAATTGAAACAAAGTTATTTAATTGTGTTAATTATAGTTTTATTTAGTTGATAACAATATCTCAGTTTAATAGTCAACTCAACTTAGATAAAAAGTTTCATTTTTTTGACTTCTCGTTGTTTTGTTTGTTATAAAAGAACTGTTTTATTACTAAAAGATTTTTGTTTGATATTAGAAGAGGAGACTGGTTGTTTCCTTAATTAGTTATTTGATAGATACGTACGTCAAAGTTTACTACTTAGATGTTTATTAAAAAATTATAGACAAATTCGTCAAACAAGGTTTGATGCATAAAAGTCTATCGAAAAATTCGTGAAAATAAATGTTTATCTTATAATACTTAAAATGTTTATTATTATTTTCCTAATTTATTCAAACATTGTTATTATTTGCAAAAAAAAACACACAAAACTGCCAATCTCGCGAGATCTCGAAATTGGGGAGATCTCGCAGTATTGTTATTCATAATCTCGCGGGATCTCGCTTGAGCCCCAATCTCGCGAGATTTGCATTCCCTAGATGCCACCAATTTAAGTCAAAAACTCTTCCGAAAAAATCAATTTTTTTCAAATTCGTTTTTTCAAAATTATATGATATAACAATAATAAAGCGTTTGAGACGTAAAATTATAGGTGCAATTGTGTAACCTTATACACGATAAACGATACATCTTATACACGATAGTGTCAAGGCTGTATTTTTTAATGTGAATACCACTCAAGCTCCCACAGCACTCTACTAGAATGATGGCAATATCAATCTATGGCATCTCCGATTGGGGTATCTTGATAGGCTGATGGGTGTGGGAGGGAAAGGAAAATATTCAGATTTAGTTAGCAAATATGGTTAGTCATTTCATCCAAGATTTCGATTAAAAATCGTTGTCTTTCACCAGAGTATCTACTACTCTGATACCGTTAGCTGGCGTACCAAAAGATTATTTTTTTTACATTAACTCCAAACAGGAGGCCCTGAGGAAAATAATTTCCCTCAGGGCCTATGTCATCTAGGATGCTGTGTGGAGGGTCTTTTTGAGGAGAGGAAGGAATGCACATTGGTCTTGAAGAGACCCATGTTGTAGGAAGGAGGAAACACAGAGGCCGGCAAATCATTCCACAGCCGAACTGTTGAACACAAGAACGAGGCGAAGAAGCGACCCGTTCTCTTGTGACAAATGTCAACCGTGTTCAAATGTTAGGCACGCGTTTGGCGTGTTTCCCGACTATGCACCGATGCCAAAGGGATCAATGACGCTAGTTCCTCGGAGCATCTTCCATTGTAATACCGGTATAACAAGGATAGCAAATGAAAAAAAAACATGATAAAGAGATGTACACAAATTAACAGTTTTTTATCGTGAAGTTAATAACAATCATAAGCAATCAGTTCAAAATTCATTGGTTTATTCTTATCTCGTAAAATTTTTTATCGAACAAAGGAAGAATATCCCATACTTTTTATCAGTCTAAAATTCTTTCAGTAAGAGAAATTTTGTGGTACAAAAATAATTCAATATATTAAAAACCCTGTGCATTATTAAATCTATATATGTATATAAAAATCTCGTGTCACGGCGTTTGTGGTCGCACTCCTCCGAAACGGCCAGAGTGATTTTTATGAAATTTTTTAATGTATATTTAGTAGGTATGGGAATAGGTCGGAAATCATATTTTATACCGCTAGGTGATTAGGGTGTCCCTATCCTGATTTTTTAGAATTTTTTTTGACAAAATTAATTTTTTGTTTTTTTTTTGGCATCAAAAAATACCTTCAACCCCAAATTTTCACACTCGTACCCCCACCCTCCCATTTTTTTTAAATTTTTTAATTGACATAATAAGAGATCAAACAATGAATACGTCTGTTACTTTAATGAAAAACATGGAATTTTGAAAAGGAATGGATGGTGTTTTTGTTTGTTTTTATGGCGGTTATCGCCTACAGCGCTCTATTCCTCTTTCTGTCATAGATCCCATCCCCACACACTTATAACACATTCGTTATTTTTTATTTAACAACCAAAATATTCAAAAGAAATAATTTATATGGCAGAAAAACATTTGTCGGGAAAGCTAGTAATACATATAAATGGGATAGAGCACACCCATAAAACAAGTTTCAATTATATTGAAGGACTTACGAGTATATTTGTACTCAGCATATAAATAAATATGAAAAAATTCCGTAAGATTACGTGATTCATAAATTACATGTTGTAAATAAAAATTGTCTCAAAATAAAATTGTTCTTGAATTTATTGACGAAGATTTATTAAAAAGAAATTATTTATCTTATTACATAAACAGTACACCTTAATTTTACGTTTTGTTTTTACCGTAGAATTGTGAAAATTATTTCTTTAATACCTACGCGCAGGCTTTGCGTTTATTGGATTTTTTGCTATACACTACGCTGTATTTTAATTAGTACATTTATCTGTGCATGTGTATCAAAACTCAATTGAAAAATAGTGAAATACTTGGCTAGCCGAAAGAAATTGTTCTGGGTTATTGTGAAATATTTTTGTTTTAGATTAAATGTTATTATTTATCATTGAAGAAGAAGATAATTGACAATTGATGGGAATAACCTGCAAAAGTTATAAAAATAGAGTTGTTCTTAAACAAAATTGTTATTATTTATGTTTCATTTTATGTAGGTATGTAGCAGAAATAAGCAGATACTTAAATAGTAAAATTTTAATAACAAGATTTTAAAAGAAAGCAACATTAAAATAGTATATCTGGACGCTTTTTGACATATTTTGAAAATTTTCTTAAAAAAAGAAATTAAAAAAATACATATTCTTAAAAAGAAAAATATTTTGTTTAAGTTGTAAAGTCATGTCATTTTGTAATCAAACATGAACAACACATCCTTGGGGTGATTTTTCACAAAATAACAGCGCTAAGAAAATCGTCCAAATACTATTACGAAATCGGCGTCATCTTGTGTTGAAAGGAATATTCTATAAAACAACAGATTTCCACAAAAGAATATTAAAACTTGGGCGGAGTCAAGCACTAAGTAATGGTAAATAATACAAAAAGGTGATTATGAAACCTCTGCAATGATGTCAAAAAAACCTAAATATTATGCAAAAATAATACACGAAGTCTGTTATAATTAGAATAAAGAATAACACAAATAATATCACGGAACATACACATAAGACCCTTCTTATGGGTATGTTTATAGGCCTAATTTAGGCATTTCTTTTCATTTAACTTTTTTTTATTTTATTTAGATAAATGAAACAATGTTACAATAAAAAACACATAAATTTGTTTAAGACCACTTTTATTTTAAAATACTGTACCGGTTTTAGAAGCATCCTTCCTTCGTCAGGAGAATATTATAACTAGTTACAATAATTATATATAGTTATAATATTCTCCTGACGAAGGAAGGGTGCTTCTGAAACCGGTAGAGTGTTTTAAAATAAAAGTGGTCTTAAACAAATTTATGTGTTTTTTATTGTAAATTATGGCGAGCCACAAAGTTAGTGCTTTTTACAAATATGAAACAATGTTACTTTGTTTGAACCACTTGTATATTTGTTTAAAGCCGACCGGTTTCGGAATGACCGTTCCTTCTTCAGGGCAAACGTATACTTGGTATAGTTGATTTTTTTTTTTTTTTTTTTTAGTACGTTTGCCATGAAGAAGGAACGGTCGGCTTTGAACAAATATACAAGTGGTTCAAAAAAAGTAACATTGTTTCATTTATCTACAATGGATAACCACAAAGTTATAGCTATATTCAAAAGTAAATATTTTTTATTTACATTATTATACGCGTATGACAATAATGAATTAAATATTAAATTAGAAATAACCCATGCAGAACAATAATACAATGCTCTCTGTAAGTCTAAGTTCCAACTTTGGGACACACAGTTTTCCCCCGCGATGTGCAATCGGCTTCCCTATAGAGCAAAGAACCTTATATTGTTGAAGCAAGAGTAACCCGTATTTTAACAACCTATTAAGGTGTAATCCGGAAAAAAACATGATTAAAAAATAAATAAGATGTGTTTATATATTATTAGTTCCACGTAGAAGGCCCCGTAGAAAATATTTTCCCTCAGAGCCTAAGTCATCTTTGATGAGGATGCTGGTTCCAACAAATGGTTCCCGGGGCTGCGGTACCCATTCCCGCCTTACAAATTGTCTACAAATAACTTTTTGAAAATTATAAAAAATCTGTACTTTACTTCCATACTCGACTTCCACAATACGGGCGTGTGCCTAGTGTGGTAGTCAATAGCATGTAAAAACTGTATTCAAAACTTATTTTATGAATAAAGAAAAAAAAACTTTGCAAATATAAATGCTTTCATTTTTATATTCATACCTTATTAATGGAAATAACCAAAAAATCTGTTTTTTTTTCTTTACTTTGTAACCCTTCTTCAACACCTGACTTTAATTTATGTAATTAATTTATAACTTTGATTAAAACATTACGATATAGCAAGGAAGTAGGTCCCATAATCGTTTAACCTCAGAAAATATTCAGCGGCGCAACGGCTTGACATTGAACATTATTATATCACACTGTAAACAAATAAAAAGTTATGATACAAGAAAAACGTTTCACGGAAAAATTCTGATGATATTATGGAATACATAAGTTAATTACTTTTCCGTTTGATATCGAGTTTTCCATTTAGGAGGCTAAGCGTCACAGCCATTTACTGGTTAATTAATCCATTTTTATTACCTGGCTGGTGGATTTTGAAATAAAAGAGAAAGATTATTTTTTAAAACTGAGTCAATGCCTTTTTGTAGTATGAATCTCTAAGCTGTTCCTAAACATCTCGTGCCAATTATACTACGGCATCCCCAATTGAGGTGTGTAAGCAATTGCCAAAAAATATGAAGTGTCAGAGTCATAACGAATACCTCCAAGATGACACTTATTCGGGCGTTTATTTTCCCCATATTTCTGTACAGTGTGGAAGCATGGATACATAGACTCAGCGAAAGAAAGCGGAGAGATACTCCCAAAATGTGGTGTTGGTGAAAAATGCCCAGGACAGCAAGACGCACAATTCGGTCATCCAGTTGATTAGTCAGATCACTCACCGCAAGTGCTCACCACAAATCAAATATTATTTACACGTGTTTGTGTTTAACATATGAAATATGCTACAAAATAATACAGGAAGGCAGAGCGGTCCGGTGCTGTTGTCAACTTCAAAACTACAGACAAAACAATCAGAATTTCACGACGACAAAGCCTACAGTTTGAGGGCTTTTAATGTTTCAAAATACTTTTTTTTATTGATTTTCATGGTACAATCCCGTTAAACCGCAATAAAGCAGTTTTTCAACAGGATGTTAATTTTCAATTAGCGCTTTTTTTATTCTTTTTTTATTGAGTTAGTTTATACCACATGAATATAAACTAATAAGCACAATGTAACATTTCGTTTGATAAATTTAAATACGTTTACAGTAATCGTAACATTTCTTTTAAAATACATTCAATCTTTCTTCATTCTTCATACTTTCAGGCATTTCATCATACATCTTTAGTCCTCCATACATTAGGCAGTTCTGTGATTTTGATTTCTTCATTTGTGGCAATCGAACTCTGTTTATATTTCTTGTTTCGTAATTATGTACGTCTTTATTAAAAAGAATTTCATCCTTAAAGTATTTTGGCATTTGGTTTTAAATATACATACATAATGTTATTACAAGAACTACGCAAATTGTAAGAATTAACACATATGAATTAATATAAGCCCCCTCTTTTTAGTAACCATTGTTTCAACATATATTTCAATCTATTTGTAGAGTCGCAATTTTTAAATTACTTGGTAAAATGTTTAATATTTTTGGCACGTTATGTAGTTATTATTACATTTTGGAACAAGCATTCCTTCATTCTTTGTGAATCTTGTATTGTGTTCATGTTCCACTTTCCTCTTATAATCATACTCAGATTTATGCTGAATCAATATTTTGTTCCATAATAAGGCCTGCACCTGCAAATTCCGATACAGCAATGATATGTTTGTCTCTGTGAAAAAATATGTTTTTGGACTAATAATTTAACTAAAGCATTTTGTACTGATTGTATTTCTTGACTATTGATTGACTACTTTTATTTCTTTAATATCAAGATTGAAATCCCGAACAATAAGAGGAAATAATTTGAACTGTGCAAAGTCTATTACAACACCACGCGAACTATGAACTGAGGAGAATTTATTCGAAGTCCTCTCTGCTGCGCGGAATTTCTCAGTCAACAACCAAACCATGGACCGCAAGAACTTCGGTGAATTTACGTCGTATGCACTGCTCCTTGACGCGGCGGGTTTGGACGGAAAAATGACATTTACAGTAACCATGTGTAGTGTGTAGGGGTAGTTTTCAGAGGTAAGGGGTGGTATGATGGTTCAGAGAATGCAATATATTACATCGGCTGACAGGAGACACGCGAGGTACTAGCCGCAGCTTGTTATCCTAATAAACAGCGTATGGTAAACAAATAATGATTAAATGCCAAGAACCATGTTTTCATATTCACGAGTTTATTATCACCCATATTTTTTATTTTATTTTAGTTCACTTGCTTTTCTTTTCACTAAATTGTTACTATTGATACTATGTCTACATGTCGGCCTCTTGACTAGCAACCCGAAAGTCGCGGGTTCAAAATAACATAAGGTACATTTACGGCACGCTTCAGAGTGGAAGATACTCTCAATATCGCCCTAGTATATATTTTATTTATTCGCGGATACGGTTTACGGATAGTTCCCGTGAACATTTAGGCAACAGGCCCATCATGCTATCTCCCATCTTACCTCAATCCTTTAATAATAACCCAGTCTCTTTTATAAAATTCACCAGGGATGTCATTGGATATGTGCATGTGGTTATGTCTTCTGGTTCTACAGTGTGTCTCCCCAGGTATCTGAGCCTAGTTCCCACCAGGGCAGGACATGGGCACCATAAATGAATCGGAGTCTCTTCATCCTCTTCACATTTTCTGCATCTATTGGTGTTTTCTACTCCAAATAGATGCATATTTCTCCTGAGATGGCAGTGTCCTGTTAGTAGTCCTACAAGTTCCCTCAGGTATCTTCTCAGATAGTTTCTATCTATATCGAGTAGTTTCCTGGTGCCCTGTTAAAAGATCACCATTAAGAATTGAAACGTTGTTTTAAATGGCTTAAACCGTATTTGGTGATCAGATCTGAATAGCCTACCTTCCATTTTCCACCTACCTCTTCCCCATCTCCTTCCCCACGCCACTACTTTCAGCCTCACAACTTTCCCCAATTGGGGATACCGTAGTCTCATTGGCTCAAGGCCGATTAGAGCAGTTGGGACTCTTGTGCGGTATTCACATAAAAAATGCACAGTCAACAGCACAACATCATAATTGATAGAGTTTAGAATGATAGGGATACCTACTTGTATTATTTAATTTGAATTTTGTATTACTGTCCTTAATTTGAATTTTAATTAGTGGATTTCATTTTAATTTAATTTAATTTTTTTATTATCTATTATTATTTTAGAGGCACTGCTGAAAACCAACCGTTTTCGGAGAAGTCCTGAATGTATCTTAGCAGTGACCCTGTATCAATAGAATTAATGTAATTAAAAACAGAATATATACAAATATGTGAAAATCTATTATCTAATAAATATTTTTATTATTATTATTATGTCAATGGTTTAGTTGGCATCACGTCTAGGTTCTACCCAGGCGTAGTGAGTTCAATATCCCGCTTACTCTGGTACTTGAAGGAGATTTACAAATTATTGCCAGGTTATTCGTAATCCGGGAAAGTTAGTCATTCCCTTAAAAAATTATTAATACGTACTATCAACTACTAACCTAATATACAACAGGTAACACTTTATATGAAACATGCGAACACCTCAGCACAGACACTTGTAGTATAGTGTTCACAAAATATTACCACTTAACCATTTACACATTATGTTGCTCAATATTGAGTACTCTACTCCCTATGAAGTAGTGTAAGAAGAATATACGACGCGAATGTGAATGGTAGAAGAAGTCGGGGACGCCCGAGGAAGACATGGCACGATCAAGTGAATCAGATACTTGAGTCAGATAATAGAAGAGAATGTATGAGACGATGTATGAATGTGAGTGAGGCAAAGAATGTGTGCCAAGACCAAGTTGTTTGGCGGTCCGTCCTCTCTGCCTACCCCTGCGGAGAAACGGCGTGATGGTTAGTTAGTTAGTTAGTTACTTCCTATGTTTTACACTAGGTACACTTTTTTTATTACTTGCACTTATAAAATATTTATCGGTACACTGTATGCACGACTACAGAAATAAATAAATGCAAATATGCGTATGAAGACGTCTAGGTCTGTTTGAAATTGTTAACTGTTACTTTTGAGTACATTTTGATATTCGTTACTACCCGGCTTGGCACGATCACTTGTAAAATACGTAACAAATAAATTGACGTTCTGATTGATAATTGAAATATTAAAAGAATTACGTTGATTTATTTAAAACTTGCAGAAAAGAATCTTCAAATGATGGTATAAAGCTGTACTCACGGTTCAAACGCTTCAAAAAAATGTAAGATTAGCCATATTTTTTCAACAAGCGTTTGTTATTTCTCTTGCACGAAAATATTATGAAATTTCAATTTGCAGGTCTCAGATCAGATACCTACACCGATGTTTATTTTGAACGTAAATTTATATTTGTGTTATTAATTTAAATTCCACTATAATGAGGTGTACGTGAAGGGCGTATCAAAAAGCGTTTAGGTATTGAGTAATACGAGTATTCTTCAGAAGCCGTCGCTTACTGAGCGGAATATTCTGCGGCCGACGGAAACTAAAGTTGGACAACTTACAGTATGCAGTATACACCCAAGTATACACAGCTGCCGCTCGGGCCAACGCGGAGAGAGCGTTTCTCCGCTCTTTCTGCTGCTGGCAAACAACTCTTTTTGGTAGAAAAAAAAATAGCGACCACGAAGGACCCAGACAAAACTTTATCAAACTTTTAAATAAACAAATCGCCATCAACCTGCAGCCGCAATGTTTTCAACTGTCAAAAACTTTCAAGGCGGCCGAATCGATTCAGGCGAAAAAGTTAGTTAAATAACAGCGGCAGTAGTTCAACAACAACTGCTAACAACAAGAAGTAACTCGGGGAAGTCTGCGCGAACTTGGGCGACTTGAAAAATTCCGTTTATCACCGAACAAGTTCAAAATATAGGTCCGAAGGGCGACCCACATCGAGGGTCAATGCAAAGCGGCTTACCTCCTCGGAGCATCTTCGCAGACCTCTGGTTCCAAGTCTCTGGTTCCTCCGGAACTTGGAGGCTGCAGAGTCTGGTGGCAGCTCGCCTGATGGCAGTTTGTGTGTTTGGGTGTTTGGTTGGGTGGGTTGTGGGTGGAGCCGATGGTTGCCGATGGGGTCCGAGGATGACCGAAGGCGCAAGGGCGGAGGCTGACGGGGCGGGTTGGGGTGGGCCTCCCTGGAGACTAAGAGGGGGTACTATTGATTGCCTCCAGGGTGAAGCGTGTTACTCGGATTACTGTCTTATTTTTCACACGAGTTATTAATTAAAGATTCACGGAAACCCGTGTACTTGTTCAGATATTTAAAAAAGGGTTTTTTGTGAGTTTTCTGCACAACCGTGATTAAAACAACCCATTCAGTAAAAAAACAGAAATCTCAATCAAAGTTACATAATACCCAATCCGTTCATTCGAGTTACCTACAAACGCAATAAGATTGGATGTGTATGTACAGGTTTTTTTTTCTCAGTGATTTTCAAATATTATTTAATGAGTGGTACATATACGTATCGTTAATTTTTTTTTAAACATTTTATTTATTAAAATTAAAATAAACTTTAATGCATATTTTTTTAAATGTAGTCATAATTTAATTTTTAATGATTTTTATGACATAAATATTTTCTTTAGGTAAAATACTGTAGTTATTTATGGAAGGAATTTAAAATCAATTTTACGTATTAATTTTGTATTTTTTTTTACAATTAATCTTTTTATTACTATTTCGGTGTGTTGTGTGCTTGAGTTTAGACTATTTCCAAACCTGAAAAAAATATATTTACAAGGTGTACCGTAACCTGAAACATAAATTTTTAACTCCGTTTCAAATGGTGTCATAAATTTCATAACTCGTGACTGAAAACGGACGAACATCGAGCGCGGGTCCTGCCTGGAAGAGGTCCACTGAAGGACTGGGTGTAGAGCCTTCAGCAGGCCGCAATGCGCAGACGCCGCCTCTACCCACTCCCAACTCCCACCACGCCGCCACTCAGACCCGAGCCAAAACTTTTCACGTACACTAGGAAGGCTCCACCGGACCACCACCAGCGCACCGCCCCCCTGCAAACTTTTCATACACACTGCCGTGAATTCAACGCGCCAACACAAGCGCGAAACCTCCCCAGCAAAACTTTTTACGAACCCACACAGATACAGCATGTACTCCGGCTCTCAAACTCCCGGCTAAAACTTTTCACGCACACCACCAACCATCCAGCTCTGTTATACTAAGGCTTCGTTCACTCGGACAAATTTGTAACAAAACTGTAGCTGAAATATACAAGGAACATTGAAATACAACCCGAATCACAAACACTCGACTTACGAAAACTCTTTCATATAATTTCTTTTGAATTAAAACGTGATGTTAAAAACACCTTCTTTATCCCACTCAAACGTTAAAATGTAAACAAATTAAAGAAGAAAAAAAATATTGCAAAGCGTTTCAGATTATTTACTTTTTATTTGAAACATAGTTTTACGACATTTATTTTCATGTATTTGGATGTTAGTTTCTAGGATTCTACCAATAACCTAAATCTCTTTTGTTTTGATTGTTCCCATGAATGGTTTCGCGATCGATAGACGAGGAAAAGCGTGGAAATAGTAGGAACTCTACGTGTATACAAAGCTTTAAGGATCGAGCTTTCAGCTCAAACTTTTTACACACACCACGCCGCGCCAACGTACACTTTTTGCTCGCTCGGAAGAGTGTTGGTGAAAAAGTTTTCCCAGCTCGGAATAGGCGGCAAGCAGAGGAAGGCTGTATAGGTTTGCAGGGTCGGATATAATTGCCAAATTAAATCCAATTCGAGATATTTTGAATTCTTTGTAGGCACGAGTATAAATTTAAAAATTGTATATAGGGCATCTATTGAATTTTTCCGTGAACTTTATGCTCGCAATAAAAAAAGTGTTAATTCACGTTTGATCATTGCATATTTTTATGTACTTTTTAATGGAGATGATTAATAATACGGTGGATAGAATGTTCGGCTGACAGCAGATTGTAGGATCAAACAGGTGATTTCCTAGTATGTAGGATATTTTTCACAATTTAATATAAAAAAAGCTTGATGAAATTATTTTTCCCTGTTGGAATAACTTTAATAAAATGATTCACAATAAAAAAAAAGTAATTTAACGTCATCAGTCAGCTAAAGTGGGTGATAGACGAACGAACTCATTTTTGTCGCCCATGTGTCACCCTAAGTACGCGAATTTAAAAAACCATCGAGCAACTTCGTCTGCGATCCAATCGGTTTGAAATTTTGCTCGTAGCCCGCCTTCGTTAGCACGTCTGTCATCACCGCGAGCTGCGAGTCGCCTATTATCGAGGCACAGCTGAAAAACTAATAACTAATATTTTGGGACGTTTTGAATAATTAGCTTTTAATAAGACTATACATGACGGTCCGGTCCAGGTACCTGAGATACCCTAAAATCGATAAATGAAAATGCTTTTTTCATGCAAGTATCCTGTTCTGCTGTAATAGGTGTAACTAATGTTATGGTGTATCTTCCATCTCTTCAAGTAATTCTCGTACTAAATTCACATATGTAAACGCTCTCTTTTCGTATGCCAATGCTTCATTCACACTATATATTTAACTCTATTAATTCTTGAGTAACATAAAGTTTGCCATGTAGATGACATCGCGTCACAGTATGAGCTAAGTTGTCGTGTGTCACCAACGTCGAGCTGAGTAGGTTATCACCCACGTGAAAATTGATAAAAGTATGCACGTTCCAAGGGCCTTGATTCGCTCCTGACCGCCCCAACCTAAGTAGCTCGCAGCCCGGGCTAGCAGCTAACAGCAGCAAGCAGCACTACCTTCGCTACCTCAGCCATCTCCATACCTCCTCTTCCTCCAGTACAACCTTTTGCTCCGACACGCTTTGCCGGAGTTTATATTTAACGTTTTTACCTGAATATTTTCTACAATATGCAATAATCTCGCTCTGAGCGAATCATACATATTTTCCCTAGCTTACAATATATATTTTTTCCTGATTTAAAAAATATTCTACATCGAGAAATAATGACAGGTAAAGTTATTGATTGGTTTCACTTTCAGTGAAGTTTTTCTATTTTCTAGTCGGTGGTCTTTGTAGATAAAAATGCTTATTTATGTAGTATTTCGGATTGTGATTAAATTCCTTAATACGTGTTAGTGATAACATGAATTATAATATTTTTATTTCAGCAATGTTAATAATTAATAACTTTATATATTTCGCTTACTTTGATTGAAAAATATGCATATTTAATTATATATACCTTCTACCTACCTGTAACCCGTGTAATCCGGGTAACCTTTGTTAATAACGTAAGTTACTTATGAAATGCGAATACTGTGTAACTCATTCAGACCTTTTAACCCGTCTGCTTGGTACAATATATTCGCACCTCACAATTCGGAAGCCTCAGTTTCGCGCGAAAAATCAAAAACCGTTACTTTGAATCGAGATTGTAAAATATCTATGCAAGATAGCTTTCAAATTTCAAAGAAAATAAGAAGCATTCATTCGTTCTCTTTCTGGTTAAAAGATAAAAAAAATATGTTTTTACGCTCGGGTCGTTTGTGGTCTTATGAAAGTATAACACGATTACGTGTTTTGGGATGTATTTATTCCTAAATAAGCAGAAGGGTTTTAAGTGAAGTTGAACCAACGAAAAAGTGTCATCAATTCCGTAAAAATTGGATTTTGTCTTAACTAAAATGCACCATTATTGTCCTCATTTGTTTTTATTTTTACATTAACACCGCACGGAACGCCCTGAGGAAAATAAAGGCCTTCAAGGCCGATGGGATCTTTGGGGATACTCTGTGGAGGGTCTTTTTAGGAAAGGAAGGAGAGGAAGTTCTGAGAAGGAAAAAGGTATGACGGTTGGCGACGTTCCGAAAGAGTCCTGCTGGAGAGATCTCCCTCAACTAGTCCCTCCTGATCAGGCCTGCACGCAATAGGTGGGCAAACGTATCCGCCGCCGAGATCCGGACAAACCTCACCCCATGAACCCGGACACCCCTGCTAAGTCACCAAACGTAGCGCACCACCACTTGAGGTGACTTACGGCAGAAGCGTTGATAATCCAATAAATGGTTCCCGGGGCGGCAGTACCAATACCCGCTTTCCAAATTAGTAAGTTGTCATTAATACGACTCGTATTAAACGGATGTGGAATAACTTGCAGCGTTTTTGATTCCTGTCTGTAAATAAGGTAACTAGGTACCTATTTTTCTTAAAAATACCCCCCGCATATTAAAAGAAACGTTACAACAACAAAAAATATTTGTGATTAACGGAAAATTTTGTAGATTTTTGATCTACAAAAAGAGCCTGCTAAACATATTATAAATAATAACTTTAA
Organism: Limnephilus rhombicus; assembly: GCA_929108145.2. Classification (NCBI taxonomy): domain Eukaryota; kingdom Metazoa; phylum Arthropoda; class Insecta; order Trichoptera; family Limnephilidae; genus Limnephilus; species Limnephilus rhombicus. Next base: position 44,830,288 of record OV815274.1, on the reverse strand, counting down.
GAAAACTTTTCTCAATAAAGGTTTATCTTAATAATTTTCGTACTTTTCTGATTTTACAAAAATCTTTAACCGGAATGCGGTTGGCTCTATTCTGTACACCGTGCGAGCCTCGTTCCGCCTTGTATTTACGGCCGTTCCTACGCTCTTAGTATAAAATGCAAGTGAAGTAAGCTCGTAAAAACGCTCCGTCCGCGGGCCGCGTGGTGGCGCCTGAATGTATTAGCGGTCGGCCGCGGCCCCAGCTTTACCAGCCGCGAAGCAAGCAAGCTACTCGTACAAAGCGGCCTACAATAAATTAAAGCTTAGGTATATATTGTACATTATTAACATCGCTAGTATATCTTTTTACAGCTTACTGCATGTTTTTCATGAAAAAAACTAATTTCCTTTTTTAATACAATATAAATATTATATATAAAAATGAATCGCTGAATGTGTTGCTAAGCGCAAATATCGAGAGCAGCTGAACCGATTTCGCTAATTCTTTTTTTAGAATATTCCTTGAAGTACGAGGATGGTTCCTACGGAGAGAAAAATTAAGAAAATTTCGCAAAAAATTGGATAATTCCAGAAAACCTAACGATTATCGCACGTTTGATAGTTCGCGTGTTTGAAAATGACATTTTGCAAAAAAATTATTGTTAAATCAGGATTCTATTTTTGAAAATCTTTAAGTTGATAGTTTTATTTAAAGAAGGTACTCCCCTAATAGTTTGAATCGAATTAAGAATTTTAGATATTTTAATTAGGTGCCAAATTTAACATGAAAAATGGAAATTTGAATAAAAATTGTAAAAGGTGGCACGCGGGCTGATTAAAAACTGAATGTACTGGGATTGAATATATGGAACGCGGGAGGAGGGTTGGCGGGACGAGGGAGCGGGAAAGGGAAGAGGGAAGGCGGGGAAGGTGGAAGGGGAACGCGAGAGGGGAAGGGGACCTGTGAGGGGGGAGGGGAACTAAGGAGGGGGGTTCGCGGGACGGGGGAAGGGGGGGGGAGTGGAGTGGGGAGAGGGAAGGTGGAGGTGACGGAGTGGGAACGCGAGAGGGGAAGAGGACGCAGGAGAAGAAGGGCAGGCGGAAGGGGATCGGGACGAATGGGAAAGGACACTCAGGGAGAAACAATTTCTTTATTAAATGGCATAGCAACGCATGCCGAGACCAGCTAGTATATTATAAAAGAAAGTGTGCGCCCTGATAAAACTTAACGAGTCCCGGTATGCTCGAGGGAATTATATGGTGTGGTAGCCCTCTATCCCCCATCCATGAAGAAGGTTCTCGTTTTTACCTGAGGGGCGTGCTTTTGAAGATATAAGAGCTGGAAATTTCTAAAACAGTCCAGAAAATTCGAGAGTAGGTATTAGAACATCACGGAACATTCTGGAATGTTCGGGAATAACATGTTATTTAATAAAATATACGAATATTATTGTAACTAGCAATCAGGGGTTATGGGTTCAAATTTTATTTAAATAATAATATTTGCAGCACGTTCGAGAGTTTTTTTTTTACATGAATACCGCACAAGAGTCCCGAGTGCTTCCGTCTGGAGCCAGTGGAACTATGGCATCCCCAATAATTGGGGTATGTTGTGAGGATGAAGGTAGCGGGGAGTGGAAGTAGATAGGGAAGAGGAAGGTGGGGAAGTACCTGGCTATTCAGATCTGGTCACCAAACACAGCTAAAGCCATTACAAGCAACGTTTCAATTCTGAATGGTGGTCTTACACCAGGGCGATACTGAGAGTATCTTCCACTCTGGAACGTGCCGCAAATATACTATACATTATTTTAAATGAATCAATTGTGAAATAACACAAATTATTCAAATAAAATTTATTTACCGCACCGGGATTCGATCCTGCGACCTTCGGAGTGCTAGTGAAGAGCCTTACCGCTGGATTGCGCCGGCCGTGTGGAAGATGAGATTTGTCTAGGTCTTGGAGGCGGATGACCAGGACATACTGAACCCCAGATTCCTACCCACCCCTTAAACCCTTTTCATTCCCAGAACTCTCCTCTCCTTCCTTTCCTTAAAAAAACCCTCCACACAGCATCCCCAAAGATGACACAGGCCCTGAGGGAAATTATTTTCCTGAGGGAAATTATTTTCCTCAAGGCCTCCCGTGTGGAGCTCATGTAAAAAAAAAAATCATTAAACTACTGTACACATCCCTTGTTAGAAGCCTAATAGAATATAACTCCATAGTCTGGTCACCCTTGTACAAAATTCATATTAGTACTATTGAAAGAATTCAAAGAAAATTTCTACGTTTTGTAAATTTTAAACTTAACATCCCTTTGGAGCACATAAATTACCCGTCATTAATGAATACTTTAAATATTGCAACATTAGAAAACAGAGGAAAAATAAACGACCTAACCTTTTTATTAAAATTATTAAACTCTAAATTCGACAGTTGTGAGCTCCTGCAATTAATAAATCTACACGAACAACTAGACAAACATTGACATTTTATATACGTACATCTCATTCGAACTATGATTTATATTCTCCAATACAACGTTTGCATAGTGTTGGTAACAAATACTTAAACAATCTGGATGTATTTGACAATAATTTGAACTTGGCAAACTTCAAACGCCATATGTGCCAACTATTTATTTCTACCTATCCCATAAAATAACGAGAACAACAATTTTAAACATTACCTACTTTATGTCAACTCCTATATTTTATGGAATATATTTTGTTTCTTATACTTTATGTTACCTGTATTTTGTTAATGCTTACATTTTGTGTACCCTTATTTTTTTTTTAACTCCTTATATTTTATGTAACCTTGATTTCGTTTTTAACAAATATTATGTTACTTGAATTGTGTATTGTATTTTGTAAACCCATTATTTTAACTGTAATTAAAAAAAAAATTAAGTACTGCATTCTATGTAAAAGCCCTATGGGCGTTTAAATAAATAAATAACACTTATAAACTTATTTTTCTAATATTTTGATAACTGCCATGTCTGCTACATAGCTAGTCAAAAACAATATCGAAATATCAATATCGACTTAATTCGATATATATCGATATAACGGTATTTTTAAAAATCTTGCATCCCTAACTATACCACGGTCTCAGGCCACAATTTTGTTATAGATAAATTGATTACGCACCATTGCTAACATCATGCTATTACTGATATTATTAATATGCATTTACCCAGGTATAAAGCTGTTTTTACATAATTCTCCTCAGGGCCTGCGCCATCTTTGGGGATGGGGTCTTTTTAAGAAAAGAAGGAGTGGAAGTTCTGGGAAGGAAAAGGGTATTAGGGTGGGTAGGAACCTGGGACCTTCAGGACTGACGGACGTATGAATCCATCCCTCCCACTGCGGTTCATGGTGGTGTTTTGGAAAGCTATACTAATTTAACACTTCAGCAGTAATTTGGGAGGCGGAAATGGGTATCGCCGCCCCGGGAACCTTTATTGGATAACCAACATCTCTGCCGCAGGTCTCCCCAAGTGGTTCGCTACGTTTGGTGAGAGGTTTGTCTAGGTCTAGGAGGCGGATGACTAGAACACACAGAACCCCAGATTCATACCCACCCCTTAAACCCTTTTCCTTCACAGACCTCCTCTCCTTCCTTTCCTTGAAAAAACCTTACACACAGCATCTCCAAAGATGACAAAGGCCCTAATGGAAATTATTTTCCTCCGGACCTCCTGTGTGGAGATCATGTAAAAAAAAAGTAAATGTGTTGAAAAGGTCACTGCCTAACAGGTTTTCGGTTTTTGTTTATTTCTTCTTCACTGCCTTTTTTAACTGCACTATTGTAATAATGTATAAACGTTTTTTTTGTTTCATTTACAGACTTATTTAATCTTATAATTTTTCTTTTTAGAAAAGAAAAAAAGAGGGGGACTAAGAAAATAACATTAATAAAAAAATAATCTTGTTAATAAATAAGTTAAATGATAAAATATTTGCTTCTTCAAACATCGCAAATATAATTTGTGGCGACATTATCGATAAAATGAAAACAAATATTTTGTGGCGACATTATCGATATAATGAAAACAAATAATTTGTGGCGACATTATCGATATAATGAAAACAAATAATTTGTGGCGACATTATCGATAAAATGAAAACAAATAATTTGTGGCGACATTATCGATAAAATGAAAACAAATAATTTGTGGCGACATTATCCATAAAATGAAAACAAATCATTTGTGGCGACATTATCGATAAAATGAAAACAAATAATTTGTGGCGACATTATCGATAAAATGAAAACAAATAATTTGTGGCGACATTATCGATAAAATGAAAATAAATAATTTGTGGTGACATTATCGATATAATGAAAACAAATAATTTGTGGCGACATTATCGATATAATGAAAACAAATAATTTGTGGCGACCTTATCGATATAATGAAAACAAATAATTTAGTATGCACCACTAAATTATTACCATTATCTCTATGATTCCAAAACTTTGTTTTCTTCTTCAGGATATGAGATTAATATACTCGTAAAAATAACAAAAGACAAAAAGTATAGACAAATAAGAACATAGACAAAATATTTAATGATAGAGGTGTTTAATTACTTAAAAATATCATAAAAAACAATAATATAAAAATTATTTAAGGGTGTGTAAAAATTGCATTTACATAATAAAATACTTTTAAAAACCATAAATAAAAAAGGAAGTCTAAATAACAAATTAAATAATTGTAATTTTGAGTATTAATAGGAAAATAAATTTAAGAGAAGGCTATTTTAAAAAAATGTTTGGTTATTTATTATACTTAAATGACTATTAACACTTTTTATAATTTCTAAATTATCTAATTGTAGGTAATTAACCCGTTGTGTTAGTGACTAAAGAATGACTTATTTCTAAAATATGGTTGGCAAATTCTGAAAAATAATAATTATTTATAAAATATTTACCTATTTTTTCCAGCGTTAAAAAATTTCATAATAAGAATTTGAATAAAATACCACCAAAAAAATCAGTTTTCACCTTCAAGCAGGCGCACACCAGCAACTTTAGTTGCGGCAACAGTAGTTGTTGCGTGCATCAAAATCCAATACGGTACATGGAAGTGACCTTATACGTTAACGACATGCGACACTAGGGAGGTTTTTTTTTAATGTGTACGAATTTTGAAAAAGTTGCTAACTATTTCAAAATCCATACAAATTAAAAATTGCTCTCGCTAATATCGCGTCGTCGCCTCGTGTGCGCAACTTCATACATTGTAATGGATTTTGATGCACGCAAATATTGCCTGCAACTCAAGTTGGTAACTAAGAACTTTCTGGAACTAAGAACCCTATGGATGTTAACTTGTAACGACTAGTTATATTTATATATTTATAACTAGTCCTATATATATATTATTAAATAAAGACAAACATTCCCGCATTACGAATAACCCGACAATGTTTGAAAATCTGCTAGTACCACCACAGAAAGCCGACAATGTTGCTTGTGTTGTGATGGAGGACTTAGCCAGCCGAGGAATCGAACACGCGACAACCGGGTGGTACTTAAACGCGATGCCCACTCAACCATTGACCGGTCATATATAATATTTCCCGCTTTATCTTACGCACTGGTTTAAACATGTGCTGTCGAGCATTCATTAGTGAGCAGCCAACCACCATTAAATGACTTAATAATACACCCACACACGTAAGCCTTCTGCCGGCAATCATATTAGGTACAGCTTGTGGTCATTAATTTGGCGCTATTGTTTTTGACGGGAAGCTCGTCCGGTCAGATTTCTTGTAGCACCCACCACCCACCACCCATCAGCCAACCAACCCCCATCTCATACTTCGTCTCTATACTCAATGTTACACGTAATGAAGGGTTGTTTGAGGAGAATGAGGAGGGGGTGCTATTAGGGTAGATTATAGACAAATGTTTTGTTTACTTCATATTACATATATATTGTAATATTGCAATGAAGTTATATTATCATGATTGTGATAATTATATTGTTCAGACAAAATAAAGCAATTAATGATTCAGACGGAATTGTCTATAAAATAAAAGCCAATGTTTTTTTGCGTTGAAGATTTTGAAATCGTTGATTTTAAAAATAATTGAGTACCTACCGCAATAAATACAAAATAATGCTACTATTTCATCATAATTATATCGGAACAAATATTTTAAATGAAACTTTGGTCTATCTACAGACTTCTTGGAAGATATTTGGAATACATAAAATTGTACAATCTTATTAAAATAATTTGTCGTTTTTTTTTAAATTGTTCCACGCATTATTATTTTTACTGACAGCTATTCCACCCTCCGAATACCATATCCAAACTGTGCTGAGGTCAGAGACAAAAGTATTATTAATATATAAATTATATTAACTCCTCAAAACCAAATATCGAAGATGATAAGTGTCCTTTTTTGACTCGACCATTTGCGTTTCCCTATATATACAATTTTTCGAACGTTCCGTTTCTGGTTCAAAGTGCTGGCCAGAGGCGGTCCGTGAATTTTCAATGAGCTAGAATGCTACAATACGACATTACTGATGTTGTTGTAGTTGAAAAACTTTTTTTTTTTTTCAAAATTTCAACTCTTAGTATGAAGATCTTTAAGTATGTGGATGCGGGGCATTCCTGACTGAAATAATCTTGAAGATATTCATACAAAAAGTTAAAATTTTGAAAAAAAAAAAATTATTTTCAGCTACAATAACGTCAATAACGTCATATTTTTCAATTTTAGCGCTTTAGCTCACTGAAAAATCACGGACCGCCACTAGTGCTGGCCATTTTCATTTGTGAAGTTGTCGTGTTTATTCGGACTTTTCCATTTTATTTCTTGTATTTACCTGTCTGAAGAAAGCTTGAAAAACAATATTGTCAAAAGATAGTGAAAACTGTGAAATTTTACGCGATTGTTCAATGCAAGCATCATATTTAAGTCCAAAAAGAGTAGTTTATCTAAGAATCAATAGCTTACCTAACATGAATGTTTCATGAAATGCATTTCACTTCCTTAAAGAAACCGTCACAACTTGCTTTACAGCCCAGAGTTCCGTTAAAGACGAGTTTCTTTCATTAATAAAGCAGCCCATCGTCACTTTAGCCACTCTGTGGAAGTCCGTCAACTCCTACCACTCTGCGCCTCTCACCCGCACCCCTACTAGAACTACCCCTGTCCGGTAGACGGAAGCCAGGAGCGCAGAAGAAGAGAAAAGTGTTTGCGTGAAATAAATGATTAATCACCACCCCCTGTTTGATTTAACCAACTCGAATTATTCCCTGATAAACTACCTTTGTTACCTAAGCACTATTTCACGAATTAATACCAACAAACACCCAACGATGATCGGTTTTTCAAACACTTTTCCGTAGCACAACTTATTATAACTTGGAAGTTAATGAATAACATTCTTAAAAATCAGTCTAATACTTCGAATAATTTTTGTACTAAATTAATAATTAATGATGAAATAGTCACTAACAATGTAGAGATATGCGACCACTTTAACAATTTCTTTTGCAAAATTGGCTTCTCCTTAGCTAATAATATACATAACAATGTCGTACACAAACCGGCCAATGAAATAACATTAGTATACGATAGTATAGAATCTTTATATCTTCAACCAACAACAGAATTAGAAATAAGCAAAATATTAAAATCATTGAAATCAAATGAGAGTGCCGGTTACGATAAACTCAAATACAAAACAGTGCTAAGTCTCTCAACGGAATTGGTTCCTATATTATCAAAATTGATTAACCAATGTTTTAAAGAGGGAATTTTTCCAGACTGCTGTAAAATTGCCAAGGTGATACCAATTCACAAAGGTGGGTCCAAAACAAATACCTCAAACTACAGGCCCGTTTCAATCTTACCAATCTTATCAAAAATTTTTGAACGTGTAATCTACGAAAGATTTAACAATTTCCTATTAAAAAAATCATTCTTTTATAAAAAACAGTATGGCTTTAGGAAAAAATCTAACACACTTGCGGCAATAAACGACTTAATCAGTAAACTTAGGAGTGGTATTGATGGTGGAAATTATATCTTATCTATACTAGTTGACCTTCAAAAAGCCTTTGATACGGTAAGCCATGATATACTTCTCAAGAAACTCGAGAAACTTGGTGTAGTTGGTCCTGCTCTTAATCTATTCAAATCATATCTTAGCAATAGAAAGCAATTCGTAAGCATTAACAATCAAAATAGTAAGCATCTTCCAATAAACTATGGAGCTCAGCAAGGATCCATACTAGGGCCACTACTGTTACAAATCTATATCAATGATATTTCTCAATTAAAATTAAACGGTGAAATTTTCTTATATGCAGATGATACTGCAATATTCTACTGGGGTAAAGATCTAAACATACTACTAGAAAATGCACAAAGTGACCTAGAAAGAATTTGCGGTTGGTTCCAATCAAATATCCTAACAATGAATATAAAAAAAAACAGGATACATGATTTTAAGTTCAAACCGTAAAATAATTCTTCCACATGTACCATTAAAAATTGAAAATAACGATTTGCAAATCCTGAAACAGGAAAAATATCCTGGTCTGTGCATCGATAAGCATTTAACTTTTAAACAACACATTCAAAATGTAAAAGATAAAATAACACCCTTAATTAGCGTTTTTAGCCGGTTATCATATCTATTACCAATTAGATTAAAAAAAAGTTTATACTATAGTCTCGTACACTCACACCTAAATTACCTGATTGAAATTTGGGGAAATGCGTATGAAACATACATCAATGAATTACAGGTAATTCAAAATAAGATAATCAAAAAACTATTTCACTACGAATCCAAAACATCCACAAAAAAATTATATTTGGAAACAAAACTGCTAACATTAAGAAAGCTATACGAGTACAATATGTATATGTGTCCTTATATACAAAATAAATAATAAACTCATACATACAAACACAGAATTCATTAAAACGTCCCAAGTACACAAACATTTTACACGACAACACGATAACTACGGTAAACAATCAATTAGTTACGAGGGGGGCAATTTATATAATTGCCTTCCAGATGATATCAAAAATGAAAAAAGTATGTGCAAATTCAAAAAAAAATTGTTCATGTTTATTCACAAAAAACAAAGTAGGGATAGTGAATAATATCGTATGGTAATATAATATCATGTAAATGTTAGTATTGCAATCTAATGTAATCTAAGGTTATGAAATGTAAAAACTATGTAATATAATGTAAAAAGTACATAATTCAATATTCTAGTTAAGTAAATGAAAATGTTATTTTCTTTTTTAATGGAATAAAAACTTATGAAAAAAAAAAAATTATTTAAATCATATTGAAAAGAGGATAGGGCAAAAATTTTTTTTGTGTTTTCCAGGAATGTAATCTACGAGTACTATTATTTTTTTTTCTACTGAACACTGAGGCCTATGGGGGAGAGGGGGGTTGAAATCCCCAATCCCCCCCTCCCCCTTATGCACGCCCTTTAATACATGATAATATTAAACGCATGAAAAAGTTATATAGCGAAAGCGAAATAATAAATTAATAGTCTTCACTACTTGGCTTCTCCAAAGGGTTGATCTTGTTTTCTCCTTAAACTCTTTTGAAATTTGAAACAAGTCTTAGGAGGGGTGTTTCGACAGTTCATCAATTTTCAAAGTTAAAATCTAGTTCCGTGAAAGTTCTGTTATTATTTCACCATTGGCCGGTTATTTCTCACAGTATTGGGATAATAACAGAACTTGAATAGGATTATCATAAAAATTGAATATTAACTTTGAAATCTAATGAATTCTCCAAATTCTGTGAAATAACCCGTCCTTGGTGTCTATTTTCTAGGTTTTTTTTCATTGCTTTTAAAAAATACTTTTTGGGATAAGTGACGTTTTGTCTTACTTAAAAAATAGATCGGGAGCTTTTGCAGCGCACAGATTTTCTGCATTAATTAAGAAGAAAAAAATCTCATTAACGCCCTAAACTATTTTTGAAAAACTTACGAATGACAACAGATGGAATAGTAAGGAATAATGCGTATCAACCTGACCACCAGGCCACACTTCCGGGGTTGGTTTTGTATGCTTATTAAGCCAGAATAAATTAATTGTGCCAACGTTACGGCTAATCCATCATTCTGCCGATATAACATAATCTTTGGTTTGACTTGACCAGGCTGTTTGACTAACAGTTAGCAACCAACCCTGCCGATAGTTTTCATAGGTTAATTGCAAACAAACGAATGAATATTAAGACGAATATTCATGAATCACCTCTGATTCGGTTTGTTTTGGATCACTCGCTGGTTGAAAAGTTACTTTTCGAGTGATTATTATTAGAGCAAATTGACAAACCGGAAAGTTAGTTAGTGAAGGATAAGTACTTACATTTTAAAACAGTATATTTGGGGTGTTCATAAATACTAAAGTAAAATCGGTTTTCGTTTCGCAATAAATTATTTAAAATGAATTAAGACCGATTTATAGGTTTACCAATAATTGTCGTATTGATTAGTACACAATAGTACACAATAAGTTAATAATAGTACACAATAGTACACAATAATTAGTACACATTAGTACACAATAAGTCAAGAATGATACAGTTCATTAAAATTACTCTAATGATTTTCTCGAAAAATATTTAAAAATGCGAAAAATGCGAATAAGCACTTAAACTCAACATGTTAAAAATAATAAAGAATAAAGTAGGAGCACGAATAAAATAAAACTAATAAAAATGCACGGGGAGAAAAAAACCTAGATCGTGGATTGTATTTGCAACGAAGGATCATATTATATGCCTACCATTTTATTGTGATAATTATTGGAAGTCTAACTTTTACCAATATACATCTACTGTTTATCCAATATGTTCCGACAATCGTACATGGTATGTTCACAGTGGACACAAGTTTCAAATTTTGGTGATTCGTTAAAATCAATTATGAAAAGAATCTTGTTAAGAGCATTCTGATATATTTAAAATCAATCATATTAATCCGACTCATTTGATTCCTTCCCCTTTGTTCATGCAGAATAGAGTAGAAGATAAGCCTGTTTACTTTTCTATTTCTGTGAGGACTTTTAAGTTATCAGCAACATTATTATTTTCGGACACCTTCAAAAGTGGGCCTAAATTGGAGCCTTAAGGTATTCCAGACAGCACAACAAACCGTGAAAAAATTAGTTTTGATTTTATATCTTTTTTTGGTTCGAGTATTCAAGAATGAAATGTGTTTGTATTATGCATGAAGAATACCTAATGTTAATAAATTAATCATTTTTACATCCGTATTATGTATAATAACTTCTCTTCGTCGCGTTTAACCGCAAACAGTTACATCTGTTCAAATTGTTTCTGAATCTATTCCCGACAACATCCCCTGTCCATCAATTCCCAGTTTCTCAGGAATTCTCTCCAAACACTGCCCCGAGCGCGATATACATTGAGATATTTACTCGCCATACAAACTTCACGGGGCAGAGAGGTGACACACACGTTCACCGCATGTCCAAACAAAGTTGGTGACACGTGGACAGGGGTGAGGGAAGGGGCGGAAAGGCGTAGGGGAGGGTAGAGATGGGGGTGGGGTGGGGTAGCCAGGTGGAAGGTGGTGAGCTGGTGAGCTGGCCAGGTAGCCCGTCTGATGGGAACATGAATTAACAAAGAGTTCAAGACGGGGGTGATTGGCGATGCCAGGAGATTGGCGCTTGCAATGCATTGAATCATTGATGCCATTGACAAAAAAGCATTGGGACAGAAAGATTTTCACGTAATAATATATTAAACTTAATAAATATCAATGATTAAATGAAATACCCAAATTAAGGACTTGGCATACCAAAAAATACTGTCCAAACCGTTGCCTATTGGTCGAAGGTCCAATACTTATAATAGTTATACTTATAATTATTACTTCATCATATAAACTGAACAATAACCAAGGAAGCCGTCGTCACTTTTGTATAACCGCTTGGACAGCATGTTCGGTGTGTATTTGGAACCGTACGCCAAATCTTTCTTTCGGGTATTATGTTTTGTCATTGACAAATATTGTTGAAATAGAATTTCAAGAACATCAAAGAATTTTAAAAAAACATTTTTCAAAAAGATAATAATTTGTTCATTTTTTGAGAGTCAACCAAAATATTGACGAGCCTGTGAAAATGCTGATTTATTTTCTTTTTTGAGTCTTCAAAATCTTTTTTTTTGTCGAACACAAGATTGTGAAGCTATTTTTTAACAAAATCGACACCGTTTGGTGGTCGTAAGATCACAAAAACGTATACAAAATATTCTGAAGAAGAAGTAAATAAGTTGACAGATAGCAATGGAAAATCGCTCTCTCTGAAGTTTAATATCTTGTAATAAAAGAATTTTCAGTTTCCATTTGATATGTTTTAATTTGATGGAGCCATTGGAAAACCAAAAAAATGATTTTTTAAAAACTGCAGTAATGCAAGATTTCCATCAATGTTAAAAAAAACTGTATTAGTGTATTTTATCCAATGATAGTAATTTTTAATGATTCGTTGTCTTCTGGCTATTTTCCGTTTATGCGTAAACACAGTTTTCTATCACTCTTCCGTAAGAAGGGTGGCAAAAGTAAAATACACGTAACGCATTTTGGAGGTGGGTATGGGTACCGCCGCCTCGTGGAACATTTATTGGATAACCAACACCTCCGCCATGTTTCATGGGGTGAGGTTTGTCAAGGTCTTGGCGGCCGCATGTCTGCCCATCTGCTGCGTGGTGGGCCAGGTCGAGAGAGTCTGGTTGAGGATATCTTTTGACCTCTCTAGCCAGAATCCTTCGACCCATCGCCTTGCACCGCAGTTGAAGGGATGGATTCATGCGTCCGTCACTGCTGGACGCACTGACCCCTAGATTCTTACCCACCCCTCATACGAGTACCTATTTCCTTCCCTTTTTTCTCATTTTCTTCCTTCCTTTCAAACTTCCTCATTTTCCTTTCCTTAAAAAACCCTGCACTCAGGGAAATTATGTTGTAACTAACTTAAGCCATTCTGGCATATATAAACTTAAATGTAATGACTGTTCGGCCTTTTACATCGGTAAAACGGCTAGAAACATTCAAACAAGAGTGGTCGAACACTTAAGATGTCTAAACAGTGTAGGTTTTTCAGAATTTGCCTCCCACCTAATAGATAAAAATCACTCATTTAATAAAGCTTCCGGGATAGATGTATTGCATAGAAATGGGATAGGTCTACGCCTTAATAATCTTGAAGCCCTTAAAAAAAAAAAAAAAAAAAAAAAAAAAAAAAAAAAAAAAAAAAAAAAAAAAAAAAAAAAAAAAAAAGTCATTAAAAATAAATAAAACCAATTTACTTAATAAACAAATAGATTTGTCTAACACCCCGATTTTTTAAATATTTCCATTACCCCCACCCACGTTCACCCCTCCCTCTTAGACACCTCCCTCATCGCCCCCACCTAAGTTGATATTCTGTCTCCCTCTTCTAATTTTACTTATAAATACCATGTTTTTCTGTATTATGTTCAATATATTTTTATTCACCCCTGAGGAAGGTTCAGTACGAACCGAAACCGGTTGGATTAAAAAATAATAAAGTGGAATTGAAACAAAGTTATTTAATTGTGTTTATTATAAAAAAATTATAGACCAATTTGTATACCAACATTTTTTTAGAACAATTAGACAAACAAAAATAATCCTTTATTTGTTCATAACCAACATGGTTTTATAACTGTCAGATTAACTCTTACTATTGTAAGCACTTATCACAACTACACAACTATTTATTGAAACTAAAAACCAGGATGAATCAATGTACACAGACTTTATTAAAGCACTTGATAAAGTGTCATACTCTATACTGATAAAGAACCCAAAATAATAAATATCATATATATAATAGGAATCTTATTAAATCGTGAAATAGCTATCTTAAAAACAGATAACTTACAGTTAAAATTAAATCTGCCCTGTCATCAATTTATTTGGTGTCCCACGAGGATCACACATTGGCCCAATTGTATTTAAAATATTTGTTAATGACATTATTGCTATTTTCACAATTTTAAAGTTTCGCTTTTTGCTGATGACCTAAAGATTTATAATATTATAAGAAGTATGTACAATTGTATTTGTATACAGAAAAATCCGAAAACCTATAGCTACGACTGGCGAATTGTCAACAAATTGCTAATCATTTTGAGTAAACGTCAAAACCACTAGAATTTACAAAACCAATATCATTACGCACTCATTAATAAAATGATTTAGGGATAGTCTTTGATTTTAAATATAATTTTTCGTCACATATAAATATTATACGAACAAAGCAAAGATAATGTTCGGTTTCATAATAAGAATCCTCAAAAACTTTTGTAATATATCTACTTTAAAATTTTTGTACACCATATCAGTCCGGAGCCAAATCGAGTAGAACTCATCTATTTGGTTATGTCATTATGAGGTTCATTCGTCTCTTTCTTTTTGAATATCATACACCCCTTTGTCTTCTAAAATTTTTATTTTAAATTGAGAATTTTAAAGAAACTTATGATTAATTTATTAAATAATATTAAAAAAAGAAACATAGTTGTCTGAACGCAAGGTCTACTGTTCACGGAACTACTAGTATAGAACATGGAAGGTTACATTTAAAGCACGAGAAAAACTATTTCCTTACAACTAGACATTTAATTGCTGCACTGCATAATAAATAACTAATTGAAATCACATATCTGGCGACACCGTAGTATAATTCTCCCAGTGAAGGCGCTGGTATAGCGGGTGCTCCGACGCCGATCTAAGCGCGCCGCTGAGATTTATGAAAGCAATTGACAAAGTAGTAAATGGCCCATTAGAAATCAGCGTGGAGGGCTGGGCTGGTTTCATAGGTTACCAACCCCTTGTTATATCGCGTGTTCCCACCCCTGGAGATGAACGGTTCACTTCTGGAATATCACCATTCATTGTCGACAAATAATGCTACAACTGAACTGCTAAGGATGGACATATAATTTTCGATGTATTTAATTAGTGATATAAAATATGTACTTAGTCCGTGCAGTATGAGAGTCATCTTAGGGTTTCGGTGTGATGGTTATTTTTTGAAAATAATGCTAATTACAGAATTTCTCAATGTTTTTATTTACAAACACAATTTATTTTCGAAAACTCCACGCAAAGTAAATAAGTCAAATAAGATGACATGAGTTGTATTTTTAAATAGAAAACCATCAGGCGGGTATGGGAGCCGCCGCTCCGGGAACCATTTATTGGATAACCAACACCTCTGCCATAGGTCATCCCAAGTGGTTCACTACGTAGTAGGAGTGCCCGGATTTGTGGGAAGATGTTTGCCCGGGTCTTGGCGGCGGATGCGTCTGCTAACCAGTTGCATGGCAAGCCCGATCAGGAGAGAATGATAGAGAGAGTCCCTTTGAATTCTCCAGCCGCACCCTCTCAGAACATCGCCTTGCACGGCAGTGGGAGGGATGGATTCATACGTCCGTCTCTCCTTGAGTCACTGACACCCAGATTCCTACCTGCCCCTCATACCCCTTTCCTTTCCAGAACTTCCTCTCCTTCCTTTTCTAAAAAAACCTCTCACACAGCATCCCCAAAGATGACATAGGTTCTAAGGGGAATTATTTTCCTCAGGGCCTCCTGTGTGGAGCTAATTAAAAAAAGCGAAAATTCCCAAGTTCTGATAAACTCATAGAAATAATCCATCCGCTTAAGGAAAATTGAACTTTTACGAATACTTGGCACTATTTTGATGAGACCCCGATAGGGCATCCACCAAGGGATCAATGACTCGAGTTATTCGGAGCACATTCCACTGAAATACCGTTAGAACAGACATAAATTGCCCACTTGTCATCTCTTTTCCTTACGATCGCAATCTGTTCTGTTAAAAAACTACCCTGGTTTTTCGTTTAATAATTAAGTTCGACACTTTTCATCTGCTAATAATGTTGATCAACCGAGTTTATAAAAGCGATATGGTTTTCCTTTGTTATAAAACGTACAGATCTGATAGCGGCGCTCTTGCGAGCTATCACATAAAAATGACAAAAAATATAAATCGTTCTATGACTCTAATTGCTCAACTTTCCAATTCAGAAAAACCGATTCAGGATAATATTTTCAATGAAAGCACTCATATATTTTATAAACTCTATCGATCAGAGCTACAAACTTCTAATTAAACTCGTGACAGAAGTCATAAACCTACATTGAATGTTTTCAACTCATTACATTTATTGAAATGAAATTGCACTGAAAAATAATTAATCTCTTTGCTCTACAGTAAATAATCTGCCATCAATTGTTCGTCATCGCGAGAAATAAATGCGTTCAATTTTCGTTGGGAATAATTTTTTAAGTAAAACTTCTTTACGCACGCTTGACTTGGGGAGTAAGCTGGTGAATACGTGACGAGAGCGTTACGAAAAACGAGGCGAACGGTAGTCGAGAGTTTGAGAGGGAGAATATAAGTTAGTGAAGATAGAAAGAGAGAGAGTTACGTTTCGTATTATTACGTTTCGTATTATGTTCGTTCTGTAGGGGCAAGAGAGAGGTGCGAGAACACATTTTCTTTCTCTTTTTCTCTCATAGCCAGTTTCGTATATCTAAGACACAGTGTAGGCCTATTATCTGTATCAAACTGTAGGAGCAAGAGAGAGCAGTGCGCGCTCTTCTTTCTCTCTTCCTATCATATAGATGGAGCTAAAGAAGTTTTACGTCAGTCGTGTGGTCTAAAGCACACTCGTATTTTTTTTCATAAAAGATCAAACAAGTCTATATGTCTATATGTTTTGTATAAACGTGACTTATTTTTTAATTTTCTTATAATTATTTTTACTTTAAAAATATACTACGAAATAAGATTGACGCTCGGAACTTCGTTAACGCCAAGGAGTGTAGATTTGTAGATACTTTCCTTAGATTCTTTGCATACTTGAAGTTAAACAATCGTTGTTTTCAGTAAAACAATGGATTAAACGTATATAAAATAAACTTTTTTATTAGTAAATGTTAATTTACTATCACAAACATCGTTTTCCAGGCGAAAACCAGAATTCTAAAAGCTGGCAAAAGCTTTGGAGCTTTCAATATTTTGTGCGTGCTAAGAAAAACAAAGCGCATAGATTAGAAACGCACTATCGCCAGAGTTGTTTATCTGAAAACATTCTCCCGAAGGCTTGCGACTCTAGGGGGATGTGGGTGGGGTGATGGTGGAGTCTGGGGGTTGTGACTGCCCCCTGCGCTACCCCTTGGAGACAAACACCAAGCTGCCCCCCTGATTTATGTGAACAATTTCTCTTTATATCTCTCTTGGCTCGCGATCTGACGCCGTTCTTTCTAATGGATTGATGCAAAAATCCGTGCGCATTGTAGAACGGTACGTGAGGCCTGAGCACACTGAGCAGGTGATAGATATGCCCCGCATGCTACTAAAGGTATACTGCTGATATATCGGTTGTAATTTCTCTCTCAGTCTCAACGTAGCTCGTAAAAATTATAGAGGAAGCAGGAAAATACTACCTTCATTAGAGTTGTTTATCTGAGATATTAAATTTTTTACTCCGCAGGTTTTTACTGCTAGGCTCTGCGGGCGGCTTTTGGTTCGCCTTCGCCCAATTAATGTTGGTGACCATTTTATAAATCCAATAGGAACTGGTTCCAAAAATATAGCCCGTTCCTCGGATCCACTGTCATCCAGTGTAGCTAGTCACCGGGACAAAATAACCAAGACAGATCAATGACGTCATATCTAATATATAGCCACTTGATACAACATGTATTACCGTCAATCTTTCCATATCCGGAAAGATACTACATATTCACAAATTCGTAGCAGTTATACCTACCTAGAATTCGACCTGCTGACGGAAGTAGCGAAATCTCGTGACGAATTATTGAATTCGGAATCGAATTATAACAGTAGCTTTGTGTGAAATTCGACGTTCACAGATGTTATTTGTGGCGTTGCGTCAGACATGCACTCGAAGTTGGGTTCTGAAATTCAACCACGCAGACGTTACCGTATTAATACTGTTCGATTGGTCATAATGCATACTTGATATTCTAAATTAGAAGACCCAGCCACACATTGCTGTGGCTTACGAAACCTTTATAACTAACGCCATCTGTTAAATCAAATCCACACCACGCTGCCCGCTGCCCTCAGAGTCTGCCCGCTGCCGCTTGGCCAGATATATTATATATTTCAACCAATTTACACAAAACCTTGATAAATTATGTACCTAAAAACCTTCCCCGTGAATCACATTGGTGAAAACCGCACGAAAATCTGTTGCGTAGTTTAAAAGATCTAAGCACACATACAGCGTAAGCGACTTCATTTTATACTTAGTAAAGATAAAGATAAAGATAACTTGACGATCAGGTATACTGTTTCATAATGCACGATAAATATTATGCAATCAAATACAAGAAAGAAGACCGCGTGATATCGTTTACAAACAAGCAATTAAACTATGTATCTTTAGCTGTTCATAAATTCAGAGGAATGAAATGTTTGATATACGAGTAGTCGTAAAACCAAAGCGAGTAGATTACATAATGCTAGAAATAGGGTACGTTATTCTCAATATTCAGTGTCTCACTGCTTCATCAATGAAATATTCAATCACGATAAAATCAACAAAAAATCGATTCACCTCTAATTAAATTATTCAATTGCGAACTTGGAAATAGCAATCCATCAAACCAGGACTAAGAAAGTAACAAGTATCTTAGAAATTTTCAATCTAAAATAAAAGTTTTAGAAGACAAAAGAGTGTATAATATTCAAAAAGAAAGAGACGAATGAATCGATTGTGAAGATTAAAGCAAAGGAAAGGAAGTGAAAAATGTAGGAGAGGAAACAAAGCCAATCTATACTCGTAGGAACACTTAAAGCGCGCTTAAAAGGCGAAAACAATTGAGTAATAAAAGAATAATAAAGGTGATGGCTCCCAATAAACAGTTCTCGCTTCAAAAACATCTCCTCCGTGTTAATCTGCGTTCCTGAGAGCAGAAGCGATTCTTCAAATGATTATTAGGTGCTCTGGAGAAACGCAGCGCAATGACTTGGGGGGATTTAAACAAACAACATTATTATAAAGGTGAAAAGAATTTGCAGACACAATTTGTTTTTTAATGTTGGGTCTAGAAGAATTTGAAGATTGGGAGATAAATAATTGCAAGGCAATTAAAGCTTTGTAAATTTAATAATCATTATTAACTCCATCGCTTTGTTAAACGTGTTTATAGAAACAGATCGGGAGTGCATAATAATGATATCAAGGCGTATTATGGCAGAATATTATCATAAAAGTCGAGGTGCTTTTAAGCACTGTGAGAAAGATCTGTACTTCCACATGTATTTCCATCGAAACATTATTAGAGGAAATACTGTAATATATCGTCCACCATCTTAATTTGCAACTACTTGCCAACCGGTATAGCTGGAGCATTGGTCAACATTGGACGACATTTGTCAAGCTATTTAGTATAAACTGTAAGTTACGGACACAATCCTACCGTTTTAGACACGACTTAAAATTCAATCTTGTGACGCACTCGGTCTGATTCTCAATTTAGAAAGGAATTGATTCTTCATTCCTTGCCTTTGGCCTTGCATCATACGATTTTTAACGGCAACATAAATTTTTAATTTCCATTTATTTTACTGATTGTTTCAATGAATGATGTGTACCGTAAACGATTTAAATATTATAATGTTTCGTAGGTATTTAAATATTATTCTATGGGCGGCGCGCCGCGAAGTTGCCGAGGATATTGTGCTGCCTACCTACTTTTAAAAGCAGATCTTGGGTAGATATAATATGTAAATTTGCAGATATCATAAGGCCAATCACTGTGGTCATTTGTCATAAAATATTCACATTAAATTGTTAAAAGGTATTTTTATATTAGATCACATGAAGTACTATTTTAAATTTAATATGTAAAATAAAATAGGTGAAACAAACTGTTAAATTTGAAGATTTTTACAGTTTTTTAAAGTACAGTTTTTCAGAAAGACACATAATTTTTTTTCGGATTTAAAGGAATGAATAAAAGGAATTAATTCAAAAGGCCAGGGGAATTAGACTGAATCGATTCTCTCCTGGGAATGAATCTGCCCATGTCTAGTTGTTTGGTCTTTTGTGCGGTGCTAACATAAAAAAAGCTCTAAGAAGCTGTATACTGTAGCTTCTTAGAGCTTTTTTTATGTTAGCACCGCACAAAAGACCAAACAACTGATCTAAACATTCTGAGTTGGTTAGAGGGGAGCTAGAGAGATTATGGCAGTCCAATTTTGGTGTGTTGGTTGGCCGAAGCTAGTGAGGAGGGGAAAGTGATGAGGAGGGGAAGGTGGAAAAATACCTGATTCAGATTTGGTCAATAAACACGGCTAAAGACATTCCAAGCAACATTTCGATTCTGAGGGGTGGACTTTCACAAGGGCAATACTGATATTTTCTTCCACTATGGAATATTCCGCAAATATACTGTAATGATCTTCAATCCCAGTCATTGGAATTACTTGATAAGTGTTCGGGAATCTCCAATAAAGTTCGGGGTTGTTCAAGATAATAAGTAACTTTATTTAAGTTATCGTGTTGTTAACAATGAATATTTAACTAGATCAAACATCGGTTCTAATGGATGCTCTGAGTAATTCTGAAGCCAGTGAACTCGACACTGAAGGTACCCAGCTGACCATTGTATATCATCGGCTATTTTTGTAACCGTTCGTGTTTAACCGATAGTTGCCATCATACTAATGTACTACTTAACTGATATCTGTTAATGATCAAAGATCGTTACCACTCAATATTATTATAGTTCAACAAAATCTTTTTTATTTTATTTAAGCGATTATATAAAATAATTCTTACTTACAAAATATAATGGTTATGTTAGGTAAAGATGTCCTTCTCACTAGGGATTCCTGTGCCGAGGGGGACTAAAGTTGTTTAATTATAGTTTATTTGTCTTCTATGTCGTTTTTAGTGTATTCATTAGGGTGTTTTCGTTGACCTCTTTCACCCATATTTTTATTCTTGATTTGTACTAATTAATAATTTTTTTATTAGTTTTATGTCTTTGGGAAATATATTATAGAGTTTAGTTGCAAAATAAGTGTAGTTTCTTTGTCCGAATGTGGTTTTATAACTTGGAATGTTTTTTAATTCGATCTAGTGTGATGATATGCAGTCTTGTAGAGGATTCAATATTTTTGAATAGCTTCAATAATATATTTTTGGCACATGTATCCGTTGTAAATTTGGTACGTCAAAGCTAATGAAAATTTCAATAAAAGGCGTTCTAATGGGTACTTTCAGTATGGTCTTTATGATTCCTTTTCATAACAAACAGATAGAGAATGTTATCATCATTTGTTTTCTACAGGGCTTCTTGTGTGGAGCTAATGCAAAAAAAATCAGAGTGTGCAATACACACGCGGTAAAAGTGAAAACTACAGAAAACTAAAGTAGACAAGAGTGGAGAGACGACGAGACACTTTTTTTTTTATAAATGTGAAAGATGATTTTTTCCATATTTTTGTCGTCGAATTCCAATATTTATTTGGTCATCTTATTAGTATATGTGTTTTCTTCTACAGAGTCGCTAGATGTTGCTTTCCTTTGTGATGAATTGCATTGATCAACAGTGAAAAATAAGAAAATATCGTAGCTTCCCACTTTAATTTAAAAAGAAAATATCAATTACTTATAAAACGGACACGTCTACGACATCTATCGGATTAGAGTAAAGTGAATTCATATTTACGGTAGGGATCTATAATTAGACAAGGTGAGACGAGTATTGATGAAAGGATCACAGATGGTATCAACAAATAATCAGAAACAGGGGTTCCCCAATATACTTTAGACCGAGATATATTGACAGCCAATTGAATTGCAGCAAAAGCGATTAAAAACCAATTCAGCCTATCAACGGGAAGAGGGCCGAACCCATTTTTTAGAACAAAGGAACGACCTTTGGACTTAGCAATTAGTAATGTGATTAATGAGTTTGACGTTCCCACCAAACCGAGAGGTGAATAAACTCCATGGGAAGAAATAATCTGTTCAGGGACAAAAGAACGATGACCCCAAGAAATGTTATCATTAACCGGTACATTCCAGGGATCAGAAACCCTAGTTCTCGAACGCATTAAAACATATCAGGTGCGGAAAAAAAGGATACACGTAAACACGATGCAAAAGTTTAAGTGAAAAATTGCAAAGCAAGTGACGAAAACGTATTGTAAGGCGTTAGGGAGATTTCCATCTATAATACGATTGTTTGTGACGACCGGAGATGATCGATTCGAGGGAAAACGTGCTAAAGGAAATGGAAATGTTGAAAAAACAATGGAAAATTATTGTTATCAATTTTAGACGGAGCTAGGATATTACGATGAAAGATTTAGGGAGGAAACGTCAAAAAAAAAATGAGAGTTTTAAAGAATAGGCGAGGGTACATTTCAGATGTCTAGAGCAGTAACAAGTGT
The DNA here is from genome assembly GCA_929108145.2 of Limnephilus rhombicus. NCBI lineage: Eukaryota > Metazoa > Arthropoda > Insecta > Trichoptera > Limnephilidae > Limnephilus > Limnephilus rhombicus. Next base: position 44,807,748 of record OV815274.1, on the reverse strand, counting down.
TAGAGAAGAAGATAGAGTGCAGTACGGAGGGGAGTGGAAAATGCTGAAAACATTGCGATAGAAAAACTCAGGAAAAGGAGTCATTTTACGTAATTAAAATGGAGGTTATAGAGTAACATAGTACGCGATTGCAGAAAAAAAATGAGGCATTACAATGGTTGTCGATCCCAGATGTATTTTGTTGTGATAAACAAGGAATATTCGAACATGGAAATTGTTTAGATAAGGACGATTAGCCGTTAAAAAGGTAATAAAAATTATCATGGGTCTTATGAAATATTTACATTAAAGAATTCTCGTAAAAGTTAACGACACTGAAATAAAAAAGGATTTATTGCCAGGTGGGTACAAGAACTAATGTATACAACTGTCAAGACATATGGTTTATGGGATTTTGCGTAAGAACGGGACAAAATTTGGAAGGCGTTCTCTATGAAGCAATAAAAATGACAGAAATTTAAGGGCCGAAGTGGGGGTATCCCCTATAAAGATGTTAAAAAATGATATATTTATTAATAACAAATAGAAAATGAAATTTTCCAAGAGGCAGCAAACATCAAAAAACGATATGGTTATATCAGGGAAGTACGGGGAAGTGAGGGGAAAGGAGATACGACAGAGAAAAACAAAGGAAATTTTAGATTAACAGTGAATAAAATAAATACGGCTTGAAATATAAAAATCTATAGAGATATGAACAATAGCGTAAGAATAAATAAGGAAATTCATGGAAAGAGTGTCGTGAATAAAAGAAAATTCGAGAAAAAAATGGAAAATTCAAATATACGACGTAAATAGAGAAAATTCGGTTTTAAATGGAAAGGTTCATATAGAATACAGAAAAACTCGTGGAAAAATAATAAAATAAAAATGAACAATTTGCGAGAAAGACTTCGACATGAAGATATCTCTGATAGGCGAATTTGGGGACAGATTTGGAACATATGGTAGATGCCGTACGCACGGACATGTTACGAAATATATGAAAATAGAACTTTAAAATTATTAAATTCAAGCTAGTTTTGTATGAACAACAGGACAAAGGAAGTTGGGCCATTAAACATGGATCTTACTAAATCCGGATCTTGTAAGTATGGGAGTACGAGACAGAATTTAATGTATCAAACGCAAAACGTACAAAGAGAGCGCATTCGACAATAATGGGGAGGTTTCAAGAAATTACGAGTTGATAGTAATTAGATTGGTTTATTATAGGAGATTCAGATACGATCTTTTGGACCTGAGAGGGGTATAAAAGTCTAGACAAATGCCAGTTGAGGACAGTCTACGTCGTGGTCGAAAAGGTTGTAACTTCGCGGAACGTGACGAAACGGTGGGTGACTTAAAGTGGAAAAATTCTAAGTGATAATTATTTTGATACTTAGAAAAATTTCACATTCTAGTCAGTGATATAAAAAAAAAATACTTTGCAGTTAGAGTCAGTGAAAAATAACAATAAAGCCAACGCATTATTTACTTGTGAAAAATAAAAGTGCTCGTGATAAATACAATTTGTTTTAGTGGGAAATTCGGATTTTATAATCACTTAATATCGTATTTTTAAACTTAGAAATTTCGCGTTTAATATTAGTGCAATAAATAACTGAAGTGATGTGATAATTTAGCGTGATGAAGTTATAATTAAATACGTGTGTTCAATCTAAGTGAAAGTGTTCTAACAAATAATAAATATTTAAATTAATTATCTTAAATAATAATAATAAAACAAAATAATATTTTATTAATACATAAAATTTCGGAGGGATAAAAATTTAATTTAACAACAATTTACCATCTCTAAATTAATCGTGAAGTAACTATCATTTAAAGTGTTATCTAACCAACGAGTTTTGAGATAAAATACAGTTTAGAACGATAGAGTTCATACATCATTTTAATTAATTAGATTAAATGAAAAAAAAAAAAAAATTGAAGTCAAAAAGATTTAATTAAATTTAGGAAAATAAAAAATTAATTTAGGAAAATCGCAGCAAGGTTACCGTGTATTTCCCGGTCGGAAAAAACCTTGGTAGGGGTAAGTCTTTTCCGTTATAAAATTTTACAGATTCCAAGGAGAAAGCGGAATGGAGCAAACATTGGTATTTGGATTAATTATTTGACCAAGATATTACTCGCTTAATATGTGATTTGTAACTATATTAAAATATTATAAGTATAATAAGTATATTTTTTATATTTATATATGTAAGTATATAAACATATATATATGTAATTTTTGTTCCCAAGAAAAATTATAATCAAAAAAAAAAAAAAAAAGAAAAACACTTATATAAAAAGAGGAAAAGGGTATCGATTCCTACCTCTGAATTCATCAATAACTATTAAAAGTAGTTATGTGTGATAAATTTACAAATCAATATTTTATATTTAATGTTATGTATGTATTAATATAATTTCAGAAAATCCAGAGCATTTGAAATAAGTTATGATATTAGAAATTATTTCAATCATAAAATTTATGTATATACATATCAATATTATAAATTATTTATTGAGACAAAGCATATATAAATGAATAAATATGTATACGTAATCGGGTATCAGACTAGACAATTGCGCTAAGTACATCATTATCAAACAAAGAAAATTTTAGAGTCATCTCACACGTCTCCGGAATGTCTAAAGTAAACATACCTCATACGCTTGAATCTAGGTCACGAGGACGTAGAGAATGTTTACAAAGCTCAAATTGTTTACAAAATAATTCGGTCACTGGGGCACTAGTTCGAATACAGTAAAAAGAAAAAAAAAAAAATGACCTTGATTAATGGATATCGTACTTAGGTATTAACTTCTAGGAATGGGATAAAATTATTATATTGCGCAATTATTAGGAACAAAAAGAAAAAAAAATGACCTTGATTAGTGGATATCGTACTTAGGTATTAACTTCTAGGAATGGGATAAAATTATTATATTGCGCAATTATTAGGAACAAAAAGAAAAAAAAAATGACCTTGATTAGTGGATATCGTACTTAGGTATTAACTTCTAGGAACGGGATAAAATTATTATATTGCGCAATTATTAGGAGCAAAAAGAAAAAAAAAAAAAATTTAAACACTATTTTTAATTTGAACGTAACGAGGTATCTACAGACCTAAGCAATTGAAAATTAACAGATTTATTATAGCAGTTCAAAAGGGTGTATTGAAGATTTACATGAAACAGTTGAAAAATCACGGGATAGCTTAATAAGGGGTAATGAGGATTTACATGATTCAATTGAGAATCACGGGATAGCAAGAGTTTATCAAAAGTTGAACATTGGAGGGGAGGGAAAAAAAAAAAAAAAATACAGTTCAACCAACAGAAGGCAGTGTTCGCTTCTGTAACAAGGACCATTAATCAAACCATAGAGATGGCGGATCTCTCAAACAAAACCGTCAACAAAACCAAACAAAAGCTTGGAGTTATGGCGAATCTCCAGAACACATCGCCAGATAAGATCTTAATGTACTAATATATATTTATATCACCCACTATTCTTACGTATGTATTCGGTATCAATCTGAAAATTTCGCAGAATTTGATGGGCGAGATCCGAGCTCGGGATGCGTTGCAAGTAGTTTCGTATTGCGAGTTATAAACCTTCCCAAAACGTATGTTTACATATATATCTTTTTATGTACTGTTCATTGAATGAAACGAACTCACTTACAATTAGTGCTTTAGGCCTGTCGGGTCACTCTCGTCTCATTTCTTGAACGTGGAGGGAGGATTCACGACCCGTAACTCCACACAAACCCGTGAGTATATGATTGCATATAGGACGAAACCGGTTCGCCCTAAGTAAATAGTAAACTTTGGAGGAGTAGGAATTTGGAGGTATCTGGGCTTGGGGGAAGACCTGAAGGCAGTGCATGATGGCGAAGGAAGGTCAATTGGGACGCGATAACTTAGGTATCAATCAATTGAACCGTGCCAAAAGACTGTGCGAATTTTGGGTTGACTTCTGATCACCCGGCTTACTTGATGGAGGCTGGAGCCAAATTTTGCCAGAAAAAGGGTTATTCTGAGTTCGTCAAATATGCAATTAACTAATTACATTAACCTACTAAATCCATCCTTATATGTACCTTATAGCAGCTGAATCTAAACGGAGGGGCGCCCAGCAGATACGAGATACAATCATAATCAAATTTACTAACATTTAACCATTTGAGTTATATTTAATTATCTGTTCAATTAGTCATGTGTAGTTTCGATTAGTATTGCTTATTCATGAATTCATTAGGATGTAGAGAATCATAATAAACGTCAAAGGGAAGTTAGTTCATTTAGAGAAATACTTAAGGTTAAATTTGCAAGAGAGAGACCAATACAGTTTGAAATTCAACACTCTGTTTAGAATCAAGAGGGTTACCACAAAATTTAAAGTAATTAAAGTCCTATATCATAAATCAAAAAAATTACACAACGTTTGATGGAGTTTAATTACAACCTAAATACGAAAATATTTACGTTCAAAGTCGTAAATAACGTATTTATTAGTTAAGTACATATATCGCTAAAGGTATGTAGTACAAGGGAGCTTTAAGTAGCTTTCTGTAGTTATCAGAGGAAATAAGGGTCCAATTTTATAAAGGCTTGTGTGACGTAGGGGAGGAATTTTCCATCCCTACCACACATATGCAAAGCCTTAAGAATTTAAATATCGATCAGAGCCAAGAGAAAAGAAGAATATTACGACTGGTGCCAAGTGCCCAGGAGTAAATAAAATACAGACAAATATAAGAGTTTAGAGAAAAGACATACATCACAACTGCACAGCCGTGACAGGAGATCAGAGTTTTACAAGTTGTTTTAGAAAAAAAAAAAAAAAACTTTTATTGGTCAATCTATTGCAAAAAGTGAAAAAAAAAAAAAAAAATAATAATAAGTAGGACGTTATGTTAAATGAAGTGATAATAAAAATAAAATAAAAATCAGAACAGTGCGCCGTTAAATAAACACGAAAAAAAATATATAAATTAATAAATAAATATACGAAAATAAATATATAAACAATACATTTAAATATAAAAAAAAAAAGTGTTAACGAATAAACTCTACATGTTTTAAAATAATTTATAAAAGTGTCGATAAAGTTTAAATCAAGTGACCATGAATTTGTTGATTGCTTATGAGATTATAAATATCGTAACAAAGAATGTAGGTCAGATACAAGCGTAAACAGTTTATTCAAGACAGGCCATAAATTGACAGAATAATGGTATTGACATTCCTGAATCCAGAATGTTAATGACCGTAATGTAAACAATCTGATACGAGATACCGCGGTGTTTGTAAGCATCGAAAGATTGATAACCTAAGCATCGAAAGTGATAACAAAACATCGAAAAATTTTGAAGTAGGTGACATCGGGGGTAACGCGCATCGCTTTAAGAGATTGTAGAATAAACAAACTCGAAAATGATATCAACACTCGGTTACGGAAAAAATAAACAGACTTTACAGATAAAAACGGGGGAACTTACCTACATAAAGTGACCCTTTGTTTATAGTTAATGTTGTGGGTTTGTATGTGAGGATTATCACATAAAAAGTCATAACATAAAAGATAAGGAACATAAAATAAAAATAACATAAAATATTTGATTGGGGATAGTGTCGAGTTGAGAGCTTTAATATCACAGACGAATGTTTTATAGGTATATACCTATTTAAGGGAACATTTCATCATTCGGACCAAAAAAAGGAGGGGATTTGACGAAATAACATCAAGATAGGTATTGCGAACTCTAAACAGATTTTGCGAAAATATCGTAGGTATTGCGGAACTTGAAGGAATGGTTGGCATTCTAAACAATGAGTAATTATTGGTTGAACGAAAATCACGGGATATTCATTAACATTGGAGTAACAATATTCATTCCGTTTTTTTTGCAATTACCTACATTTATTTGAAATGAAGAGTGATGGTAGAGTTGATCTAATTTGGGTTACAATCATCATGCAAACAAATATAAATAATTGAAAATATTGTGTTTTATAGGGGGACAGGTTCCAAAAAAAAAAAAATAAAAATAAAAATAAAAATAAAAATAAAAATAAAAATAAAAATAAAATAAATTATAAATATATATAGGTATATTTATAATAAATAGTTGGTATTGAGTTAAATTCATTAAAAATTTTAAACAAAAAATGGCGGAAAAAAGGAAAGTGGATGCGACGGAATTAGAAGCTAAAGAAATACCGTCGGGAGATGAATTACGGGAGATATTTAGGCGTTCAAAGAGGTCTAAGTTACGAGTCGAGGATATGATAGAAGTCGTTCAGCCAGAGGGGGAGACCGACACAAAATCGGAGGAACAGGGCGAAAATAAGCGAGAGTGTGAAGAGAGACTCACACATGATATGTTACAGGAAAAACCCGAGGAAAAGGAACAAGAAAAGTTAACGAAGTAAAAGGAAAAATAAAAAAAAAAATAAAATAAAAAATATAGAAAAACGAGAAAATTGAAAAAAAAATAAAATAAGTAAATAAATAGAATAAGGAAGGCAACATAATTTACATAAGGTAATTTAGGAAATTAAAATAGAGATTATAAGGTTGTCGCTTAATAAGATAAAAATATAAACATTAACCAGGCGACACTCGGAAAATAAAGAAAATGGTTGGGAAACGTGGAACAAGTAGGCGAGCCCAGGCTTTAGTGACAGCAATCGGGGAAAATGTCACAACCGAGACTTCAACAATAAACATAGGAGATATAACTACAATAATTCAGGCAGCTTTGGCACCGCTCGTCAATAAGATGCAAGAACTCGAGAAACAATTGGAAATCCCAGCAACAGTGGCGGTGATAGGAGAGGATAATGCGCCGAAAAGCGTTCTCCAAGTAGTGGAAATGTTACCACAGCAGGAACGACCATCATTCTCCGGTGGAAATCAAAATCCCATTAGTTTCCTGGAAGATTTAAAAGAATACACTAGAAAAGTGAAACGAACGGATCCTTTAGTCGTCGTACGGGAAAATTTGAAAGGGGAAGCTAAATCGTGGGCAAAATTGTACAATAAACGATGGGAGACTATGTTAGATTTCGAACGAGATTTTTTAGCTACCTATTGGGGAGACATAAAGAAAAATGAAGTTCGCCGTCGTCTTGCAGAAGGGGTATATGATGCCAAGAAAAATATATCCATGCTTACTCATTTCGCAAACTATTGGGAGCTAGCGAAGGCTTTAAAGATTACTGACACACCGTTGGGCATAGTTGACGAGATTATGAGACATTATCCGAAGGAAATTCAATCGCTATGGTTTTCGGGGCAATCAGGAGATGAGATTGTCGCCGCTGAGTTTCTACGAAAACTAGATACAATGGTATGTACACCAGAAGAACGGAACATGAAGAAGAGGAGTGGGGAGGAATCCAGCAAGAAGGACAAATACCGTGACCGTTACCGCGCCATAAAAAGGAGGATACACGCAATTGAAAGTGTGGGCGAAAACGCTAGTTGCAGCAAGTGCACCGAAGGTAACAGTTCACCAAAAGAAAATTCTACAATAACTACAGCCGGGAAGGAGCTAATGGTCGCAGCCAACTCGGGAGATAAAAGGAGATTATAGCGCTTTACATTTAGCTAGATATTACACAAGTAATAAGAAACAAAAATCAGGTTTACAGTTAGTGGAAATCAACGGATAGAGTGCGAAGTTTACAAATATTTGTAAATGTTAATAAATAAATAAACGATTGAGAAATACAAGTAAAATTATGTTAGGGTACATTATAATTGGGGAGGGGGAAGAAAGAAAATTACTAAAATATTAGATTATCAGATTGCTTGCGAGGGGCGGATCGTCGTTAAGTCTTTGAGGGTGAGTGGACAAGTTCTTAATAAGCGACAATCATATTCAATTATTGAAATAGAGTAAGGCAAATAAAGTCGTTAATTTTGATTTTCTAGTTGAAAAAAAAAAAAAAATTGACTTTTTTTTTTGTGTTAGTGAGAAAAAAAAAAAAAAAATGTTAGATAAGTAAGAACACTCAAAAGGAGAGAAATTAGAGATATTATATGGCACACAAAAGGGACATTTTGAAAAATAAACAATGCTTAGGAATTTTTTTTGAAATATTGAAATAAGAAAGTTTATCTATAGATATAGGGTAGACATTAAGTATAGAGATAAAAAGGTAACATTTGAATTAAGGTATAAATATTTTAGATTTCGAAAAAAAAAAAAAAAAGGAAAAAAGGAACGCTGAACCAATTTGAGGATAATAAAGAACATTTATAAAATTTTAAATATTAGAGTGGACAACACTTAGGCTAGAACAACTTTGGATGAATTAAGAAATTACAATTAGAAATTAAGAATTATAAAATAAAGTTTAAATAAATAAAGAAAAAAAAAATGCTGGAAAATTTATATGAAACATGTATACCACTGATTGTCGGATTGGGTGAGGTCGTGCGAAAACCCACATTTCACAAAAAAATTTTCATACTTACAAAACAAAAAAACAATTCATTGCACACCAAGAGACCACCCGCTTTTCAGTTGTTCGAAAGGCCGCGAGATTGTAAACAATCTTTACTTAAATCATTGTAAGGGAGGTCTTAGTCCAATTTGGTTGGGGACCACCAAAACACGCGAGTCGAGGGGCGTGTTCCAGCAAAAAGAAATTAATTTTGAATCTATCAAAATTAAAGAAAATTTCATAAAGTAAAATCTACGCGAAAAGAAAATAAAGAATACAATGAGATTCAAATTCAAGATTGTTAACAATCCGAACAGAATGAGGAGGGGGAGATAGGAAGTAATAGGATACGGAAAAGAGATAGGGGATAACAGAATGAGGAGGGGGAGATAGGAAGTAATAGGATACGGAAAAGAGATAGGGGATAACAGAATGAGGAGGGGGAGATAGGAAGTAATAGGATACGGAAAAAAGATAGGGGATAACAAAATGAGGAGGGGGAGATAGGAAGTAATATGACACGGAGTAGAGATAGGGGATAACCAAATGAGGAGGGGAAGATAGCTAGTCTAAATTTGAACACAATTTCGGTGTCTAACGAAAAAAAAAAAAAAAAAAAAAAAAAAAAAAAAAAGAATAGGACATTAAAATAAAATACAACGTTAGCCACAGCAAATTGAGTTCAGAGGAGGGAACTGTGATGAATTGCATTGATCAACAGTGAAAAATAAGAAAATATCGTAGCTTCCCACTTTAATTTAAAAAGAAAATATCAATTACTTATAAAACGGACACGTCTACGACATCTATCGGATTAGAGTAAAGTGAATTCATATTTACGGTAGGGATCTATAATTAGACAAGGTGAGACGAGTATTGATGAAAGGATCACAGATGGTATCAACAAATAATCAGAAACAGGGGTTCCCCAATATACTTTAGACCGAGATATATTGACAGCCAATTGAATTGCAGCAAAAGCGATTAAAAACCAATTCAGCCTATCAACGGGAAGAGGGCCGAACCCATTTTTAGAACAAAGGAACGACCTTTGGACTTAGCAATTAGTAATGTGATTAATGAGTTTGACGTTCCCACCAAACCGAGAGGTGAATAAACTCCATGGGAAGAAATAATCTGTTCAGGGACAAAAGAACGATGACCCCAAGAAATGTTATCATTAACCGGTACATTCCAGGGATCAGAAACCCTAGTTCTCGAACGCATTAAAACATATCAGGTGCGGAAAAAAAGGATACACGTAAACACGATGCAAAAGTTTAAGTGAAAAATTGCAAAGCAAGTGACGAAAACGTATTGTAAGGCGTTAGGGAGATTTCCATCTATAATACGATTGTTTGTGACGACCGGAGATGATCGATTCGAGGGAAAACGTGCTAAAGGAAATGGAAATGTTGAAAAAACAATGGAAAATTATTGTTATCAATTTTAGACGGAGCTAGGATATTACGATGAAAGATTTAGGGAGGAAACGTCAAAAAAAAAATGAGAGTTTTAAAGAATAGGCGAGGGTACATTTCAGATGTCTAGAGCAGTAACAAGTGTTAGAGAAGAAGATAGAGTGCAGTACGGAGGGGAGTGGAAAATGCTGAAAACATTGCGATAGAAAAACTCAGGAAAAGGAGTCATTTTACGTAATTAAAATGGAGGTTATAGAGTAACATAGTACGCGATTGCAGAAAAAAAATGAGGCATTACAATGGTTGTCGATCCCAGATGTATTTTGTTGTGATAAACAAGGAATATTCGAACATGGAAATTGTTTAGATAAGGACGATTAGCCGTTAAAAAGGTAATAAAAATTATCATGGGTCTTATGAAATATTTACATTAAAGAATTCTCGTAAAAGTTAACGACACTGAAATAAAAAAGGATTTATTGCCAGGTGGGTACAAGAACTAATGTATACAACTGTCAAGACATATGGTTTATGGGATTTTGCGTAAGAACGGGACAAAATTTGGAAGGCGTTCTCTATGAAGCAATAAAAATGACAGAAATTTAAGGGCCGAAGTGGGGGTATCCCCTATAAAGATGTTAAAAAATGATATATTTATTAATAACAAATAGAAAATGAAATTTTCCAAGAGGCAGCAAACATCAAAAAACGATATGGTTATATCAGGGAAGTACGGGGAAGTGAGGGGAAAGGAGATACGACAGAGAAAAACAAAGGAAATTTTAGATTAACAGTGAATAAAATAAATACGGCTTGAAATATAAAAATCTATAGAGATATGAACAATAGCGTAAGAATAAATAAGGAAATTCATGGAAAGAGTGTCGTGAATAAAAGAAAATTCGAGAAAAAAATGGAAAATTCAAATATACGACGTAAATAGAGAAAATTCGGTTTTAAATGGAAAGGTTCATATAGAATACAGAAAAACTCGTGGAAAAATAATAAAATAAAAATGAACAATTTGCGAGAAAGACTTCGACATGAAGATATCTCTGATAGGCGAATTTGGGGACAGATTTGGAACATATGGTAGATGCCGTACGCACGGACATGTTACGAAATATATGAAAATAGAACTTTAAAATTATTAAATTCAAGCTAGTTTTGTATGAACAACAGGACAAAGGAAGTTGGGCCATTAAACATGGATCTTACTAAATCCGGATCTTGTAAGTATGGGAGTACGAGACAGAATTTAATGTATCAAACGCAAAACGTACAAAGAGACCGCATTCGACAATAATGGGGAGGTTTCAAGAAATTACGAGTTGATAGTAATTAGATTGGTTTATTATAGGAGATTCAGATACGATCTTTTGGACCTGAGAGGGGTATAAAAGTCTAGACAAATGCCAGTTGAGGACAGTCTACGTCGTGGTCGAAAAGGTTGTAACTTCGCGGAACGTGACGAAACGGTGGGTGACTTAAAGTGGAAAAATTCTAAGTGATAATTATTTTGATACTTAGAAAAATTTCACATTCTAGTCAGTGATATAAAAAAAAAATACTTTGCAGTTAGAGTCAGTGAAAAATAACAATAAAGCCAACGCATTATTTACTTGTGAAAAATAAAAGTGCTCGTGATAAATACAATTTGTTTTAGTGGGAAATTCGGATTTTATAATCACTTAATATCGTATTTTTAAACTTAGAAATTTCGCGTTTAATATTAGTGCAATAAATAACTGAAGTGATGTGATAATTTAGCGTGATGAAGTTATAATTAAATACGTGTGTTCAATCTAAGTGAAAGTGTTCTAACAAATAATAAATATTTAAATTAATTATCTTAAATAATAATAATAAAACAAAATAATATTTTATTAATACATAAAATTTCGGAGGGATAAAAATTTAATTTAACAACAATTTACCATCTCTAAATTAATCGTGAAGTAACTATCATTTAAAGTGTTATCTAACCAACGAGTTTTGAGATAAAATACAGTTTAGAACGATAGAGTTCATACATCATTTTAATTAATTAGATTAAATGAAAAAAAAAAAAAAATTGAAGTCAAAAAGATTTAATTAAATTTAGGAAAATAAAAAATTAATTTAGGAAAATCGCAGCAAGGTTACCGTGTATTTCCCGGTCGGAAAAAACCTTGGTAGGGGTAAGTCTTTTCCGTTATAAAATTTTACAGATTCCAAGGAGAAAGCGGAATGGAGCAAACATTGGTATTTGGATTAATTATTTGACCAAGATATTACTCGCTTAATATGTGATTTGTAACTATATTAAAATATTATAAGTATAATAAGTATATTTTTTATATTTATATATGTAAGTATATAAACATATATATATGTAATTTTTGTTCCCAAGAAAAATTATAATCAAAAAAAAAAAAAAAAAAAAAGAAAAACACTTATATAAAAAGAGGAAAAGGGTATCGATTCCTACCTCTGAATTCATCAATAACTATTAAAAGTAGTTATGTGTGATAAATTTACAAATCAATATTTTATATTTAATGTTATGTATGTATTAATATAATTTCAGAAAATCCAGAGCATTTGAAATAAGTTATGATATTAGAAATTATTTCAATCATAAAATTTATGTATATACATATCAATATTATAAATTATTTATTGAGACAAAGCATATATAAATGAATAAATATGTATACGTAATCGGGTATCAGACTAGACAATTGCGCTAAGTACATCATTATCAAACAAAGAAAATTTTAGAGTCATCTCACACGTCTCCGGAATGTCTAAAGTAAACATACCTCATACGCTTGAATCTAGGTCACGAGGACGTAGAGAATGTTTACAAAGCTCAAATTGTTTACAAAATAATTCGGTCACTGGGGCACTAGTTCGAATACAGTAAAAAGAAAAAAAAAAAAATGACCTTGATTAATGGATATCGTACTTAGGTATTAACTTCTAGGAATGGGATAAAATTATTATATTGCGCAATTATTAGGAACAAAAAGAAAAAAAAATGACCTTGATTAGTGGATATCGTACTTAGGTATTAACTTCTAGGAATGGGATAAAATTATTATATTGCGCAATTATTAGGAACAAAAAGAAAAAAAAAATGACCTTGATTAGTGGATATCGTACTTAGGTATTAACTTCTAGGAACGGGATAAAATTATTATATTGCGCAATTATTAGGAGCAAAAAGAAAAAAAAAAAAAATTTAAACACTATTTTTAATTTGAACGTAACGAGGTATCTACAGACCTAAGCAATTGAAAATTAACAGATTTATTATAGCAGTTCAAAAGGGTGTATTGAAGATTTACATGAAACAGTTGAAAAATCACGGGATAGCTTAATAAGGGGTAATGAGGATTTACATGATTCAATTGAGAATCACGGGATAGCAAGAGTTTATCAAAAGTTGAACATTGGAGGGGAGGGAAAAAAAAAAAAAAATACAGTTCAACCAACAGAAGGCAGTGTTCGCTTCTGTAACAAGGACCATTAATCAAACCATAGAGATGGCGGATCTCTCAAACAAAACCGTCAACAAAACCAAACAAAAGCTTGGAGTTATGGCGAATCTCCAGAACACATCGCCAGATAAGATCTTAATGTACTAATATATATTTATATCACCCACTATTCTTACGTATGTATTCGGTATCAATCTGAAAATTTCGCAGAATTTGATGGGCGAGATCCGAGCTCGGGATGCGTTGCAAGTAGTTTCGTATTGCGAGTTATAAACCTTCCCAAAACGTATGTTTACATATATATCTTTTTATGTACTGTTCATTGAATGAAACGAACTCACTTACAATTAGTGCTTTAGGCCTGTCGGGTCACTCTCGTCTCATTTCTTGAACGTGGAGGGAGGATTCACGACCCGTAACTCCACACAAACCCGTGAGTATATGATTGCATATAGGACGAAACCGGTTCGCCCTAAGTAAATAGTAAACTTTGGAGGAGTAGGAATTTGGAGGTATCTGGGCTTGGGGGAAGACCTGAAGGCAGTGCATGATGGCGAAGGAAGGTCAATTGGGACGCGATAACTTAGGTATCAATCAATTGAACCGTGCCAAAAGACTGTGCGAATTTTGGGTTGACTTCTGATCACCCGGCTTACTTGATGGAGGCTGGAGCCAAATTTTGCCAGAAAAAGGGTTATTCTGAGTTCGTCAAATATGCAATTAACTAATTACATTAACCTACTAAATCCATCCTTATATGTACCTTATAGCAGCTGAATCTAAACGGAGGGGCGCCCAGCAGATACGAGATACAATCATAATCAAATTTACTAACATTTAACCATTTGAGTTATATTTAATTATCTGTTCAATTAGTCATGTGTAGTTTCGATTAGTATTGCTTATTCATGAATTCATTAGGATGTAGAGAATCATAATAAACGTCAAAGGGAAGTTAGTTCATTTAGAGAAATACTTAAGGTTAAATTTGCAAGAGAGAGACCAATACAGTTTGAAATTCAACACTCTGTTTAGAATCAAGAGGGTTACCACAAAATTTAAAGTAATTAAAGTCCTATATCATAAATCAAAAAAATTACACAACGTTTGATGGAGTTTAATTACAACCTAAATACGAAAATATTTACGTTCAAAGTCGTAAATAACGTATTTATTAGTTAAGTACATATATCGCTAAAGGTATGTAGTACAAGGGAGCTTTAAGTAGCTTTCTGTAGTTATCAGAGGAAATAAGGGTCCAATTTTATAAAGGCTTGTGTGACGTAGGGGAGGAATTTTCCATCCCTACCACACATATGCAAAGCCTTAAGAATTTAAATATCGATCAGAGCCAAGAGAAAAGAAGAATATTACGACTGGTGCCAAGTGCCCAGGAGTAAATAAAATACAGACAAATATAAGAGTTTAGAGAAAAGACATACATCACACCTTGTGTTTTCTTTGTTTGTTAATTTTGGAGTTGTTTGAAGATTGGATATTGATTTTTACAAAATTTTTTTTTTTTTTTTTTGGAGTTTGCAAGATTCGTTCCTTGGGTCGCTGAATTTCCGGCCGCTAAGGTTCTTCAGGCGCTTCATACCACTTGACCAAATGAGGCTTGCGTGGGACCGTGGATTTATCGTATTATATTATAACAAAGCACCCGTGAAATGAATAAATATTTTATTTCCATCTCATTTTCTCGCAGGCTAAATTCTTAAGTTGTATGTGTTTGTCTCGTTTTAGTGTCGCTCGCTTCCGTTTCATCGAGTTTCAAATCACTACGGGGCTAAAGAAGTTTTCACTTCAACAACTATACATATGTTACAATGTAACACACCAAATATTTTTCCCGCTTACTAAGCTTTTTTGAAAGCATCCGAATCTAAACATTTCAAATAAATTTCTCGTAACAAGTGGAAAGGTACCTGTAAAATACAGGCGCAGTTGGTACAAGACTTGTATTTCTTTGGCAAGACTGTATATCTCTGGGGGGCAATCCGTCCTGATAAACACTCGTGTTGGATCCTGCTTCGTGCCCCTTTCGTGCAAATCCTGGAAAGATTGAACGGTCACCCACTCCCTCCAAAGAGCTTTGCAATTACTATTTGATCGAAATGCATTAAACTTGCTTTCATACTTGGATTATAAAGAATATAAAACAATACATAGATAAACAAAAACCTATTTCAGCTGTTAAGTATTTAGAAGAGTAGTTTAAAGCTCAAACACTCATGGCGGATATTGATATATTCGGATACACCAAGGTGTGCCAATTTCTTGAATTTCTCGATTCCATTTTCTTACTTCAAGAAATTGGAATCATTTTTATAGAAATGTTCAGTATATAATTGTAAAATACTTGTGACATTATTTACTGTGATTATATGATATAACTAGCTGAAGACCCTGGCGATGCCCGGCTTTACAAAGAGATTTATAAATCAAATGTAGACAGTGACCTTCCTCTTGTTTTGAAGGTCGCATGTGCAAAATTTTATCAACCTCGGCATAAAACTGTAGATTTCCATACAAATCAAATCCACACCGCCCGCTGCCAGTCCGCTTGTCCACCGCAATGTATTATATATTTCAACCAATTTACACAAAACCTTGACAAATTATATACATTAACCTTCCTCATGAATCACTCTATCTATTGGTGAAAAACGGATGAAAATCCGTTCAGTGGTTTTTGAGTTTATCGCGAACAGATAGACAGACAGACAGACACGGTGGAGGACTTTGATTTATAGTATAATATATCTATATTACAAAGATAATGCATATTACTGTTTACATCTGGAAGCCAATAAAAAACATTATATATATTTTTAAAGTTTTTCTTTAAAATATTCTATAATATTGTTATTCAATTTATAAAAAAAAACATTTTATTTATTAGCAAGTTCTATTATTTAATTACTATTACGCGTGACAGCTTTTTCGCCTTCTGAAGGCATTATCAAATTGTGCCTTCAGAATGTGAAACATCTGTTATGCGTAATAATAATTATACGGCAAAACGTTTTTATAAATAAACTCTTTTTATAAATTGAATAATAATATTATTGATTATTTAGGAAAAACTTTAAATTAAAAAGGAGTTCTACAAATTAAACTTCATAACAATAAACAAAAAAACACTATTTACTGTATGATATCAAAAATCATAATACCGACTGACTTTTGAATTAGCGTTCTGACTTTGTTATCGCATTTGAAAGGTTGGTTGGATTTTCAATATAAATCATCTACCCACGTGTAAAGCTCACCACACCACGTGTGAGCTGAGAAGTGAGCGAGTCTGGGTGATGTATCTGAGATGAAACAATACGTTGGGGCTGTAGGAAGGGCGCTGCGGTGAAGGTTGTATCCATCATCAATGCAAGCTTTTGGTAAAGATTTTCCAGCGGTTGCTTATGTATGTTACTATTGTTAAAGGAGAATTCTTTATGACTTACTTATGTATATACAGAATTATATTGGAGTATATCTTTGGATTATATGTTTTTTTATTCTAGCTTAGTTACCTACTTGATTAATTTACTTAATTTATTAACTTGTTACATTCCAAATCTTGTTTAACATATTTATTTAATTTATTTATTTTATTTTTCATAAAATACATTCAGTATAAGGAAGCTTTGGCTGTCCAACTAGGAAGGTCTCCCGTTCTAGGACAGTCAAAATTCATATTAGGTTGGTAGGTACATTATCATTCATAAAGCATTAAGTAAAGTTAAGCTTCACAATTTGCATTTACGTAATTATTCAGTGGAGTAATAGGTTCTGGAATCAATTAATTAACAAGAAAAAGTGTATTCGAAGTGATTACAAACGAAAAACAGTAAGTAAGAGAAAAATAAAAGAAAAGGAAAATTTTGGAAACAACAGAAATATATAAGGGGCATGTTCGCGCCTTTATTGTTACATGTTGCCTTTTGAAACTACCTATTTGGTGCCCTCTGCCTCAGTTGAATTTACCTCGCCGCACAGGACAGAAGTCCTAAAACCGCACCGCTTTTACAGTTTTTAGTAATCAAACCGCAAAGTGAACTTTTAAATCTCGCAGCTATTCGCAAGTACCATCGCCACGCGTCATCCATTCTCGCTTATTATTTCGCGATCAAACGTTCATTCCCAATCGCCATTCCCTTCCAAAATTTCAACCTAACTAACATACCTACCTTTCCAGTGAACACTGAACGAAGAGGGAAGCAGTCTGGGTAAGTGCGATTAAAATATAATAAAATAGGTAAATAAGAACCGCATACAGTATACAGTCCACAACATCCACGCAGCATTTGATCCCTCGATCTTGAGAGGGATCATTTGCTACCCGCCGCAACAGTGCTCGTAATACATAATTATCAAATAACATTTTTTAATAATATTTCTGACTCTGTCATGCCTTCATGTTCTTATGATTCGTAGCTAAGTTTTCCCATGACATACTGAATTTTTTTTATTTTGTATTTATGCATTGTTATTGTAAACACATTTTTAAAAATGTTTAATGGAAGCAGGTATATCTAAGAGAAAGTAAAATATTTTTAGTTTTAATGTTTAACCTTTAACTGCTGACGTGTGGCCGCTCAGGCCCAGCAATAAAAATAAAATCGAAATACTCCCGTCCCTCGCGCGTGACGCACGCGCCGCTTCCAGTAGCTTCGAATTTAGTGACGCCAGAGCCGTAAGATTTCAATTTAAAATTTTCATAGATAAATTTCTGTAAGTAAATTCATTTCATGTTTTTTTGCGGGCCTCTCTGACCTATCGTCAGTACTTACGTGACTTTTTAAAGTTGAATTTTACTATGTAAAAGTAAACAAACAATTTTACTAATGTTTTATATATACATATATTTTATTCGAGACACTATTGAAATATCATCATAAAAGTTAGTTTATGGTTTTTATTTAGTTTACTAGATAAAACAGACTGATTTCTGATCCCAAGTGATTTTTGCCAAAAATTATTACATAATATCCCAATTGTTAAATACAAGTTAGGGAACGTACCCATGCTACGTGACCAACCTTTTGCAATTTTCGTACCCCCCGGTGACCAAAACCCTAAGCCGCCCGCCGCTCATTTGTACCAATCGTGGTATTTTGAAGACCCCCCCCCCCCCCTCTGAACAGGTCACGTAGTATGGGTACGTTCCCTTACTTAACAAAAAAAGTATTTTATTTTATTTAAATACATTTAAATTGTCCAATAAAAAATGATTTGGACCTCAAAATTTTCATGGATCTCTAATATATAAACATTTAAAACGAAACATCGTATACAATAAAACTCGTAAACAAAATAAACAAAAAAATATAAGTCGTAACCAAAATAAACAAAAACATAGTAAATAAATAAAAGTGTATATTATTTTTTATTTAAAATGGTTCCACAAAATGAGTTATCTGTATTTGAAGAAGTGAATATTTTGATCTATATATCTTTGTCTTTCAAGCCACGTGTTTCAGATTACTTTCGAAGAATTTTAGAAATAAATCTTTTAACAAGAAATTGTCTTTTAAATATTGATCGAAGATTAAAAACTATTATTTAATTTGTATCGAAATTCACTGCAAAATAAAATAATACAGAAAACATTCTGAAAAAAAATTGATGAAAATTCTAGAACTTTCCACGAAAAGGAATGACAGTTGAGACATTGAAAGCGCTATGGATAATGGATACGTCTTAGGTAGAGGGTGTCCTTAAGGCGTTACCCATCGCGTGGTCTATTAGCCCTTCAGAAGTAATGATTATGATTGATTCCCGACGTGAAATGGAAAATAATCTGGGAGAGGGAAGAACCTGTTGAATTCACTTGAATTAAAATCTAACAATGTAATTGGTAGTTTATTATTTAGATACTCTACGTTTCTTAACATTTACAGAGATGTTTTTATCTTAAAATCTGTATTTAGGTTCCTTGTTCAAAAACATATTATTTTTTGCTGCAGACAAAAATGTTAAATTTCAACGATTGAATTAAGTTTTGAAATAGGCAAAGTTTGAAGTGGATACATTTCTTGTTTCTAGATGCCTTATATGTTGTAGTTGTGTATATAATCTCTTATTGCAGACAACATCTCCGTTTCATTACGCCAAACATTTGCCGCAAATGCGACGCCATGTGTCCGCCGCCGCCGCCCAGAGGCAATGTTCCGCAACGCTCCGCAATATTCCCGATGGCACAAGTAAACGTTTCGCAAGTACTTCATTCGGCGGAACATTCCGGGGAGCTGACCACACGGTATACAAAAGACGTACACAGTCATAGGAATCTGCAACGACAATAAGAAGACGCGAAGAAAGTCCAGATTCTCGTAAAGTTTTGATTGTGAGTTTGCATCAGGCATTCTCCTTTCTACTCTTCTGCGCTCCGTGGACTCCGGGAGATTTGATGAAAACATTTGTTTGCGAAACTTCCCGAGCTTGTGGTATGCGTGTAATTCAATGAGGTTCTCGACTCATTCTTCACCCCCTCGCTTCGTGCTCGTGCTTCGTGCTTCGAGCTCCCCGCGACCCTTTGCTTCTACCTTCAGAGGAGAAATGATATTTCAAGCCGGCCGCAGGCATCCATCTGTGCTGGATTCTTTTAAATAGTTCTGCGGTGACGTTTTATTCCTTTGTTCGGCGGGAGATGAAAGTCTTTGTGAATATCATCTTTCTTTGTTATGTAGTACGATTAAAAATAATTGTTGACTGAGCGTAGCAAAGTCCTGTTTAACTCGACCATTTGCCATTTCATCTTTCCGTAAATTTGTTTGTTCCGTTCCGGTTCCGGTTCAAGAATGTGGCCGTTTTAATGGTTCTGCAATAGTTGTGATTGTTATTTAAGGAGATAGATAATTTAGTACCTACTTACAAATCTTATAATTTCAGAGGAACACGGTTTATTTGGAAAGAATGCTAGAACCACACTGTTTTGGACGTCAGGTTTACTGTTCATAGAACTATCAGTTAGGCTTTACACAGAAAAATGATTTGGCATTTCTATTACTGAATTTAATTGAAATAATTAGGTACCTAACCTAATAGGTATTTATAGCACGTCGAGCAGACAAAAAGCCTCCGGTGTGCAACATGATTTTTTTGCAATGAACTTTATATTATTTTAGCCTAGCACTTATTTGACTTCGTACTAACTATCTACTTGCTATTTTTATAAGTCTCAAGGATACCGAGGATTCTTTTTTTATTATTCATGGTATTATGTACTTCCCTGTCTGCCATTGGTACTTTGAGAAACAAATTCATGCAGGTACCTACAGTAATTTTACCAATCATGATTGGTATATAGTTTATTAACCTCTTGAGAAATATAGGAAATTTAGTATCTAAATAAGTAACAGTAGCCGTCAAAATACTGACAGTAATTAGTGCGCCCTTCCATTCCATCTTGGCCGTAAGTATTGGGCGGTCAGTGGCGGGCAGTGGTGGGCGGCCGTAATTTCATTACTCTGCCCGGGAGACAAATGGAGGGCCATTAGCGCCGCCTGCCTGCTGCCCAGTGCCCACTGGCCGCCCTGTACAATGTACCCTCTACTACTGAAGAGACGAACCGGCAGAAGTGCGTAGTGGGCGTGTCGATATGCCAGAGAAAACTCAATTTCATCATATTTGTTACAAAACATGTTTGACCAGGGAATGTTCAGCTTTCGATTTTCTTTCAATTCTATTTAGATCACACTTTTCATTGAGTATCAGATCATAGTCAGATTCTGTAGATCCCAAATACGCGCCATGATGAGCTGTAAATGTTAAAAAGAATTCAGGATGACAAGATCAAGAAAAATATGACCAAATAGGTAGGTGAACAGGTGGAAGTGACTCAGAGGCAAATCGCTGACGAGATGGACTGACTTCGTTGAAGAGAATTGGAGTAGGATGCAAATGACCAAGGACTGGAGGTGCATGGCGAGGGACCATTTATGGAGGAGGATAAATTTCACACTTCTATTGTTTCTTTATTCAGTGCCCAGGACAGTATTGGGGACCCGGGCAGCAGTAGTGGGAGACGGAGGATATGGCCTAAAAGCCACTCGGCCCAAAGATATCACAATATAATCCACTTAATAACTTACCGTTAGTCTTCGCGTGGGAACCTGTCGACTAGACGTGGGCAAAATTGAATGACTGAATTAAATGAATAAATTCAATCTTGTAACACAATCGATCTGATTCTTATTTTCAAAAGGAATTAAATCTTTATTCCTTACCCTTGGCCTCGCATCTTCCGATTTTTTAACAGCACCATATTTATTTTTATTTCGATTAATTTATTTTACAGTTAAATATTTCATGTTATATTGAGGTAAGAAAATAATAATAATATTGTACTCTATAAATATTGTAGTGTTTCGTAGGAATTAAATTAAATATTATTCTGGATATTTGTTGCGCGGGTAGGTACACCTACTACAAGCGATGCGCGCCGCGAAATTGCCTATCACGTGTACTGTGTGGTATCCCGCGCAGTAAATCTTATACCTATAAAAAACCCCGTAGGCCAGAGTCCCCGTCCCCAATCCAAGTGACAAAACCGCCAACAGACAAGCGAGTCAGCCAAGATCCAAATAATTCTGAGCTCCGAGAGTCGCGTCTGTTTCACAGTTGTCCCGCCAGTCCCGCCAGTCATAGTCACGGAGGAATCGTTCCTCCGTGGTCATAGTCCTACAAGCTATTCGGTCTGTGCGAACTCACTCCGCAACCCCAATCTCTGTTTCACTTATTCAAGGAATTAAAACATTTATTTCTTATTCATTTGTGACGTCGTAGTCCCACGGGTCCCGGGTCCCACGTGTCGAGTCGATCCGGCCGGTCCGCGGAATGCAAGTTATTCAAGTCACAGCAAGACAAAAGACACTTATTAGTCAGAAGTTCCTAATTAATTTCTTGATGCCCGCAGAGAATCGGTTCGTCGTTAGTCCCCGCGCGGCCAAGCCGTCATCTTAGGGTGAAACTTCCCACTTCGGACCCTGAACGTTAATAAAAATCTAAAAGCGAAAGTTAATCCTATGTTTTTTCTCCCTCACACGTGCGTAAATTGTGATACAATGCTTGAAGAAACAAAACGATGTTTATCTATATTATTATTGTTTTTTTATGGAACCTGTCTGTCTACTCTAGCCGTAAACAATACATCAGTCGCTATCGAACCGTGATACTGATAAATGATAATCCAGCGATTTGTTCCTTTATATTTTGGTAACAAATTATACGACACGTGTCGCCAGGGCTTTTAATTAGTTTTTATTCGGCGCATGGTATTAACTTCACCATTGAGGTAGGTGCATTTAAAATATATGTATATATTTGAGTTAAGCTTATTCCAGGTGACCGGTCCGGATATACCTATGAAAGCGCGATAATAGTATGGCTTTTATGTGAATTCCGCCCAAGTCCCGTCTGGAGCTAATGAAACTATGGAATCCCCAATGGGGATATTTTGCGAAGCTGAAGGTAGTGGGAAGTTTAGATCACGTGAAGTGAAACAATTTTAAGATTAATAAATAAATAAAAAATAGTAAAACTTTAGGGGTTAACCACAAAAACTGTTTTTGAAAAAAATTTTAAGATTTAATTGATAGCCTAATATAAACACATTTTTCTTGTCAAAAATTTGTCTTTTGGGCAAAATAATATCTAAGTACACATTGAAATATTTCATTAACCTCGTCGCGCGTCGATTTTTCAGAACAACATAATTTACCCCAAGAAGAGTGCTTTGCGTAGTGAAAACTTCTTTATCACCGTTGTGATTTGAAACTCGATGAAACGAAAAATAACCACACTAAAAAGAGCAAACACATGCATCTAAAGGAGAACTAAGAAATAAAGTAGTCTGCGAGAGAATGAGATAGCATTATTGGTCTCCTCTTTGGCTTCGTAGCCTCAATAAAATATAAGCGAGGTTTTTTTTTTGGAATTAAAGGAATGAATAAAATGAATCAATTCAAAAGGCCGAGGGAATCACAATGAATCGATTCACTCCTGGGAATGAGTCTGCCCATGTCTACTGTCGACCACTTCACCGTACGAGGAACTACTGCTGGATTTTTATTTATTTAAAATTTGCGGTGTTCTTTGAACAAAATAGTTGTTAAAATTATAAATAAATCGAAAATTAGTCATTAGTGGTAAGTTTCTGCGATGGCACTGTATTGGTGAAAATATTATCTCAAGTACCTAGCATAAATGTTTCCATTCTGGAAGAGTAAGGCACCCGCAATAGGCCTTCAACTACCTGCCTATAAAGTATTTTAAGATACTTTGGACGTATTGCTCGCCAAACTGAGGACTCTAACTTGGAGAAATTATCAGTGGTAAAGTCCTTGGCAGAAAAAGCAGAGGAAGGTCACCAATGGTTGGAGTGACCAAGTATCACTGACTTACGATATGTCGGTGATGGTGACCGGACAACTCAGAATGAAACCGACAACTCAGAATGAAAGATCATTAAGAGTGATGATAAAAAAATGGTTTACTAGGTTAAGTCAGGTTAGGGTTACCGGGTATTTTAAAATTATTTTTTCATAGCTTTTAATGACCTTTCTGAGGTATTTCTGAGTTGGTTTCATTCTGAGTTGGCATGGAACCGTCGGTGATATATGGTCGCTCCGGTTAACACCTCTCCACGCAGCACAGAACCGCGAGAAGTGGAGGAGACTTCTCCACCATGGAAATTGGAGTAGGGGTCACAATCCTCAGCAATGACGAACCGACTTAAGATGAAAATAAGTACAGTAATATTTTGACTGCATTTTCATAATTGATTTAAAGAGGGTCTTAAAATTTAATGACCATAATATATTATCTTTGATTTAATAATGATGTGCCAACACACCGTAAAATAAAATTGGTTAAAAAAGTACCTCCGTATTTATCGGCAAATTTTATATATTGTCGAGATTTGAAACATATATTATTCGCTAGAAGGGTGTGTTACTATTAGTCTCAACTTTTTTTCACAACTATTTCTTTTTTGAACCTCTCTCCACGTTCATTTCTTTCGACTCAAACCCGCATACATTTTTTGAAATAGGCCCTTTGTTTTCGTGCAAATAACCCTTTAAAATAAGTGTTTCCTTAACGAAATAATGAAAAACACTTTGTTTTTACCACGATAATCTTTATTTAAAAATTCAACATGTTTTGAGAACGATCTTCTCTTCATCAGGACATTATATATAATAAAAACTAAATTATCAAGTATAGAAAGACAGGCGTGGGTAGAAATGAAAGTAAGGAGGGAGGAGAGAGGTAGAAAGGGGTGGTGCTTAGAAGATCAGCAGAGGGGGGGGGGGAGGTGGTAAAAACAAAGTGTTTTTAATTATTTCATTAATAAAATGGTGCCACAAAGTGAATTTGCAAAATTTGAAGAAGTAAGTGTTTCCTTTTCATTTAACTCTTCAATTACCATTAAAATATGTCGAACGTATTTTAAACAAAACAATATTTTATAATCATTATCATCACTCTTGGCTCTACAACCCCTGGTGGGTCTTGGCCTCCTCAAGAGTCTTCCTCCACTCATCTCTGTTTTGTGCCAGCTCTCTCCAGTTTTGAAGCTCCAAGGTAGATATATATTTGAGGACGTTGTAGCTCCATCTTAACCTTGGTCTTCCCGGGCTCCTTCGCCCTGTCGGTCCTGAGTTCAGCAGGTACTTTGGTGCTTGATACTCGGTCATTCTCTCCACGTGACCCAGCCACCGAAGTCTTACCGGTTTTATAAATTTTGTGACGTTTAGCTCCAAACAAAATATATAGCTCATTGTTGTAACGTCTGCGCAAAAATCCATTTTCTAGAACCGATCCGAAGATGCGTCTCAGAATTTTTCTTTCAAAAACATTCAGTTCTTGCTCATTGTAAAATTATTGGTTGTCCCTAATATTTTCAAACAGAGACAAAATAAGCCGTTGCTGTTTCAGAGTGCCAAAATTTTACCTGTTAAGGCAATACTTTGGCACAAAATTATAATTCAACATATATTTACCCCGCAGCATAAAGAGAAATTAGAACATAAATACAGCACTAGATTCACGCGTAACGACGGGTTAATAGTTCCGAAATTTAACAATAAGTTAACAGAGAACGTTTGAATATATCATACCGAAGATATTTAATTTATTACCTGACACTATAAAGCAATGTAATTCTATGAATAAGGTTAAATATATGGTGAAAAATTGGCTATCGGAAAAAAAAGATTTATATTGATTTTGATATGTATGAAAAAATGTTGTATCTGTAGATATAAGATGTAAATTTTAAATTTTAAAAATGTATAAATATGTAACTAAAATATAAGCACCTGTTGACAAGCCGATTCAATTGGCTTAGCAGGACTTGTTTGTTGATTATATTATGTATTATCTATTATTTCAATAAAAAAAATAAAAAAAATAAAAAAATAAAAAAATAAAAATAAATAAAAAAAGAATTCCTCTTAGTTAGTATCCATGTATCGGCTGCGTACGTGAGTACTGGTCTGATAAGTATTTTATAATACCATGATATATATCAATTCTTCGACCTAATTTTTTTTTTTTTGCATGAGGCCTTAGGTTGTTTTTGTTAAGTTTGAGCAATTCTGATTTCTGTTGAAATTAAATATTTATTTATTTATAAAAGACGTGTTACATATATTAGACATTTAAGTACATTAGATTTATTAAATCACCATACTAGGCGGCTGCCTGTTTCATGGTGATCAATTAAAGATAGTTTCTTTTTAGTGAAGTCTAGTGTAAACACATGGTACTAGTATGTAATGATGTTACATATACAACAAATATTGTCAATTTTCTTAATGACGTCAATATGCGACATTCCTCCGGCATGTACCGCCATTTAGCGGTCTCATATTATCTCCGCCCATAGCGGTGGCGGACGTCCATAGACGTGGCAGCAGTCCTGCGGTTAAGTCCAAACAACACACATTACGGCTAACTGCTGCACAAGATGGTGCACTGTCGCCATAAGATCAGGCAAGGCCTATTACAAACAATAAACCTTGTTGGGTCGCAACCTGCAAGACCCAAAATTTGTTTGTGAGTAGAACGAATCCCATTATAAATCTATAGATTTTTTAACAAGTTAATAATAAATAATAATATTATCTTTATGGGAAGAACATATTTAATTCAACACGGGTTTTATGTGTGTTGCTTGATATCCGTAGATTTGAAAGTAATTTAATTAGCGTAAATAAACAGTATCTATTGCTGTAGAAGCACTTATTAGCCACTACCAACATTTCTACCTGTTTAATTTTTGTGCGCTTTAACCCATCTGGCCTGGAGCTTTTTCTCAGAGATGGTCAGAGTATTTCCTTTTTGCAATAAAATCCAAATAAATAGAATATTTTTGAAATATCTGAAAAGTAAAAACTGTTTTTCAAAGGTGATGAAATAAGCTTTCGTTTCGTACTTAATTATCAGAAATAAACATATATACATAACATAAAAACATTTTTTTTAATGCAAACATATATTTTTTTGATGACTTTGTTTTTTACTTTTTTGTAACTAAAATTACATATAACGAAGAAAAAAAACACATATGTATATTTTATTAGACAAATGTATTGTATATGTTATCATCATCTCACTTTTTTGTCGTTTCTTGTAAAAATAAGTAATAATAAATTTCAACAAGTTTCATAAATTTTGTTCAAGTTGCGGTCGGAACGTTTGGTTTCATAGAGGTGTACATTTCAAATTTTTAGTGGTTAGCTTTTGGATTTCAATATGAAATGTAGTATTTTCTCTTTCTGTAAGGAAGATACAACGATTTAAATGAGACCTGCATAAGCTATCTATACGCTTTAAGCTATCTGTAACTTATATGAGACCTAAATCGTTTGCATAAAATATAAAACATAATCTTAAACTAAATCTGAAACAGAAAAATCAGAAAAAGATAGTTCACCTCATAGGACCTACGATAGATAGGTCGTGGGTTTTAGCTTTTCGATTTAGGGGGTATTTCACCATCCTCCTCATAGATTATTCAAACAATAACATGCATTTTAGATTAATTATACAGGATTTATTTATTTAAAAAGTCTGAGTTTACTATTCGACTCTTGAGCCTATGAATCATGGCTACATATAGAATAGGTTAGCCGAGTTTTAAACCAGTTGCAAGTATTAATTTTTTTATTTATTAAAATTCGTTATGTGTATGGATAAGCTTTGAGGAGGATGGTGAAATACCCCCAAGTTTTGCTAATATTGTCTTCGTTAATTAAATATCACAATTTAAAGTTTTACTCATTAATTTAAAAATAAAAATAAATAGTTGTAATGGCGTATTCCTTTCTAGAGCGTGCCTTAGGATGCTGCCCAAAGAAATTCAAATTTTAATATCTTTGGTGCTGCCCATGCTGCCTACTGAGTCGCTCCGCCACTAAAGTTACTAAAGTCAATTTTCGAGTTATCATTAATATAAATAAAAATAATGAATTATTATAAAAGCATATTTATGTGTGATAGCGAAGTCCTCAGATAAAAATGAAATATTACCATCTGTAAGTTAGTTGAATGAAAGTTAAGAAAAAATATTTTTATTATTAAGCGCGTAAGACGCTCCTCTAATAAAACGTGTCTCGACTTATCCACTAATATGTTCGTGTCTTGTCTCATCTGATAAATAAGCCAGGGTCCCCCCTCGATTTAGCCCCCGACTATTGTCGCTTATTATATTATGACGCAGGACTAAATCGCACTGACGCCATACCTAATAAGGACTTAATTAATGCCATTTTCTTCAGAGAGTGCGAAGGTTTTATTCCTTACAGCTACGTGTTGCAAGAAAATAATACAAGTTTTTGTTGATTCAGTAAAACCTAAATACATACCTTTTACTTCTTTCTTATAAATAAGACAATTTATCCAGACAACCTGATCATAATATGACCTTGGGGTGTATAAATAACCCCAAAACTCTCTGGGGCGTAATACCCCTAGAAATTATTATGATTGATGAATCTACTCGCGGATCAACAGAAATGGCAATTAGCAATCTAATATGTACATAAAAAGACACCAACCTGGGTAAAGTAAGCTTCCGCAGCATAAGATGTTTTTCAAGTTATGGTTCACCATGCACAAATTCAATATTTATGACGGAAACTGATAAGGTTATGTTAGTCATCCGGAGAAAGTAAAATTCACAATGAGGCAGACCACAATGATTAGGCAGGTAGAGTTTTTTTCTCATGTATCAATAACAAAATTTAATAAATCAATTAATTAAATTTTCGGTCCAAAAGGACCCTTCGGCAAAATCTATGGACCATTGTCGTCATTAAGCAGTTGACAAGCACAATACAAATTAGTATCTCCACTAGCCCACAGATATTGCCGTAATATCATTATTGCGATATAAACTAGTTTTCATTTTAAAATCAAGATCAAAGAATAAAAAAAAATAAAAACATATTGTGATGCCTAACTTTCAAAGAAAAAAAAAATAAGAAAAACGAATAAAGATCAAATCACTAAGTAGGAAAATGTTACGGCTAAGTCAGACACAATTATTGTACTAAAGTTATTTTCATTATATGAAATACATAAGTAGTTACAATGAAAATATGTTGTTTCATTATTATAGAACATTGAACAAGTAAGTTCAACAAGTTCAGTGTGTAATAGCAAGAGTAAAAAAGAAGTAAGTAGGTTCAATGAAAGTTGTTAGAGCAATGGTTAGAGTAAGTTTGTTGTTATTATTATAAAAATAGTTATGGTCAGTTTATTATAAAGGATATTTGTAATATTAACAAACTTTTATTATGCCCGATTGGGTGTTTTACAGAACACTTTACAGAGATTAAAACAAATTATATTAATACAACTATTAAAATAAACAAATTAAAATTATTATATCATGTACCAACATGCTTGCACTAACTAATGTTTTGCACCAAATAGTTATATGATTATTTAACGTAGATTAACAAAACACCTTTACAATAAATAAGCAATAGGCCTACGTTTTACGTTTAATAAATAGATAAAAAATTAGTTAATAATGATAAAGTAACACTATTTTCGATCCACATTTAGAACAACCCGCTATGGTACAAAATTTGGTTTGTACGGCGCATACCGCTCCGCCCGCTACGGTCCCATCATCGGCCCTCGGCTGATGACAATCTCTTCGCCCAAAATTCATCATGCCGTTGATCGTCGTACTGTGTGTCCTCGTCACATCAAATTTGCCCATTCAGACCCAGTGATAAAATGGATAATCAGCCGATATGTCCAAATACATTATCACTAATTACAAAGAACAAGAGAGGACAGCTCTCACAGGGGGTCATATGATATGATGACATGATAAGTATATGGTAGATGTCACTGCTAGCAAAGTCAACAAAACTGAAATACAATCGATTACCTCCTTATCGTTGCAAATTAAACCCGAGTGAATTGGTATGGTCGATGGTAAAATAACATATTAAAATTAACAATATTTCCTTCCAAATAAATGCCCAAGAACACTTATGCAAGAAGGTATCGAAATAGTTACATCAGAGTATTGGGGTAATTTTATTCGACATATTCTGATATTGAGCGATGATTTTGGGATGTCCATCATATTGTACATGACCTTGAGGACAACAACGATGAATCAATGGCTTTTAATGTTTCAATTGAATCATCTGAGTTTTTTTTTAAACGCAAAGATGATATTTTTAACTTCGGATTAATTCCTCAACCAATTTGAACATCATGCCACATAAAGGACAATATGTATATGGTAATACTATCACCACAATTATTTTATGGTATAAACTGTTGTCATTTTTTGTCAGACAAGTAAAATAAAATTTAATAAAATAATTCTTTTTATTTAAATAGTGGGTTTGAATGTGTTAGCGTTCGTAGAGAAGGGCGGAGACAAGCGCGTCCACGGGTTGATCTTATATTTGATCGAGAATAGATTCTAAATATTTAAGATATTAGGTACTGTAGTGTTGGTAATATGTTTCTGTCGGGTAGGTTCGGAAATACCGAACCTAGCCGAAGCGTCCTAGATCGGGACGATATAATAGCGAGTGGAGCTCTCGCGCGCTCTCTTGCTTATCAGACGGCTCACAGCCTAAATTGTATCTATTATATTCCAATAAACAGTTTCCGTTGTATCAAAGTACTACGTGTTTCTAATACTAAACCTAGAAGTCATCCTAGAGTAATACTGGAGAGAAAGGGCCCAGTATTACCTGCAATTACTGAACATTACAGGTACTTATATAAATGATTGTAGGTATTAGGAAATGGTAGAGGCATTTCTTCAATTTAAATCACTCGTTAATTCATTTACAGGCTTTCAGGTTAAAAACATGATTAAAACACTTCGACGTGCGACAATTATTTGTAAAGCTTGTAAAAGTACATCCAGGGCCGGTTCCCTGTTCTTTAACTAAAGGCTATACAAGCCTTGTTTAGTATTTTACGATTAATGATTAATGGCTCCACTTCTGTTTAATATTCTGCCAGATTACATAAAGTCTTCCAATTCATTAGCTAAATTTAAAAAAAATGTTAAGATTTTTGTGTTGTCAGAGGATTGGCATACTATTTTTTCATCCTTGGCCTTTTTTTAAATTAAAAAAAAATATTTTAAAATAATAAGATTTTTTTTTAATAATATTTGTTTTATAAATAAAAAGGTATATATATATATGTCAAAATCGGAGTGTCACCCTAGTTGTTTTGAACTACCTTTGTTTCTTGGTGGGTATAGTAATTAAGGATTTGTTTTATGGTCTATATTGTTACAAATTACCCATCTGGTCACCAATATAAGATTGTTATTTCTTACTTTCCGCATATAATATTTTAGTGTTTTGGATGTAGTGTTTTGTATTTTAGTGATTTTTTTTTTGTATTTTAGTGATTTGTGTGTAAATGAATTATGAAGTTAACCTCAATACAGGCTGCTAGTCCCAGTGAGGTTAATATTTTTGTATGTAAAAAAAAATAAGAACACATGTATGGTGAAAAATAATAAATAAAAATAAATAAATGATAAAAAAGAGAACGAAGATAGAAGAAACCGGCTTTTATAAAAAAAAATTACACTGCAGTGTCATCTGAATTGACACTAGCGCAGTCTGGACGCATAACTGAAAGCTGTATTATCGACATACAACCTGTCGGCAAGTAAACTACATAAAAACCCACAGAGGGCAGTGACTGCACTTATTCAAATTATAATCTTAACAGTAGAAGTACTTATTATGATTATTGTGGAAATGGATGAAAAATTGTTCTCCGCAGTTACTCTAAATAAATATTGTTATATACTATAGCATCTGTTTTCTTTAAATTTCTGATAGAATTTCCGACAGAACATGAGTGCAAATCTAATAACAAATAAAAAACATTCCATAAGAGCATTTGAAATTTCATCTCTTCGTCCGGCAGGTTGAGTTTTCTCCAACAGCCCGCTGCGGACCGTCATTGTAGCGGGGAACTAATAGGATCAAGATATTAGGGACTTAAGTCCTGACATCAAAGCCTCCCACCCCTCGTTGGGTGGCGGAGGACACTCGTCTTCTGTCGTTATTTTTCATTTGAGCACCTTTCTGAAAATGCGGCCGTAAGGGTGCTGGACAGGGATGTCAGAAAAAAATAGATTGATAGACAATGATAGATTGCCCGGAATTACTAGAGAGAATTCATCTACGAGTGCCCATCAGAAAAAACCACGCATTTAACATTCCTCAATGCAACACGAACTCAAACAAAATACATTCATTCACCGCGCTTCACACATCTTAACATGTCATACAGCGAATTCAACTTATTTAACACAGTACCTAACATATTCAAACCTAAAATGAATAAATAACATTTACACATACATACTAGTATTTACACAGAATAGATCCACCCCTTTCCCCTTTCCCCTCATTATTTAATTTTTCGGTCTGGATGAAAAATAAGGTACAGTTTTTTTTTCAAATTTAATAACACCAAATCAAAAAACACAATAGTATTCAGGATATAATTAAAAATTAATATCAAGATTTTTATGTTTTCCTTACAATCAATTCACGTCAATACTAATTGAAAATTTAGTGAACTTCTGAGTACAGGTTCTCCTTGTGAAATGTTCACGAAACTCTACAATAAATGTAAATCGTTTACAGGACATATCATTCTTACTTTACACTATATAATATAATATACATTATATTATAAACTTTATGTATATATTATATTAAAATTCTATTAATAAATACATATATCACTTTCGTATTATGAGTCGACCCAGGGAATCGATAAATTCAATCTTATAGATTCCAGTCGTAAACCGTTTATTGTGTAAAAAAAAACATAGACCCTGAGGAAAATTATTTTCTTCTGGGCCTCCTGTGTGGAGTAAATGTAAAAAAAAGGATCCAAAGGGGTAAATGCAGTTCTACTTAAGGATAAGAAATTGTCCTTAACCATAAAATAAATTACTTTTTCGTTATCTGCGATTCCAATTATCTCTGATAACAGTGAAAAAGTCGTTAATTTTAAGGTTACCTTTTCGCTGTCATTCGAGAGATTTGGAATCGCAGTTAACGAAAAGTCGTTAATTTTAAGGTTACTTTTTCGCTTTCATTCGAGAGAGTTGGAATCGCAGTTAACGAAAAGTCGTTAATTTTAAGGTTACTTTTTCGCTGTCATTCGAGAGAGTTGGAATCGCAGTTAACGAAAAAACGAAAAGTTAACGTTAATTTTAAGGTTAAGGACACATTTATTCTTTACCGGTAAAACCAGAATTGTAGCTCAGAATTAAAATAAATAGAAAGGCTTTGTACGAAGTTCACTTGAGGTTGTTAGTAAGCCGATACAGTAGTGTTACTTCAGTAACGCATTTCAATTACAATTAATTTTATTATTGAATAAAATGCTGTGCTTGGGAATGCACTCAGAATATCAGCAGAAGGTCTTGTGAAAAGGAAACATTCTGAAATTCCAAAGGGCCAACTTCAAATTAGTTACTCCAGGTAAAGATGGAAAATCTGATACAGACATTGGAGCAAGTGAAAAACAAACCATGCAATGCAAGTTAAGAGTCTACCAGAGAATCGCATGAAAACGAAACCAAAATCAGGCTTTCAACAAAAAACGCTTGCATATTTTTGCTTACCCATCTCATTATTGGACACGGTTTTGAAATTATTACGAATATTTTTTCCTGTACAAACTTATGTTGAATTTACCATCCCTTAAAATGGGACACTGTACTTTCCGAATGAATCCTGCGAGTTCCTAAGGACTTTTGATAATTGAATGTTTTTTGCAGATTACGGCGCCCCTGACGCGACCCTATTATAACGAACAGGAATTAAAATCCCACAGAGAGGAGGTCCCGCACTTTTTTCAAGGATAAAATCGCTTGTTCTTTGAATACAGATTGTGATTTTTTGCAATGAATTTATTTCCCCTATTAACGTCAACTTATTATTAAATTGGCAAGTAGGTTTTAAATACGAAAAACGTATTGTCGTTCAAATGTAAGCTCCTTTTGATATCACAATCAGTATTTATTTTTCATACATATTTAATTTTGTTAGGCGAGTTTTTTTTAAATGCGAGGAGACAATAATTTTTTTTTCAATAAATGCAAATAAAGCAGAAATCGTATTTGTGGGAAAACGTGTTTATTTATTCATTAATATGTATTAATCTTAGTATTTATTACCAATTATCATTAATACTTTCGTAAAAAGGAGTTATCCACTGATTCCCATAATACCACAATATTATAACAATGAAAATGATCAGACAATTTATAGCTTTTTTCGTTATTTTTTTTTGGGGTGTTATGCCGTGTTGCGCTACCTCCTTCTTTAGCCAACGTTTCGGACAGCGTTGCAGTGTTCTTAGTGGCGGCTCGTGACTTTTGGGTGTGCTAGAGTGCTGATATTACAAAAATGGCATTATTGATGTTGTTGTAGCCGAAAAATTTTTTTTATTTTTTTGGAAAATTAATTTTTTGTTTGAAAAATTTCAGGAAGTTTCAGTTTGGCCGTCCACCGCACAGATTTCCTGAAAAATCTTCATACAAAATCGATTTTTCCCGATCCCAAGAACTTCTTGTGATGAGGTTTGTCTAGGTCTTGGTGGCGGATACGTTTGCCCAACCACTGCGTGGCGGGCTGGATCGGAGGAGACTGATTGAAGGAGGTCTTTTGACCTCTCCAGCCGGATACTCCCGACCCTTCGCCTTGCACCGCAGTGTGAGGAATAGATTCATACGTCCGTCACTCCTAGCCACACTGACCCCCCGATTCCTACCCACCCCTCGTACCTTTTTCCTTCCCATATCATCTTCTCCTTCCTTTCCCTTAAAAAACCCTCCACACAGCATCCTCAAAGATGATATAGGCCATAACGGCATAACACCCCAAAAACAAATAACGAAAATACTTTTGGCCGTTAAAATCTTAAAACGTATCCAATTTATAGCTTTACTACTCTCATTGTATAAAAAATTGCCATAGGTGGCATGATTGGTGAGATATATCTATAATCCTTTATTCGATTCAAATTATTAGGGGAGTAGGTTTTTCAAATAAATGCGGGAGGGAGAAGTGGGATGCGGAAGGGGGGAGGGGTTTGGTGGGGGTGGGGAGAGGGAGAAGGGGAGGAGGAAGGGAGAGGGGTTGGGAATGGGGGTAAAGGTAGGAGAAGTGGAGGAGGGAGAGAGAGAGGGGGGAGGGATGGGGGAGGGAGAGAGGGGATGGGAAGAGTTGGGGGAGAGGGGGGGGGGAGGGGGAGGAGAGGGAACCCCCTAATACCATGCGAGAAAAGCCGCGGGAAAAGCTAGTATATATATATATATATAAAAACAGAGATTAAAACATAATTTTTTTCTGTTATGAATTTAATAAATTGGCCTGAGGACAAATGGAAAATATCAGCGTCGTAAAAGATATCATTGTATTTTGTGCACGTCCTTCGGAGAAATGAATGTTGTGTGTAATTTGGTTTTGATTGTGGGATGTGGAATAGTTGGTTTAACCTTGTGTTTCTTATTGGGCAGTGGAAATCAATGTGTTCTAGAAGATAGTTGTTGTCAACAAGGTTTTTAATGATTTTGAATAAAATTTTTTATTCGGATATATTTCTTCTATCTTCTAAAGTTGATAAATTATGGAATGTTAATGAGTCTTTTAGGTTTTCTGATGTTCGAAAGGATTTAAAGTGTAGGTGTTTCAATATTTTTTTTTGAATTCTTTCTAACCTTTCAATATTAACTTTGTATTTGGGATTCCATATGACTGATCAGAATTCTAATATTGAGCGAATAAAAGAGACATACAGTATTTTGATTACGTATGGTGACCTGAATGGTTTGGTCACTCTTATGATGAATCCTAGAAGTTTGTACGCCCTGTCATAGATGGAATTTATATGTGTTTGGAAAGAAATTCCGGAGTTCATTATTATTCCTAAGTTCCTCACTTCACAATATCTTTTTATCTCTACGTCATTGATTTTGTACGGGAATATTAGTGGGTTTATGCTTTTGGTGAATGATATTGTGTTACATTTTTCCAGGTTAAGGTACAGTTGGTTTTTCGCACAATATATTCCAAGCCTATTAATATCAACTTGCAATTCTAGTTTGTCATTAATATTAGTGATTTTTTGGTAAATTTTAGCGTAATCAGCAAAAATTTGGAATTTTTAAAGCATTTACCTATATCATTGATACATAAAATAAACAAGAGAGGTCCGAGATGTGATCCTTGCGGGATTCCTGAAACCCTTAGCTCTAACTGTTTGACTTCTGTTTGTAACATACGATTTGATCCATCTGAGAAGGTCACCATTAATCCCGATTTTTAACAGTTTCTTCAGAAGCAGTTCAATGTTAATTTTATCAAAGGCTTTTGAAAAATCCATATAGATAAAGTCTACTTGATTTTTAACACCCATAGAATTTAAAATAAAATCTGTGTATTCCAGAAGTTTTGTCTCGACCGACCGTTTTCTGAAAAAGCCGTGTTGATTTTGAGATATGATTGTTTGTACTGCTGGAAAAAGTTGATCAAGAACTATGGTTTCCATGATCTTGCTGACAATTGGGAGTTTGGAGATGGGCCTGTAGTTGGTGATGTTATTTTTGTCCCCGCTCTTGTGGATTGATGTAATGAGTGCTTGCTTCCAGACGTTGGGGAAGTTGCCTTCTTCAAATGACATTTTGAATAGCAAGGAGAGAGGATAAGCCAATTGGTCCCGGCATTTTACATAAAATATGGATGGAATTAAATCAGATCCCTCACCTTTATCCGGATCAAATTTTTTTAAATACCTAAATACACATGATTGATTGAAGTTAATAGTGTGTATGTGTAGATAAGAGTTGTCGTCATCATTCTCAGAGTATATAAGATTGAGGGGAATCTAAAATAATCGTTAAAATAGTTGCATATGGATTGTCCATCATTGCTGGAAATATCTCCAAGATACATTTGCTTAGGTAAATCGGAAGAGGATTGCTTTGATTTAACAAATGACCAGAACTGTTTGCTGCAGTTTTTATTGAATCTTCTGCCGTCATAATGAATTTTTCATAACATTCTAGCGAGATCTTCTTTTGACGATTTCTCAGTACTGAAAATGATTGGTTAATTGATTCAGCCAGGTTCTTGTATTTTTTCCTATTCTTGTGATATTTTAATTTCTCCTTTACAATTTTAATAAGTGGTAAAGTGTACCAGTAAACCTTTTAAATTTCCGTAAAATTTTTTTCGGGGATATATTTGCGAATAATGTCATTTATGATATTGTAAAAATCTAATACGGCTTTTTCAGTATCCTTACTTTGAAATTCGAGTTTCCAATTTATTTTGGATAATTCATCAGTGATTTTACCGTAATCACCTCGGTGAAACATTTTAGGTGTCCTAGATGAGCCAGAGAGAGACGGTACAGTAACAGGTGATAACTCTATGTCTAATGCTCTATGATGTGAATCTTCAGGCGTCAGAGATTCGGTACAGTGGGATATACTACATTTTGAAATATTTGTCACGATTAAAGCAAGGATTCGTTTGTTTGTATTGATTACAGAATTGAATTGGTGTAACTTTGGGTTATATTCCATAGAAAAGCCTGTTCTCACTAATCTAGAAAGCTGCAATTCCGATTAATGACTTATCTATACAAAATATTTAATTAGTTTGTTATTTATTTAATTCAAATTAAGCTCTTTCAAGAATCGTGAGCTGCGCTTTCAGGTGGTAAGTCCGAAAACTATTTCCGTGCAATGCACAATGCACAATGCACATGAGAGGCACGGCAATGCGCAGTGTGCAGTGTGCATTATGTGCAATGTGCATTGCTTGGTAATGCAGCCGCTCCGCACCGCTGCATCGCTGCACTCATGCCTCGTGCGCTCCAGGCCCCGCCCCTTTGCTCCTGTGTGTGACTTCTAGAACTTTCAAACTTCTAATAACAAAAGCCGCTTGTTTTCGTGACGTCACGTCCCGCAGAGTACGGGGGAGACGGAATCGCGATGGAGCGACTTTTCCGGGTTGAAGATGAATGGGGTCGGAACTTTTATTGTTGGAAAAAAAAAAGTATGTTTGTTTTGATAAAAAAAACATACTAGCCATCCTAGCTATTGTGAGAAAATAAGCATAGAAATTTCGGCAACTTCAAATAAGGTAAATATCATCACGTCGTGTTATATTTAAAATTACACAAAATGGCGCAGAACCGTGAAAAATGACGGGAAATGGTTCCATGCCAACTCAGAATCAAGTCAACTCAACACCTCTTTGAAAAATCATTAAAAGCTATGAAAAAATAAATTTTAAAAAAGCCGATAACGCCAACCTAACGGAACTTATTTAACCATTTTTTTAATACATTTTTGAATTACTTTTAATGACTTTTCAAAGGAGGTTCAGAGTTGATTTCATTCTGAGTTGTCCGGTCATCCATAAGTACATACAAACTTCTTTGTAGTTTATATTATTTTAAATACGTCTTTTTTTTATAAGTTTGAGAAGTTACCTATGTTCAGTATGATATTATATGAATACATTGCTTCTAAATCAAGCCTTAGAAGACAGATTGAACATTTTAGAAAAGTGGATATATAGGTGTATCCTCAAAACACTCTGAGCAGATTGAAAATATTGCGAAAATGTTTTAGATATTAATTACGAAAATGTGCAAATTTATGGTGACTTAATGAAGATCAATAAACTCGATTACAGGAACAATTGTTTGAAAACATTGCAGAAAATACAGCATTCTACAGCTTCAAAGCTTTCGTGAGTTGTCACAGTTTGCACGGTGAAAAATGCTGCCATGATAGTCAACCTTGAATGGCAAGAGACCATATTTGTTCCAGCTCACATACGTCTCATTTAAATCGCTGTAACTCCCTTACTATCAAAGTGAAAAATAAATTCTAAACGGTATTTTCAAAAGGAAAAAAAAACACGCTTTATAGTCGAATATAAAAAATAACCACCAAAAAAGTAAAATGTACCTTTATGAATCCTAAGTTTTGAATCGCAATTTGAAAAAAAATGAAACTTTGAGAATTTTGTATTAATTATTTTTATTTAAAAAGACAAAAAAGTGAGGTAACAATAACGCATATAATACATTTGTTTTTATAAAAAATGTAGGTATGTGTTTTTTCTTGTTATCAGTCATTTTTGTTAGAAAAAACGTGAGGTGAGCCATTTAAAAAAAATATATATGTTTGCATGCAAAATTTATGCATTATGTTTATTTCAAATTATAAAATTTGAAAGCATATTTCATCAACTTTCAAAAACAGTTTTTAGTTGTGGGATATGATCAGAAATATTCAATTTATTTGCATTTTATTTTAAAGCGGCAATATTTTGACCATCTGAAAAATCCGCCAAATTTCTGAAGGGTTAATAGTGTAATGCATCGGGAGAATAAGAAAGACAATTCAAATTTAGAGATTAAAAAAACTAAAACTAAGAAAAACTAAACTAACTATACTACATCATTTTTGACTCGGTCGTTTGGCATTTCATCTGTCTGTGAATTTGTTTGATCTGTACAAACAAATTCACAGACAGGTGAATTTGTTTGTACAGTTTGTTTTATCCCGCTAGAGCTCGCATGAGAGTAGATCGCACTTCGAGCCGTGTGATGGCTGAAGAAAAAATAAATAAATCTAAATAAAAAAATAATAATAATAAATAAAATAATTGTCTCTGAGGTTGTGATGTTAATTTGTACAAATTGAATAATTCTGTAATTGAAAAAAAAAAAAAATATATATATTTATGGTTTATAATTAAGAAGTTAGAAGTTACTTACATATCTTATGATTGCAGAGCAAATTTTGTTTTTAATTTATCAAATAATAGAAAATTAGAAAGAAATATTTTTTCGAATGTTGACTGTTTACATAACTACTTGTGAATACATTTCTCAAACCTCTTATCAAGTCAGAAGTTTTATCTTAGGCTGGGAAAACGGATAGCTACAAGCAGTCGATATCGACTGCTTCAAGCAAATACTACCAAAAACTCGGCAGTCTTCGTATTTCTAAAAAAAATTATATACCGTATGAGTAGATGAATTAGTAGTCGTAAACCCAACAAAATCGTAAGGCATTAAGTACTCGTATATTATAAGTGAAGTTGCAATAGAAAAAAACTTTGTAAGAAGCTTATCTACGACAGCATTGAATGAAACGGTTTGAAAAAGAGAGTTTTTATTACTCTTGTTACATTTAAGAAGCCATCGTAAGTCACACAAAAATTAGTAATAGCTTGTTCGCTTTAAATTATCTGATTACGTCTGATTACGTCTAAAAGGGATCGAAATGAAAATCTAGTCTCTTTCAACGGAAGCAATCTTCCGAACAGGCCCTCCATTGATATGCTTGGTGTAACGCTAAGTGACCAGCTCAGGTATGGGGGCTCCATCGAAGCCAGAGTAAAGTTAGCCTCCCAAAAACTGGGCGTACTGTACAGGGCCCGCAAATACTTTAATAGTACACAACTGCAAACCCTGTACAAATCACAAGTGCGCCCCACGGTTGAATTTGGCAGCCACCTCTGGTCCGGAGCTCCAAAATACCCGAAAAATACCCTCGACTCTGTGCAGAAACGGGCGGTCCGTTTGATAGATTCTCCCATATTAACAGACGGATTGCAATCTTTAGAGCACAGGCGCAGGTTGGGAATGCTATCCTTGTTCTACCGGTATTACAATGGAAGATGCTCCGAGCAACTAGCATCATTGATCCCTTCGGCACCGGTGCATAGTCGGGAAACACGCCAAACGCGTGCCCAACACGTACACAGTTGACATTTGTCACATGAGAACAGGTCGTTTCTTCGACTCGTTCTTGTGTTCAACAGCTCGGCTGTGGAATGATTTGCCGGCCTCCGTGTTTCCTCCTTCCTACAACATGTGTCTCTTCAAGACCAATGTTCATTCCTTCCTCTCCTCAAAAAGACCCTCCACACAGCATCCCAGATGACATAGGCCCTGAGGGAAATTATTTTCCTCAGGGCCTCCTGTGTGGAGTTAATATAAAAAAAAAAAAAACTAAAAAAATAGTCCTTCAGAATGTCCGCAATATTTCATTGACATGCCTTTATGCATCGGGAAATACAGATTTTGAAATCACTTATTCAATGCTACAATACAGACTTCAAGCAGTTTTGTAGAACAGTCTTCCAGAGTGCATTGTTGACGGTACATTTAGCACGCGTATTTATTGCATTCAAATTGGAGTTTTCCACAATTGCATTTGTATGATTTATTTGTTACCAAACAGAATCCACATTGCTTGAATGAGCTCATGGGATTCCAGAAATATTTATACGGCATTATTTTAAATCAGTGCCGAAAAATATTGTGTGAAAAAAGTGGCACCACTGAAGCGATTTTGGTCGAAAAATGGACCACTTTTATTTTTCTGCGATTGATTTCGGTCCAAAAATGAACCATATTTTCCTACCAATCGTAAACAATTATTATAATTGTTTAAAACATTCCCTTGGCCAGCCATTCATTATAAAACGAAGCTATTGAAATGCTTTATCTACTATGACCATAGATGTCGCAAATCCGAACTTCGTATACTATTTTAGAAAGATGTTAAAAATTAAATTTTAAATATTTTTTCCCGCCGAATTTTCGATCAGCCGTTTAAGGATAAAATTAAGTAATTTTTCCATAGATATGCACCTTTTATTATCAAGTATACTACAGATAACATACAGAAATTTAAAATATTCTATGTTGACTTGAATAAGTATCCCCCACGGCAGTTTCAATTAAAAAAAAACACACAGGATTCGCGCATTTATAAACTTTACGATTTTTTTTTAATAAATCCTACAAATATGAGATAAACGGCAAAGTACAGGATAATTCATTGGCTGTATAGAACTATAATAAGTTTTTATGTCTCTATGTTAAAATTTGAAGGTAAGATTTTTTTATGTTGTCGAAAAATTCAAAAAAGGACCTTCTGGGAAATCTCGAGCAATCGAGGCACATTTATTTATTTCGCGTGATCGCTCCAGTGGTTAATAATACTTAAAACTGACGCGTCTAGTACGGTTGTTTTCCGTAGTATTATTTTATTTCAAATTAATTTCTTAGGACGGGTTGTTAAAGAAAATTTGAATAATTCATTAAATATTTTAAGTTAATTTTAACGTCCTGTGTAAGTTCTATTCAAGTTCTGTTATTTTGTCATCATAGGAGAGTTGCTTCATATAACTGAAATATTCACAGAACTTGAATAGAATTACCTATCATAGAACATGAAAATTAACTTAAAATATTTGTTGAATCGTTAAAATTTTTTAAACAACCAATCTCTTATTTGAAATGTATATTTAATTCGTTTAAATTTGTGACAAATGTCACAGTGTTCATTTGAAGGTAAATTTTAAAATAAAAGCGCGGTAATTTTAATTTATTATTACATCGCGTAGAACCCGCATTGTCGTGATATAAAGTAAAATTTGTAGAAAGAAATGTAAAGACGTACATTTATTAATACATTAATTTATATACTTCCGGTCGTTTACACATTTATTCCAAATCAAACCATTTAAGGCGAGATCTTTGTGTACCTGAATAACGCTGCAAGTACTACCCCCATAGGTAGGTAGTGCATAACGCCGACAGGTAGTAAATCAGGCTGTATGAAGTATTACATTTTAGGGCTGGTGTCTTGGCCGGCGACCAATAAGGAGGCTTTATCGGATTCCACGGGTGTCTTTGTGAAAGGGATATTTCCTAACCAAAGGGGCGGATTGACAGACCGTAGTGATAGTGGACAAATTTTATCTTCAAATAAAATTTTGAAACGACTTTCTCTATCGCACATTGATGAAATACATTACTTGTACATAATACATACCAAGATATTATTTTTGGACTTGTTTTTACCTATCTGGTAAACCCTGATGATACTATCGATCCCATTTGAAAACCGTTTGAAGTAGGTACCTTAATCTATTTTTTCACTACTATGACATACCTCTTTATGCACTTGCTATTAAATACATATTTTTGAAAAACTTTAAGAAATTGAAATTGACAGCCGTTCTGTGATAATTTACAACAGATATTATATTTAATAATTAAGTGTAATTAAATAAGGGATTAGTATTGTGTAAATAAAATTTATTACAAATAATTTTTAAATACTTGCTATAATTATTTAAAAATTATTTATGATAAACTTTATTTGTATTTTTAAATGTTTGCTATAATTATTACCTTCTATATATTTATTGTTTTATTTTCTTCTCTTGTTAATTGCTTAATTAACCCGGCGCGGTTATGGCGACCAAACAGAACACAGCCATTGTGGCCGGGTATATTTTACCCATACAGATTATTGTACGTATTTGTATTCTATATGTCCATATTAGTATTTTATATGAAGAAAATAGGTAGTTTATACATTATTTATGAATTTTATTATAAAATGAGCATATACTCATCAAAAAATATGGAAGTAAACATTTTTGTACTGAAATTTTTTTTTACAACATAACATAGAACATATATTAAAAACAAAGATATTCAAATACAGAAGAGATATGCTATGGTGTCCGCGCAACTGTCGCCGGACTACGCGCTAATTAGCGTAGTTTACATACAAAAAGAATTTGTTCATTTCGTTGATTTTTTGAAAATGTGCATTAATATTGTTTAACAATATATTTTGAATAAGGAAAGAATTCGTTCATTTAGTTTAACGTTCGTTTGGTTTATTCGTTAATTATTTGTTCTTTTAGTTTATTTGTTAATTGGTAAACAATATTGGCGACACCCGGAAGCGCAGACCCACATAGTAAAAACAGCAGATAGCACATCTACTTATATTTTAATATCTTTGATTAAAAACAAAAAAAAAACAGAAAATAATAACAATTGAGTAACAAAACTTTTTTTAATACGATAATATGATCAAATAGTGAGTAATGTGGAACAAAGCTTGTATTAATTATATTCTAAGTTTCATACATTCACACACGTTGTTTATGTATGAAACTTAGTATATACGTGGCCATTATGGCCGGGTATAAGTTACCCGAGCGCTCTTCACGGACGTGTAAATTCCACCGTAGCCGCTGCAACACTAAGTAGAATAGCTAATATACTCACACAGGTCAATGACCGCAGCCACTGACAGCGCCAAATAACGCGCGTATTTTTTTTCAAGTTATTAGGATTTTAAAAACCGTCGGGTATTAGATACCCGGCAATAATGACGCCGGGTTAAGTTCGCTTCATAAAGCATCATTTTATTTTCTTTGCACTACATTGTTAGTACATTTCTCTAGCATAGAATAAAGAATATAATACTAGCATAGAATTTTTCATTCCATGGTTTCTAGGAACATTGTTATCTTTTCTATATGATGTGCTTTAA
Organism: Limnephilus rhombicus; assembly: GCA_929108145.2. NCBI lineage: Eukaryota > Metazoa > Arthropoda > Insecta > Trichoptera > Limnephilidae > Limnephilus > Limnephilus rhombicus. The sequence goes on along the minus strand of OV815274.1, from coordinate 44,763,433 downwards.
CTGTTATTAACATAAATGTACATAAAAATACTATGTATAAAACATGCAATCACTTTAGCGCAGGTTCTCCTAGTACGGTGTTCACAAAACTTTTTTTTTTTTTAATGTTCTTTATTCAGTAAAGTTTATACATTACAGTAAATGGATAATTTTTTGGCCACCACACTAAGCACATGCCCGTGTTGTAGTGGCCACATAACCATTTACATAAAGTTACTGATTATGTTACACTCCACGTACTGTCACTTGGTATCAAATGGATCATTTTAACGGTAAAAAGTACCTGCATTTCACCTATTAGAATAATTGTAAATGTTCTGTCACAATAATGCTAAATATTAGATGAGGGTTTGTAAAACGTTGACCAGGGGACACTACCTTATGGCTACATTCTGTAAGACATTCAGGCAACGCGACAAAACAATAAGCCACCAGATGGTAAATTGCAGAATTACAACCCGATTAAATTTATTGGAGAAGCTGGAGAGAATTTCGGTAAATAAATGCCCCCTAGATTTACACGAGCCATCTTGTCTTGTACAACATTATCGGGCCTCATTTATTATTCAGTACGAATTATTAACGGAAGGTACAAAATTGTTAGATGTATTTAGGAATTAATCGCTACTTGATTAATATTGATATCTTGTTATGATATGCGTTAATATTTAGGTGGAAATTAATGCGAATGCACGCCAATTCTAGTAAAAATGTATATTTTAAAGTAGGAAGAGCTCCATAAAAAACGTCTTCCATATAGATTTGAAAAAAAAAACAATGTTGCCACAGATGTTAGTAGTCCAGTCAGTGGGGGATAAAAAAGACCTTTACCTTGCAAAAGGTCTTGTAGTAGCGATTTTGATATATGTTTTTTAGATTGGACTCATCCATGTCATCCCCGTACAAAGCAACAAGAAAGCGTGTTCCTGCATCTGCTATGTCTTCTGGTTTTGCATCATGTTGTTTTCATTGGTGTACTCAATGAAGACGCACTGGCAGATCAGCTTTTTAAGGCTTACTAAACGTTCATTATCACTACAAAGTTGTAGTGATAATGCACTACAACATTGATTTTATTTACTTTGATTTTATCCATGCACTCGATAACGTCGGGTTCGTCGTAGTGGGATCCTAGCCTGTAGCAATATAGGCGCTGAGGTGGTAACGCTGCAGTCAGGATTGCAGGCACGTAGTATGTTGCCATCTCTTTCTCTCCTCTATGTAACACTTTCAAATTATGGTAATTTGAAATAGATTTTGCTATGTAACTATATTGTGTTGTGGAAATACGTTAAATTCATATGTTGTAATATGTTCTTACAAAATTTATCAAGAAAACTTGAGTTTTACGATTTTTTGTCAAAATTTTCTTCTTTCTACCGCTGTAATTAAGTTAGTCATTATATATTAGGTTTATAAAAAAAACTTCAAACAAAAAATGTACGTAATTTAGTTTTCTTCAAATTCTCCATAAAGATTTTTGTTGTAAAATCAACCGTTGAGGATTTATTTTGAAAAAACTATATTTTGGCACCTTCAATCCAAGATGGCGGCTCGAGCTCGACCTCCCCAAGGTCGAAAACTTTTTTTTCTTTAGAGTCCCAATCTAAGCAATATATATATATATATATATCAAAATCGCTACTACATGACCTGTTGCAAGGTAAAACTCCCCACTGACTGGACTATAGTACCATTTCGAAAAAAAACGACATTTTTTGTTAAGTTTCGCGATTCGAGCGTGGAACACTGTTATTAAAATAATTATGCATATTTTATCATCAACATAACCGTGTGTAGATTATTTGGTTTAATTATGCATATATACTTAAAATGTTCTAGTATCGATGTTTTGGATAAATACAAAAAATAATAAAAATTCTTAAATTATTTCAAGGTCAAGCGGAGAGGTGTTATTTTTAGATTAAAATTATCAATATTCCAGTGGCGTAACCCTTCCACGGCCCCGTTAACGTGACGGTTCACAGCGGGCTGGATATTGATTCAGCACAACTTAATCTATAAATCAAGAAGTGAAACTATTTCCTAATTAGATCGCGTTTAGGGGGACCCAGGGGGCTTCCCTTTCTTGGGCGGACCCTTTGAGATTTAAGGGTCATAACCGAAAACCGGCCAGATGCTACGTCCTGAGTTATGTTCCGCTACAAATTTATATCGGGGGCTTAAATCCTTTACAGCGACGATTATCTGCTGTGGTCATCTCAAGGAGCCGAGTAGGCCCTAGGAGCCAGGAGCCGTGGGACAGCGGGGGACAAATTGATTGGGGAGTATTGACCATTAGGCATCAGGGGCAGGTCGTTATATTAATTTGTATGTTGCGAGCAACGCTAACATGATACCAATTTATTTGGTGTTACATTATGATAACGAGATTTTACAACCCGATGTTTTGAAAGGGACACTTTTCGTGATAGTGTAAAGTTTTAATTTTTATTTTACATTAGTTCCATATAGGAGGCCGTGATGAAAAAAAAATGCTTAGGGGCCTATGTCATCTTTGGGTATGCTGTGTGGAGGGTCTTTTTAAGTTCTAGGAAGGAATAAGGTATGAGGGATAGTAGGTAATCTGGGGTTACGAGTGTCCAGAATGATGAACGTTTCATGTCATCCCACTGCGGTACAAGACGATGGTCGAGAGAGTGCGGCTGTAGAGATCATAAAGTCTCCCTCAACCAGTCTCTGACAATCTATGCTGCCACGCAGTATGTGGGCAAACACATCAGTCACCAAGACCTACACGAATCTCACCCTGTGAACCCAGGTAGTACCGTGGCGGTCCGTGAGTTTTCAGTGAGCTAGAGTGCTAAGATTGAAAAATACGACACTACTGATATTTCTGTGACTGAAAATTATTATTATTATTTTTTTTAATTTCTACTTTTTGTATGAAGATCTTTCAGCATGCGGATGCGGCGATCTTCATGCAAAAAGTTAAAAATTAAAAAAAAAATTAAATTCATTTTCAGCTACAACAACGTCAATAACGTAATATTTTTCAATCTTGGAGCCCCAGCTCTCTGAAAACTCACGGACCGCCACTGCCGGTTACCCCTGCTAAGTCAGCAAACGCAGCGAACCACTTGAGCAGGTTTTCTTCACGTACACGCCCGATTTGTATTATTAAATTGATTGAGATAATGTTTTGCGATTGGTAAATATAAATGCAACAGTTAGTCAATGATTACTAAAAATAATAATTATCAAACATATTTATGAAACAGCCCAAAAATGCAATTTTTGTATCGGAATATGCTAATAAAAATAAAAGTCATAAAATAGTTTAACGTATTATTATTTTAGTAAACAAAAAATTAACATAATAATAAAAATACAAACAATTTAAAAAACATACAATAAAAATAATAAAAAAATGCCAGATAATATACAACCAGCTTTTAAAATCATATGCTTTAACTGAAATTAAAAAATATGTGTATTTAATAACAGAGACCACAGTGATTTTTTTTAATAAATTAGTTTTAACGGTTGTACCCTTTTTACATAAGGAATACTTTTATAAATTTTAATATTAGAGTTCACCTTCCGTATTAAGTATTAATTCTAATAAGTATCACTTTCTACATTTAATATTGAAAGGCAAGATAGATGGTCGCCGAGGGCCTGGTAGGAGACAAATGTCTTGGATGCGTAATATACGAGAGTGGACAGGCATTAGAAGTGTGGAGGAGCTATTCCGGTCAGCGCAAGACAGAGCGACATTTTCAAGAGTGATCGCCAACGTCGGGGGGACCTGATACGGCACACAAAGAAGAAGAATACTAGAGTTAACGAGCCTAAGGTGTTTAAAAATTAATTATTACTTTGAATTTGCCAACCACATTTTGGAAACAAATCATTGTTTTGATATAATTAAAGGGTTAAAATTTATACATTCAAACACAATGTGATTACAATTCGATAACTTAGAAATTTTCGAAATTAGAAAGTGTTAATAGCCAATTAAATATTATGAATAACCAAATATAAAAAAAAACATAGCGATCTCTTATACTTTTATAATATGAATATATAAGAATTTATTTTAGTTTTTTAGACCACTTGATTTAATTTACGAAGTGTTAATTTATAAATGTTTACTTTTATTAGCTATTATACTCGTAGAATAAATTTTATACTTTATTTTACATTATTGTTTTTTATGATATCTTTAACTAATTTAATCACTACTTTTTTGTAAAGTTTTTTTTTGCCCAATGGTACTCATTTGTTAGACCGTCGCTTAGATCTTTTAATCTTTTTATCATCTTTTAAAGATTTAAGCCACGTCATTTTATACTATGTAAAGATAAGTATATATAGCTATGTAATTCTTTGGCAATACCTACAAAAGTATATATAACATATAATTTTATATTTAAAAATTGTAAGATGAGATGTAAAGAATAGGTACTAATCGGAATAAGGCTTGCAGTTAAATAAAGACGAATTCTTTTGTAATCTATTATCGACTTTGTTGAATTCTTTTGTAAACTATTATCGATTGTTTTTGGGATGTTATGCCGTGGTGCGCTACCTCTTTTTTGAGCCACTAATAATTACATATATTACTAATATTACATGATGATGGACACTGCAACGCTGTCCGAAACTTTGGCTTAAGAAGGAGGTAGCGCAACACGACATAACACCCCAAAAACAAATAACGAAAATACTTTTGGCGGTGAAAATCTTAAAACGTATCTATTATCGATTGTGTTTAATTCTTTTGTAAACTATTATCGATTACATTTAATTCATTCGTAAACTTTTATCGATTGTGTTAAATTCTTTTGTAAACTATTAACGATTGTGTTAAATTCTTTTGTAAACTATTATCGATTGTGTTAAATTTATTTGTAAACTAAAATTGATTGTTTTAAATTCTTATATAAAGTATTATCGATTGATTAAAATTTTTATTGATTTAAAAAAAAATTTGTGCTAAATTCCGCATTAAAGCAATAGTTTACTTCGTAAATAATTATTACTTTACTCCCAAGATAATGTGTTTTTATTATCCTAGGACGTTAATTACACATGGGCTTAAAGTCGATCCAGAAGGCAAATGCAGAGTGGTAGCTCACTAATCCGATTTGAGTGTTTGGTAATGGCAGAGGGCAGAAGAGGAAGTGAAGAGGAGGGGTTGGGGGTGTAGATGAAGTTGGTGGAAGTCAAAGGGTCGGTTAGAAGAGGTGAAGAGTGTAGATGTAGATATATGAAGTGATTTTAACCTTCTTTGAATTTGCTTTCCTTGGCTTTTAAGAGGGATCAGAAGTCCAACAAATATTGACCAACTTGAATGTACGAGTACCAACACGTACAGTATTTTATTACAAAATTATTTGAAAATGGTATGTAATAGGAAAAAATAAGTAATGAGTACTAAGAAACGAAGTGCGGTGTCTTTGTCTTCACCGTCAATCTTTTCCTAGTTTTTTTTTTTTAACGAATTTTTGTCTTTATTCGTGATGGGATCAAAGTATTTCATAAAAATAAATAAAACTAATCATAAAAATAATTCTTAAAATGCCAATTTTTTCAATTCCTTCAACGTTATGGACATAAAACAGCTCTACTCAAGATCCAAATTACTTAATTTACACAAAAACAACAAAACACTATACAAAGCTACACAAACAATACACAATACCCGAGCCAAAAACAACGAACTTCTCCAAACTCCTTTTTTCAAAACCACCTTCGGGCAAAGACACTCTAAATACATAGCTTGCAAACTATACAATACACTACCAACTACGAACAAAGTGACTCCTTTACGAAATTCAAACAAGATATTAAAAAATGGATTATAAGTATTGGGCGCCACACTATCACAAATATCTGTAAAATAAATCGCACATAGACAGAAATAACTATTCACATACAACCTAACCCATATAAAATAAATGAAAATAATGGAATCTTGTCAAATTTAACCTATAAATAGATTAGGCAGAATTTATTTCATTACTTCATCTCCAAAATTTACAAAATAACTCTCTTTAAAAGATTTACCACCCTTCCAATCACCCTTCTGTTCTAATTCTATTCATAATATGTATTTTACCTGAAATATCCTTGTAACTACTATATTCATTTATATACCTGTACGCCTGTCTCGACACAGGTATACCCTAGTGAGACAGGCAAACAAATAAAACCATTGTAAATATATTTTATTATAGATAAATAAAAAATAAAAAAATAAAAATAAAAATTTCTTAAAATTTATTTATTACTTTTATTTTAGTAATTTGTACATTTGAGTTTACATTTTTTAAAATTAATTATTATATTTCATATTGCAAACTAAATTTTATGTATGTAGTTTTATGTAGCTCCTTCAATACGTCTTGAACTTTCCAATTGGTGTGGACTTTAAAGTTTCTGGTAGCGTGTTATATAACTTCATCCCTTTGTACAGTAAACTGTTCTGCGTATTCGCCTTGTCCTTTTTTGAAGCCTGATTTCTTTGCACGTCCTTGTGTTATGTCTGTGAATGTCCTTGTTGAATATAATTTTATTTGAGAAGTATTTTGGTAAAATGTTGTTAATTATTTTATGTATAAATATCATCGTATTCAAGGTCAGCATCTGTTTCACGGTTAGCCAATTCAGTTCCTTTAACATTTTGTTTACTTTCGAAAATCTATTTCGCCGTAGTTATTATTCTCATTGCCCTGTTTTAGAGAATTTGAAACTTATTTTGCTCTCGTTCGTTACATAGGAAAAGGATAGATGAGCAATAGTTAAAATGTGGAGCAATAATAGTATGAGTACTGCCGCTTCGGGACCATTTATCGGATAATGAAGGATCGCCCCAAGTGGTTCGTACATAGCAGGGGTGCACAGGTTCATGAGGTGAGGTTTGTCTAGGTCTTGGCGGCGAATGCGTCTGAAGAACTTTTACCTACCTATCCAGCAGATCTATCTCAACCCTCCGCCTTGCACCGCAGTGGGACACACTGAATTTAACATTAGGTAATTATACTTTTCAAATTCAAAAAATTTTTGCAAACAAATTTTTTATTGAAAAATCTCCGCATTAGTCAACTTATAATATCTAAGGTAGTGGTTCTTAACCTGGGTTTGATCGAACCCCAGGGGTTCGGTGAGTCGGTCTCGCAGGTTCGGCGGAGGACAAGACACACCCCCGACTCATATGATACGGTTCGATTTCCAATTAAGAAGGGTTCGGTGAATGCGCATATGAAACTGATGGGGTTCAGTATCTCCAACAAGGTTAAGAACCACTGATCTAAGGTATTTAAGAAGATGAATAGTCAAATAATACACATGTTATTAGATACAATTCACATGGACAGGTTAACCATAATTTTTAAAGTTGCACTGTGTAAAATAAATATCGCAATTGATACCTTGAGTACAGATCCGTTCTTTGCTATAATTTCCCATTTCCCCTAACATCAGCCCACAGCCCACTGGCCCATCCCTTTTTCTGGCAAGTTCTCCGCCGAGATGCAGTTTTAACAAGTCGGGGAACATGCGGCATCGTCTGCAATGGACAGATTCATTCCGGTTTGCCACCCGCACCTCTCCCCACCCTACACCCCCCAAACCACCCCTGAAACTACCTTCAACCTTAGCCCGACAAGACAGGGTGGGGAATTAGGTGGAGAAAATTAATCGGTGCTCAATAATTACAGTTGCCATGCAACGATTGCTATTGGAACTTGGAAGAAGGTTCGTATAGAGTAGATAGTCAAACGCTTCTGCAGCAGATAGTTTGCAACGAATATATCGTAAATTCGCTGTACAATTAAATAATATCTCCGCTTTTCTTTATTAGAGCACAAGTATTTGCACTTGGAAACGATTAATAAGGTATAAATATAAACACAAATATATTGTTGGATAATGTATTATGTTAAATTAAATGAATAAAAATCTCTGCGACTCAAACCAGAGGTGCAAATATCTTATACCGATTTTCCTGTTTCCAGATTTTCGATTAAGTTTTTAAAATTTTTTTTATTGTTGATACATTATTTTACAAAATTTCATAGTACAATCGAGTAATGTTGGCTTCACTGGGTTGTGTACCCGTGCTGAGGCCCCCATTTTATAATATAATAATTTATACATAATACAGTTTGAAAAAAAAATGTACAATGTTTGTGACGAAACAAAAAAAAAACATTTAAAATAAAGATAAATTTAAACTAAAAATAGAGATCAAAAATTAAAATTAAATAAAACTAGCTGGTTCCCGGCATGCGTTGCTATGCTATTTAATAAATAATTATTTTCTCCCTGTGTGTCCTTTCTCATTTGTCCCGTTCCCCTTCCTTCTCCTTCCTTCCTTCCTTCCTCTTCCGCGTCCCTTTCCCCTCTCGCGTTCCCACTCGGCCTCCTCCACCTTCCCTTTCCCCACTCCACACCCCCCTTTCCCCGTCCCGCGAACCCCCCTCCCGCGAATCCCTACCCGAGTTCCCCTCCCCCTTCCCGCATTCCATACATTCAGTCCCGGTGGATTCAGTTTTCAAACAGCTCGCGTGTCACCTATTGCAATTTTTTTTTATACACATTTCTTAATGTCAGAGCTCACCAGTAGTTCTATACAAACCTTGTCCTGATAATAACGAATACAACAAAAAAGAATTATCCAATTTGGTGCAGTCGTTTGGAAGTTATGAGCGTACATACATTTTGTAGATTCATTTTTATTTATGTAGATAGATTAGGTATTAACAAACTAAAAAAAATAAAATAATAATAATTAAATGAAAATCGGCGTAAATTATGTTTTATGTGTTTATGAGTGTTACGTGTTTTTATTGGTTTTGTGTGTTGCGTGTATATGTTTTATTCTTTTATGTTATAAAATTTTGATAAAATTGTCTTTTTTGTTCTTTAATCCTTTTTTTATTTTCTGTCTGAAATTATTTTTGTTTTCCTCAAATTGTTTCCGCTAATATTTTCATCATTTAATTAAATATTACAATTTGAGGTTTTACTCATAAAGCTAAAAAAAAGTATAATGTGGCTATGGGTTTATTAAGTATGTTTAGCTTCCATTTTTAAATGTTTTATATTTGCTATTTAGTTCTGCTTGTAATATTTAGTTTGCGTTCGTTAAATACTTAGTTTTGTATTTCTAAAAACTTATCTATGAACATTATTAATTGGTCTGTTTTAGTTATCCTCCTCCGTAAATTGCATTAATAAGACTGTTAGTATTCATAAAATAAATAGATAAAATTAAAAATAAATTTAATTTTTATTAGAACTCTCATTTCATAACTTTTGAAGGTTATTCCCATCAATGTAATACATAATTGAATAAGAAGATAACCAATAATCTAAACGAAAATATGAAAAAGAATAAGACAGAAAAATAAAAAGACGGTCGCAACTGGGACTCGAACCCTAAACTTCTCATCTTACCGGTACAAACTCCCGACCAATTCGGCCAATACCACCTCTTTTTTGAACGTCATATTTCAAATTTTAGAATTGACAATATTATCTTCGACTAATTTTTTTTCTCCATATTATTGGCAACTTCCTTTTTCAAAATATCTTTGGAAACAAGTGTTCTAAAAACTAGCGTCCAGTCACCGTTTACACATACTGAGCAATTAGAGTAGTACGAAACGTAAATTCAATATCGGTATAAAGTTAAAGGTAATAGTTAAAGTTTTTCCAGTTTATAAAAATATGGCATATTTGCGGCACGTTCCTGATTGGTATTATACTCTTAATATCATCCTGTTGTAAGACCACAATTCAAAATTCGAAATGGCTTTAGTCGCGTTTGGTGACCAGATCCCCGTCTTCTTCCCCTCCCTAGTCTCATTACGTACTCTAATTGGGGATGCCAAATTCTCATAAACCTTTGTATGTTTCTTTTGTTTGCTCAATATTAGAATTCGCATCTGTCGTACGGAATCCCCAAAGTTAATATGGAAAGGTTAGAAAGAATTTAAAAAAAGATATTGAAACACCTAGACCTAGACTTTAAATCCTTTCGTACATTAGAATATCTAAAGGACTCATTAATATTCGACAATTTATCAACTAAAGAAGATACAAGAAATATATCCAACCAAATTTTTTTATTCAAAATCATCAACGTTGTTGACAACAACTATCTTCTAGAAAACATTAATTTCCATTGTCCAATACGAAATACAAGGTTAAACCAACCATAACAACTCAAACAAAGTACGCACAACATTCAATTCTCAGAAGGACGTGCACAAAATACAATAATATCTTTTCAGACGCTGATATTTTCCATTTGTCCTCAGGCCAATTTATTAAATGCATTATAGAAAAAACTAAAACAAATTGTTAATCACGAACCCTCTACTCCTGCTGTGTGTTATTTTCTCATTCTCATTATGTTGTTTTTGTCTTTTTATAATAATAATAATTGGTTGAGCATTTACATAATACATAGCTACACTTACCTACATATGTACATGTACATACATGATAGACCCTGTGCTTGTAGCTTGTATTGTCAAATGTTCCTTTCCTACCCATCTCTATATACCTGTCATTTAACTTTACCCACAGTCAGTCTTTAATCGACCTTCTCCGAATAAACATCTCATATTCCGCAAACCTCTTACGCTTACCGCATCCGCAAATAATCCCGCATACTGCAAGTTAAAGTATCGCGACTAATACAGTCCTACAAGTACATGAATAAACCCAGCCAAGATAGCAGAGTGTGCCACAAGGTTCCGCAGTAAGTCCATTTTTCCTATTCCTCTTTTTTCCTATTCTTTTTACTTGTACAGTGGTCTTTCATACATTTCGAAGCACGTAAAAATATTCAAGGTCCTTCGACATCCGCATATACATAAGTAACAGATCAATAATAATATTTGGATGATTTATACACCGCCATTTTGTGAAAAATCATCCCAAGGGCGCTGGTAAATTGCTAATCATGTTTATCCTTGAACATTATCTTATGATGTGAAAATGTATAATTTTTATATACTCGTAGTTTCACAGTTTAATTTAATTTAATATATCCTACATACTTTAATCTGTGTTTTTTATTTCTTTTTTAAATAGCATTTTCTTCTTTTTCGCTTTATGTTTTCTTTAATGTACTAATCTCTTTTTTTTTAATACGTACTAAAAACAATTGTTCATGCCACCATGTAATATGATAAAATATGTTTAACTATTTGTTTCCCTAATAAACTAAATAAATAAAAAAATAAATAAATAAAAATATATTTTACAGTGTCAGAGTTTTTTTTACAAAATCTGGCGAAGAGAAAATAGATAGATTTTTTTAACAAATAGTTCTCTTTCATTTTGACTGGCTTAAGCGTGTTTTCCAGTTTAATCGAGAGTTTAGGCTTCATCTCTAAGTGTTCTTGGAAAGTACTCCTAGCGAAGTGTTCCCACACCTCTCGGCTCGGACAAGATTGCAATCACTAGTTGCGGCGGTCCAGGCCACTCCATTATCACGGAGATGATTGCGTTTGGTCCGGGCGAGACGGGAGACGGGAGGCTGTGCCGGCGATGGAGTGATAAGGTACTGCGAGATTACCAGTGTTACCACGGTGATGGAACGTGGCGATATTCAATGTCCGAAGTTTTAACGTTAATTCATCGAGAGACATACGTAATACCTAAGAAGCCGACTATGGCGCATATTCAAGAGTATGAGCGGGAATTTTTGAGTGATTGTTTTAATGATTCAGATTAACTTACAGTTTGTTTTTTAAATTAATTTTGATAATAACATAATCACAAAGATCACAGACAAAATATAGACCTTGTGCAGAATAATATGCAGATAAATAAATTGAATATCATTACATGGTATAAAATGAAGTCACTCAAAATGTATGTGCGCGTTAATCTTTTAAACTACGCAACGGATTTTCATACGGTTTTCACCAATAGATAGAGTGATTGAAGAGGAATTTTGAATGTTTATATGTAAAATGCATGTAAATTATATTAGAGAAAAGCCGAGAAATTCAAAGAAAACATATTTTTGTGCGATTTAAAACGGCTGGCGGGCCGTACTACAGTCACTTTTGAAATTCGTTCTACGGAAGAAATTGGAAAATAGATGTCCTAGAGTAAGTAGGTATTTGAAAAGGCTACCGTCTAACTGTGCCAGTGTCATTTCATTCCTCTTTACAAAATTAATCATTTTATATAGATAATAGTTTTAAAATAGTATTGTAAATTAGTGTAATATAGTTTTTACTTGTATATTTGTTTTCACTGTAAGTATTTGTGTTATATAATTGGTTCTTCGGAGCAGTTAAGGTAAGATTTTTTTTTGATTTGTGTGCTGTAGATTTATTCGAAAATGGATAAAGAAAAACCACCTGATCCCCCAGATGATGGTTTGCTATCTGAATCCTCGTGTGTTACAAAAAAAATAATCGCGGTTAATATTCCGGAGGCTTCGGACTTCGTAACGATTACGTCAAAAAAAAGAAAAATTGCTAAACCAGCAGATAATAGAAATGCAACAGATTTTGAACAAATACATCGAAAAACACCCTCCACGCAAAACGACTCCCTTCCAAATAATTCTGTTTTACAGGATGTAATTCCGTCCACTTCTTCCTCGATTTCAAGTCTAAGTCCAGCAAGCCCATCAACCACACCCGCCCCACTGGTAAACAATACTCCTTCACAAATGTCACGTCTGTATAATAATCTTGATAGACCACCTTACATTACACACGTGACTAAAATTTCAAAGAATGAAAAACAATCAAATTTATACGATGTGGACTTTGGACATTTTATGTTTAAAAATAAAATCCACCCTGTCTGGAATGGAGTAAAATCGGTTGGGCGTAACCGTCTTTCTGTTGAATTCAAGACAGCGGCTGAGGCCAATAGCTTTGTAAAATCTGATGTTGCCAAAAAAAACTCGTACAACGTTTTCATACCTACATATCAGGTTACAAAGTTAGGTGTCACAAAAGGGATCCCACCGCACTGGTCGATAGAGGACATCCTGGAAAACATTACTGTTCCTCAAGGTTTCGGAAAAGTTTTAAAAGCGCGTCGTCTAAATTACAGGTTTAATACGGGAAACTCTGTAGAATGGAGACCCTCCCAATCCGTTGTCCTAACATTTGACAGCAAAGACCTTCCACAAAATGTTACTATGTTTAACGTCTCTCTACCAGTAGAGCTCTATGTGTTCCCAACTGTGCAATGCTACAAGTGCTGCAGATTTGGACACACAAAGAACCTCTGCAGATCAGAACCCCGTTGCTTCAAGTGCAGTTCGTCCCATAGTGGCGATTCCTGTGATAAAACAGAGGAAAATTATAAATGTTTAAACTGCTCCGGTACCCACATGTCCATCAGCAAAACTTGCCCTGAACTGTCAAGGCAGCGCAATATTAAACACACAATGGCCGAGAAGAGCATCTCTTATGCGGAAGCATCAAGAATGTTTAACAAATCCATTCCATCTTATTCTGAAGTAACTTCCAAAAATTCTAAAAAATCCACCCCTTCTCAACCTTCTTCTTCTTCATTTAGAAAAACTGTTGAAAGGGTCGTGAAACCTAGAGTTCTAACAAAAAAAAATAATGCTAATCACGAATCCCTTCTGTGGTTCCCTAATGGACAAATTCCTTCCAGTTCAAATTTCAATTCTTACCTAAAGTCATCTACTAAAGAACAAAATAATAATATAGACCTTAACTCTACACTAATCACCTCATTTTTACATATTTTACAAACTTTAAATAAAAACAACATTCAAATACCGTCCCACGTTGCTAAACAAATTACTAATATTATCAACTCAACTAGAAATGGCTCCTCTGATGAGGATTCTTCAGTGGAATTGTCATAGTCTTAGAAATAAGACTGAAGAATTTTTAAACACATTACACTCAAACTCAATTGCAGTGGCTGCCATCTCGGAGACGTGGCTGGAACCGGATTCTGATTTCAGAGTCAGGGGATACCACTGTCTTCGAGACGACCGTCAAGATGGAAAGGGCGGCTCCGCTCTTTTCATTAAAAAATCATTACCCTTCTCCCCTGTAGATGTAAAACCAATTGGTTGTCCTTTTCAAGTGACGGCCGCAAAGGTTTTTGACACTACAATAATTTCTTTGTATATATCACCATCTAATAAACCTTCTAAATCAATCCTAAAAGCTATGTTTTCCAAGGTCACTACCCCTTCTCTTGTTCTGGGAGATTTCAATGCCCATCACGGATTATGGGGAGCTCACAATTGTGACAGAATGGGCCGAGATATTGTTGATCTACTAGATGAACTAGACTTTTGTATTATCAATGATGGTTCTCCTACTCGTCTTCAGGTGCCTGGTCAGCGACCCAGCATGGTTGATCTTACTATTTGCAATTCCAACATAGCCGCATCCCTGTTATGGAAGGTTTTGGATGACCCTCATGGGAGTGATCATTACCCCATCCTCATTGAATCCTCAAATATTTATCATTCCAACAAAAATGTCAAGTGCAGTAGTCGAAAACCAAGGTTCTTAACTGCCAGAGCCAACTGGAATGACTATTCAAATCATACAAAGTTCTCTGTGCAAAATCTGCCCTCTCCAACTACAGAAAATGTTGCGGAATGTTACGATTTATTTGTGTCTGCAGTCATTACGGCCGCAGAAAAATTTATCCCCATTAAAACGACACGTAACAAAGGGAAACCTCCCCCAGCTCCTTGGTGGGATATTGAATGCTCAGACGCAGTAGATATGAGGAAAAAATATGCGAAAATTTATTCAACAAATATGAATATGGAGAACTTCCTTCAGTATAAACAAATTGAAGCTAAGACCAAACGTCTTCTAAAAAACAAAAAACGTCAAGGCTGGAAAAAATTTTGCACATCATTATCTCCCGAAGTTCCTCTTTCAGTTGTTTGGAATTCAATTCGCAGGTTTAAGGGTTATCACGTCCCAACGGTGACTCGACCACTCACTTCAGAGTGGGTGAAGGAATTTGCCGATAAACTAGCTCCTCAAACTGCAAGTAATTTTAATGAAACAGAATTCACATACTCATTTAAAACACGGGGTTGGATGGACACCCACTTCAATTTAACGGAACTTAGGGAGGTCTTAAACGATCTCACAGACTCATCCGCTGGTGTAGATGGAATTCCTTATAGCTTTATTAAAAACTGCGACGTTACCACACTAAACTATTTTCTTTCAATTATAAATCTGATCTTTGACTCCGGCAAAATTCCATCATCCTGGAAAACTCAAATAATTGTTCCCATTCTGAAACCCCAGAAAGACCCTAACTCTGGACTTTCTTACAGACCTATAGCTCTGTCATCTTCCTTAGTTAAAATAGCTGAACATATGATTAAAAGACGTCTAGACTGGTATGCAGAAAATGAGAAAATTCTTCCCAGCTCTCAGTTTGGCTTTCGAAAAAGAAAAAGTACGATCGAAAGTGTGTCCATCCTGACTTCTGATATCCAGTTAGCCCTGGCCGATAATGAATTCCTTGTCGGTGTTTGCCTTGATGTGTGCGGAGCTTTTGACAATGTTTTATTGGATGTTTTATTTAATAAATTATTAAAAATTGGCATCCCTCGTAAGCTTTCCAGTTTTATAATTAACCTCCTTCTTACCAGGAAAATTCAAATCCAGGTGCTGGATTCTCCTCCACTGGAAAGAATAGTAAACAAGGGTTTGCCTCAGGGCTCCGTCCTTAGTCCTATCCTTTTTAATATTTATACCTTTGACCTGCATCGGAGTATGCATCCATCTTGTAAAATACTCCAGTATGCGGATGATCTTTTTATATATATTTCAGGACGAATTATTTCTATTCTGGAGGATGTGATTAACATTTGCATGAAAAACCTTGACACCTGGTTAAAAAATCACGGCT
The DNA here is from genome assembly GCA_929108145.2 of Limnephilus rhombicus. NCBI lineage: Eukaryota > Metazoa > Arthropoda > Insecta > Trichoptera > Limnephilidae > Limnephilus > Limnephilus rhombicus. The sequence goes on along the minus strand of OV815274.1, from coordinate 44,747,539 downwards.
TAGAAATTTCTCCGTCCAAAAGCAATGTTATCGTCTTTTCCAGAAAACGTGTTACTCCGCGTGTAACAGTCCAAATAAATAATTCAATTCTCCCTATGCAGGTACAAATAAGATTCCTTGGGGTAATTTTAGACTCTAAGTTAACATGGAACCCGTATGTTAATTTAATCATTAACAAATGTCAAGCTGGCCTCAACACTTTACGTGCCGTCTCACGGGTCTGGTGGGGAAGTCATCCATTCACCCAAAAACTTTTTTATAACGCATATGTTAGGAGTCATTTGGATTACGCGTCATTCCTCATTGAACCCACTTCTAAAAAGAACCTCGCAAGGTTGGACCGTATTCAATTTCAATGTTTAAGATTGATTATCGGAGCAATGCGTTCTTCCCCAATTAACGCTTTACAAGTGGAGGCTGTGGAGGCTCCTCTTCATTTCAGAAGACAGTTCTTGGCTGACAAGTTTTTATTTAAATGCTTAAGACTCTCTAATCACCCACTGAAAGACAAAATTACTGCACTCACTGCTCAAGTGAAATCACTTCCATATTGGAGGAACAAATCAATCCCTCTTCTTGTTAAAAGCCTCCATACGTACTGTTCGTATAAACCCCTCTTAAATCCATCAGACAGACTTCCTTTATACGCCAACTCCTTTCGTATTCATTTGTGTAAACCAAATATTCTTTTTTCTCTCGGCATAATTAACAATCACGAAGCTCCAACAAAACTTATCCAAATTTTAAATTCGAAATATTCCAACTGGAAAATTATTTACACAGATGGTTCCAAGTCTCCCTTATCAAACCATGTGGGAGCGGCATTCCACTGCCCATCAGATCAAGTCGATAGAAAAATTAAACTTCCAAAAGAGGCTTCCGTTTTCACTGCTGAATGTTTAGCCATTTTTGAATCCCTCAAATACATTGACGATGTTAACATTGGAAAATTCTTAATTCTCTCCGATTCCCTGAGTGCACTTCAAAAATTAAACTCTTCCCCTTTCCATTACCCAGAAGACGATTTCTGTGTTGGAATTCGCACTTTAATTCATAAATTAACCGACTCTGGCAAAGAAATCATCTTGGCTTGGATACCTAGTCACTGCGGTATCCCTGGAAATGAAAAGGCCGATTCATTGGCGAAAGATGCCATTATTTCGGGGGATATTTTATATAACTTTTTAAACACCGATGACATTTTCATAAAATTGAAGGAAAACATGATTTCCACATGGCAGAATCATTGGGAAGAATCTAGTCAATCAAAAGGATATAGCTTTTTCACAATTCAGCCAACGATTCCTTCAAAACCGTGGTTTTCAAGACTTTCTTTTAACAAATTCTCGACATCATCCATTTGCCGCATGCGGATAGGGCATTGCTGCCACAATGTTCACCTGACAAAAATTCATATTAAGAATTCTGCGATGTGTGAATGTCGTCTTGGTGAAGAGGATCTCAATCATATTTTTTTCAGTTGTCCTTTAAATAATTCATACAAAAATTTCTTCCCTCACCTAATCAGTTCGGGTATATTGCCTCCCTACAACATTGCATGCCTGTTATCTTCTGTGAACAAACGCGTGTATAAAGTCTTGGCTAATTTCCTGAATATTAACAGCATCAATTTGTAACTGTAAGTTAAGTTTCATGTATTTATTTATTTATTTTATTTTTTACGCACAATAAATTGTGTCAGCATATCTTTTAATTTCCTTGTTATGTTTAATTAAAATCTTCTCTTATTGTAATAATTTTGCGTATTATTATTATTATTATTTGTATAGTATTATTATATAATGTAGATAGGTTCTTGTTATTAAAACTAAATTAGTTAATATTAACCAAAAATTACACTCACAAAAGCATTCACTTGACACTGGCCAGAACACTCTTTTGGGGTGAAGAGCCATTAAAAAAAAAAAAAAAAAAAAGTAGGTATTTAATTTTCCCTTTTCAAATATCCAGTGTTGCATTGCAAGCATTGTATAATTAGTGGCGAGTTAATTAGTTTATATGTATAATACATGCTTATTATAGTAGAGCAAATCCGATAAATTCAAATATTCAATTCAGGCAGCGGGCAGCTGGCAAGCGGGTGGTGTGGATTTTATAAAGATTGGGTAATGGCGTTGTGTTTCGTTAGCCACAGCAACGTGTGGCCGGATCTGCTAGTTGATAAATAAATTGAATATTTTCAACAGACAAAGTTTCCAAGATTGTGTTAAAAGTTTTCTGATTTTAGTTATAAACATATTATTTATTCTTTTCTGATGAGAATTGGGTAGTAAGGATGGCAACATTTTACTCATCGCCATTTTAGAAATCACGCCACCACAAGTGCCAGGCGGATAATGGGGCACTACAGACATACACCACGTTCAGAGTATGAATAATTACAATATTACGTTCTTTTCGTTGCAATTTTCCTAATTCAGTGTAATTTATCAATTACTTGTAGCTAATTACTTGTACGACATATACCGGCTTAGATAGTTAGTAGTTTAAGATTTTATCACCATTATCACATGCGGCCGAGCCGCATAACCTAAAGTTATAAATAATTTTTTTGTCGTTTTACTTTGAAGGGTATTGGCGAACGAACAGAGTGGGTCAATCTCGAATGTTCGGCATTGCCCTACATAGTATAAAACAAGCAAAGTATAAAATACCAAATTGCAATACCAAAGAAAGAAGCTAACAAAAAACAAATAATAAGAAACACATTAAAAATAATGAAAAAGGCGAAAAAGCAAAACAAAAAAAAGAGACAGAAAAAGCGGGAAAGTAATAAAAAAGCTGTAATAATTTGTTAAAATATTAAAGATTTTTGTTTTGACAATGACAATGTGAAGAAAAGAAATACACAAAAGAGAATGATAGAAAATATAGATTATTATTACATTTTCATTATTTGTTTTTGGGGTGTTATGCCGTGTTGCGCTACCTCCTTCTTTAGCCAACGTTTCGGACATCGTTGCAGTGTCCATCATCAGGGCAGATCCGGTAGATGTGTCTACCGGATGACATATGACATCAGGGCAGATCCGGCAGATCCGGTAGATGTGTCTACCGGATGACATCTACCGGATCTGCCCTGATGATGGACACTGCAACGATGTCCGAAACGTTGGCTAAAGAAGGAGGTAGCGCAACACGGCATAACACCCCAAAAACAAATAACGAAAATGCTTTTGGCCGTGAAAATCTTAAAACTTATCTATTATTACATTGTTTGTAATGAAAAATACGGATACAGCCCACTTGGTGACGATTGGATTAAGTGGTACGTTTGTAAAAACTGGCCACAGATGGACAATCGTCTTCCTTTGACACCGTTGTGATCTTTGCCGTACACACTGATCTCTAATTTAAGTTAAATTGTGACTAATCTGTCATATGTGATCTCATTCTTAGGCTAGTCTGGGTCAATGGCGAACGATCGCAATTGCCTCACCAGGTGTCCGTGATTGCCCGAACAGTGTCGGGTAAACACGAACACTAAAGGTTTTGTTTTTGCTTAAAAAGTTGATTATATAAAGATAAATTAATAATGTTGATTATAATGATCTATCGTATATTAATGTACCTTTCAGAAGTAGAACTTATTAAATTTATCCTATATCTCGTATCTTTGGATTTATTTCCAAACTCCCTTAGGTATTCGTAATTACCCCGCCTTCCCCTATTTAAGCACGCACTTCACACTGTAATCGTAACCACATTCGATTGCTCTAAAGGCATTGTATTAAATTACATTATAGTAAATTAGAAAGCAAAACTGTATACTGTCTTATATGATGGCCTGAAGATTCTTCTGAAACAAAAATAATGTTAAAAAAATATTCCATTTGTACTGGTTTATACGTATAAAACATGGTGTCACTGTCAAATCAGCTCGATGGAAAGATTCTGGATTCAATATAATAACACCTGCAGAACAGTGGCGGTCCGGTCAGTTTTCAGTGAGCTAGAGTACTTACTAAGATTGAAATATACGATATTGTTGATGTTGTTGTAGCTGAAAATGATTTTTTTTTTCAAAATTTCAACTTTTTGTATGAAGATAATACTGAAAATCTTCATACAAAATGTTGAAATTTAGCACTGAAAACTCACGGACCGCCACTGCTGTAGAGTTATATTTGGACCAGGAGATACAGCGACAATGTTTACGGAACTACAACTGAATGGATTCGCCGATCTGATGAGACACCGGGTCACTGGAGCTAGGAAGCGACTAATGGCCTCCGACAACACAGTGGATACCGCAGCCTTCCAGCACCAAGCGCCATTCCTGAGTGAGCATTGGACCCGAGCTCACTCAAGACCACGCCCTATACAATTGATAATCTTTTTTATTATTTTATTATAATTTCTTTATTACTTATTATTTTCTATTTTTTCTCCTTTTACTTGTTTGAATACTTAAAATTTACTGTGCAAATATGTATATATATATTTATTATATGTACGACGAACGTGTGGGATACGGGGCGTATGGGACTGCACATTATACTATCCTTCCCACATCCCGGAACAAAACATTATTATTTTTAAATGCACGTAATCGAAAATTCACAAATTATGTTACGAAAGCTTAAGAAAAAATAAAATGATGTTAAATCAAAATTTTTGGCCTGTCATTCTGCATCGTAAATTCGCACACGCTCTTAGATCAATATTCACTGATAATTATTACATTATTATTAGTAGCAGATATTTATATCTCTCATAACTCCACCAGAGAGACATAATTTTCATATGACACGAATTATAGTTTGCAATCCACGAGGAGGTAAGTTCGTGTGCAAACCTAAAACTAAAGCACAAACCGTCGATATCACAGCCAGGTTAGTCCAACGTGTGCAGAGCCATTCCATTACTGTAATTGAGTATTAAAATTTGATTTATATCTCCGTGTATTATCCCAAACGGAAGCGATATTTGTCTTTCTCCATGAGAAAGTTCCGGCAGCTTTTACCAGCAAATAGTGTTCGTAAATACTCGGCACGTCTGCTCCATGTTTTAATAAGAACGTTTTGTTCCTGGCGTTCGCAGGACTAGACGATATGTGCAGCTTATTTAAGGTTTGTATTTGAGGGCTGATGTACGGTTGATTTTAAGAGCTCGTAAGTACACAAGCTCTTAAAATCAACCTATTATATTATCTTCTATTGCCGAAATTATGTACGCATAACACATTTAAAAAACTAGGTATGTATTTCACATTATGAAATATACTTACTGTAATATTTCTAACAGATAAAAAAGACAAATCATAGTAAATAGAACTCATTCACACACAATAAATATAAAAACACATAGACAATATTTAAAAATGGGCATAACAAAAAGGAACGAAACCCAACGCACATAATTAGAATGATAGAATCACTAAACGAGGAAAGTGTGAAAGTCGGCCTATGCATGAACAAAGACAAAACAAAATTTGCTTACAAACTCTGAACCAGTAACTATAAAAATTGACAACCGACCACTCGAATATTTGTCAGATTACATCTATTTAGGGCAGATAATATCTCACAAAGACCAAACCACTAAAAAAATCGAGCGAAGAGTAGCAAATGGATGGAAGAAATACTGGTCTTTGAAAGAAGTATTGAAATCCAAGGAGCTAAGTATGCAAATAAAAAGGAAAGTCTTCAACACGTGTATACTTCCAGTCATCATCTATGGATGTGAAACTTGGGCACTCATCAAACGCCACAGAGAAAAGTTGGAACGCTGCCAGAGAGCCATGCAGAGAAGTTTAACAGGAATTAGGAAACAGGACTGAGTGAGATGTAGTACAATAAGGGAGAAAACTAAAGTTGCCGATATAGTTACCCGAATAGACCAACAAAAGTGGAGATGGACAGGACACATGATCCGCGATCCACAAGAGAAATGGTGCAAATATGTCACTGACTGGTATCCCAGAGATGGCAAGAGAAGTAGAGGACGTCAACACATAAGATGGGAAGATGACCTAAAATTCACGGCTGGATATCAATAGAGAAGAGTAGCGCGTGACAGGTCCCAATGGAAAATGTCAAAGGAGGCCTATGCCAAGAGGCAAACTGAGCTTTGGGATATATTATAACAAATAAGAACATGTCTAATATATACCTAACAGAAGTCCAGAATAAAAGGCTTATTATTTTACTCACCTGGAAACCAAAAAACGTAAAAACATACGAATTACATCCATCAATTTCAGTATTATTACAATATTTTAATTAATTTAAGGTGACGTAATTTAATAATAAAGGTTTTTAATTTGGTGGCATTTGGCGTGTTCTCATCTCAATTTTGGAAGACGATTTTGTTTCTTGTAGGCCAGATTTTTTGAAAAAAAAGTAGTAAAGTAAATTTAAACATAGTGAGTTTAAAAAAGATTAAATATGCAATATTAATATCCAACCCTTATGCCCGTGGGCAATATTCAAACTAGGTAACAGTTTGAAAAGTTTACTAACCGTATAAATATTATATAACCGTCCTAATGGCAATATTTATGTTTATGTCAACTTTATTCCAATGTGCAAGTTTATATGTATTCTCCAACAACTTAAATATTTATATCTTACGCGAAGTTTTGCTCCTTCGATAAATAATAATTTAGTATCGCCGTTCACCGCGACCGCCGCGCGCCGCCCTCCGTCCGATTTTGATATTAGAATCATTCGAGCGAGTTAAAAGACACATACATACATAATATTATATTGTACGAGTACTCATTTATGTATAAGTATAATATGTGAATTAATACGAATCCTCCGACAACAGTTTTATGAAAAGTAAAAAAGTGTTTCTAATTTTCCTTATTTAATAAATAAAAACCAAAATAATCCCTGAAAGTATAAGAATTATTGTAACCAGGTACATATCAACCATCAACAGGTATACATAATATCAACTTAATTATTACCGCAAATATTAATTTAACGTAACATTTTTTGAATGATTTTAAATCAAGGTTCGTAGAAAATGCTTTTGAAGCTAATTTCTTTTAAGAATACATATGTATTATTAGTGGATATATGTCATATGTCCAATACTCCAGAGATTTTTTTTATCTAATTTTCATATTTTAAATAAACTGGTTTGGCTCCCCTGAACTAGTTTCGTTAATAAATTATCATGTACCTACTAGAACAACTCGACTCAAAACACCTTATTATTGCAACAATATTATCAGTAATGCTTAACGAAATTCAATAATACATCGTTTACACACTTTAGGTAATGAATTTGCTAATATCGATCATGCCGGAAGTCTTTCACCATACAAAAGATGCATTAAACCAAATTTGCCTGCTAGTACCACGTAATCATGATATAATCAGGTAACCATAATATGTCCTACAAGTAAGCACTCTAATATCTATGGATTAGAAACGTACGTACGATATGTTTTTAGATTTTCACGACCAAAAGTATTTTCGTTATTTGTTTTTGCTGTATCATGCCGTGTTGCGCTACCTCCTTCTTTAACCAACGGTTCGAAACGTTGGCTAAAAATGAGGTAGCGCAACACGGCATAATATCCCAAAAACAAATTACGAAAATATCATAGGTAGGTACTTTAAAACTTATCATCCGTAATACCTACCTTTTACATTTTTATAATTTTATATTATCTTCAATTTTTGGCTCCTAAGAGCATTTCTTACTGTTTGATTTTTTTATTGATTGATAATTTTGTGCTTTCTATTATTTTTAATGATATCTCGTGGTCTATACGCATTATCTTTTCACTGTATTATTCCCTGCATTGTAACTTTTTAATTTTACATTATACCTACTTTATATTTTATGCTTTTACTTTATACTTTCATTTTATACATCTTACTTTTTATTACCTTTACTACTTATTACCTTATTACTACTTATTACCTTAACTCCTTTTTTTACCTTTTGTGTTTGGATTTAATTTTACATGTATATGTTACTTTCTTTATGTTATTGTATTATAATATTAACATAAAAAATATAATGATGTTAATGGCACATGTTGTGCCGTATGTTTTGAAATAAATAGATTTTAAAAAATCACTGGGTTACCGACTGATGGCTACCTATTACCTGCAAGGAGAAATTTCCCAAGATCGCTGACAAAGCGTTTGAGTTCAACAGAGGGCGATGGAACAAATTACGTTTCCGCTGATAAAATCTTGAAGAACAACAGAGGCCAACCTCAACAATAGTTGTGTAGAATGGGATAATGAATTTTTGCGTAAATTTATTTAATGTAATTCAGTTGATATTATTTTGTCAATAAACACACTATACCTAATCGACAAGATAACGTGGCTAATAAAGTCGGCGTAGTACGGAGTCACGATCATAGTCTGACTCCTTTATGATTATATATCTTCAGATCACTTGTAAATATCCACGATATTCAATGAGCTGTTCTCTGGGGTGTTGGTCGGTCGGCATGCATGCTTAGGAATTCAGAAGTGCATTGGCTCCACTTTTCTCGTATGGATACTGCCCTGGTGGGGTACAATCAGCTATGCACAGGGGCCGATGTCGAGAGGTCAATCTAATTGTGAACACCTTCCACCACCCCAAATAATATATTCTCGCCTCGCTGTGAATACCTTACAGAAGAGTAGGTCCCCATGTTTAGGGAAATGAGGAGCGCATTTAGAATATCTTGTATGTAACGGTGTTATAAACATGATGAACATGATGCTTATGAAGTATGTGAAATTATGAAAGATTTAGTATTTTGTTTCGGGATCAAATTTGTTGCTCATAACAATTTCGATTGGATTTAACCTTTTTATGACTTTCCATTTGCATTGTTTTATATAACACCAGAATGACGAAGATTATTTAAAAGCAACATTGAATTTATGGACCCCAAAAAATGGCGTTTTGCATTTTTTATGCATTTAAGCGCGCTTGAAGTCAAATATCACAAAACTGTTCTCTAAAAGTGTAACGTTATTAATATTACTATTTATCAGTTAAATGAACAAAATAATATTAAAAGAGAGCACTTTGATTATCGATCGTCCAGTACGTCAGACGTCACCAAAAAATCGAACCTTGTGTTGTGTTGCAGTCATATACAATACTCAGATTATTCATAATAACAACCAGTTTTTTTTGTAATGAGCTTTATGTAAAAGTGTACCTTCTATCGACAGATCTATGTAAAAACTATCCTCATGCATCTCTTTAAAAATAAACGCTTTAAGCTTTACGAAAAAGATAAACTTAAGATTTACACGTAATTCGAAGAAAGACATATTGCAAGTTCCAGCACTCTCTTCCACCTTTGGTCAACGTAGCTTTAGATACTTTGCGACAAAAATATTCAACATGATCCCAGAAAATATCGAACTGAGTCAAACATAGAAAGAGTTTTAAAAAAATGTTAAAATTTGGATATGTTCTAATGATCGAGCCTTTACTGGTGCCCTCACCCAAACGCCTTGTCATTGACAGTTATTGTAGAACCTTGCTGTTTTTGTATTGTGTATATGCAAGCAATAATGTAAATGAAAATAAAGTATTGCTGTATAGGAACCCATACTACTTAATACATTTATAAGTAAACCATAGACAAAATGCGAGAAACAATTTTGATATTTTCTGGGTAAGTAGTAGACTATTTCAAAATATCATACTAATGTACCGGACCGTATAGCATATTTTAAAGTAAAACATAGGCACGTGTAAATAATAGTTGATTTATGGTGAGCATTAGAATATTGCTTTCCTCATTATCTCAAAACTTAGTATTTGGAGATGTCTGACTAATTAACTGGACGATCGCTGCATCGACCTTTTGGAATAATAAGGTTCCATCTGTTGCGGTAATGTCATGCGATAATGAACTTTAAAGTCCATACATAGAAGAATAGGATACCTTTTTGAAGTCCCACTTGAAATAGGCTAAGGGATCTAGCGTTACAAATTCAAAACGTTAGATATCTTAGCCATTTTCATGGGGCACATCTAAACATATGTGTGACTACACGACAGAATATAATATGTAGAGTGGCCTCTTATTCAGTATAAATATTTACAGAGGACAAGATAGGTAAAAACAATGAACTTTTACGAGTGCCTTTTAAATCGTAGGACACTTAAGTATTCGTATTCATATTTTGGGTGACCAGAATAAGATTATCATTCTAAATAAATAAATGCCTCTTTTCCACTCAACTTCATTCCGAAAGATCAAGCCGCAAACCCTCAATTTAAACCACGCACGCTAGGATGAAAGAGGGTACCAACCATAAAAGTGGCAGAAGAATTCCCTCATTGAAGCATGCAGTTACAAAATACCTCCCATATTCCTGTAAAAATTCCTCGGGTTCCAGCCGAGCACGGATTACTGCCGGATCCACCGCATCACTAGCTATGCAAATAGACATAGTTGGCCTTTCTTGAGCCCAAATATGTGAGTACGTAAAATAAAATGTATGCTAATTCGCATGCGGCACCCTTCGCGAGATGCCGGAAATTTATTTCCTAATTCATGGGTTTGTTACCGACACAAAAGATATTCGGGAGACTTGGGAGCGCGGACGGAATATCTAAGCGGTCGCGGTTCGGGGCGGACATTGAGGAAAAAGTCCTCGGAAATGTCTGGTACCTATCTCTGCACATATGGTTCTGAGAATGTTTTGAATTTAGAGTTGGAGCGGTATGTTGGGCGCTTGCCGATGTTGAAAAAGGGTTGTGAATAAAAGGTACATTAAAACGATAAGATTATATAATGACAACATTTGATGAATGTGTCAGTTTTCTGCGTGGTTAAGTGCAACAAATTGGCAGCACAATAGTGCTGGATACAGCCAAGCGGGTCACGTGATATGTACTCCGTCTCATTCCAGGAGCATCGTAGGTAAATAAAGAGTTAGCGCGAGTATCACCAGATACGCTACGACGCGTGGTAGTGGGATCAGTTTCGATATCGGACTGCAAAATGACATCGACATCTTTCAGTACGTGCTGATACTCCCTGTACACACAGGTGACTCATATGATTATCATTAATGACGACGGAACTACTAAGGTGCATAGAGAACATCACTCGTGCCCTAGTAACATTGCAGCCATTCGACGATGTGTGCCGAAAACCAGATCACACCTAGGAAACTCAAAGCATTCTGGCGTAGGAAAACACTCACCAGGTCTAACATTTCTATAGTATCACTATCATTTAGCATAAAATGATCGACGAATAAGGCAGAGTTTGTACGAAAATTACATTGCAGACTTCGAATCGAAATCCAAAATTGCATAAGTTCAGTTTGTTAAATATCTGTACACACTTAATGTGCGATGATTTTTTAAGAATGTATTTTACTTTACCAGAATAAAAAAATAAGATGATCAAATTTTTGTTATTAGCTTACACTAAAATATATTTTATTTAGATTTGTTAAAAGTTTTTGTACTAAATACACAATACATATACTCGTAATTTAGATAACGGTAAGTGAGCCAGTTTATTTCCACCCTCGCTCGCTGATAGATAGCGCCCGTCATATCCTGTTAAAACACTTTTGCCGTATTTTTCTATCCCACTTTTTAAGCCCTTTTAACAAGCCAATAAATCCTGACGGATTTTTCAACAGCCCCGAGTGTTAAAAAAGGCTTAATTCGATTATGTGCAAATTTACTTAACACGGAGCTACCCTCATACTTGAGTGCCTGCCCCGGGGGTGGGTGGGGGATGATGCTTCAGTTGTATAAAAGAATAATAATTAGGCAATTCAACGCCAAATAAAAAAGGGTTACAAGACGCGGCAACAAACAAAAAGTTTCTGACATTCCGCGAATGCTACGCGGAGAATTCAGCTTTCTTTAACAAGTTCGTCCATCCTATTACGCAGTCTTAAACATTGTTTCACAAAGGAGAGAATGTAACAACCGGTACTCAGCGAGGAGTAATTATGAGTGCACGTTCCCTGCGGAGCTTTCAAACTTTATTTTTAAATCCTGACTTAATCTATAGAAACAATTCCCAGGGAAGTATTCGGAGCGGCCTGATAAAGGAATTAACCGTCCGACGCCGTCAGCCACCCGTCGGACGTCTACCATGCCCCGCACAGGCAGGAAAGACCTCGACGTCTAATGGCCCCACGGACTATTGAAAAACGTGCAAAGTTTCCATTTCCCACGACGAAAGCGGATATTCCGTTTTAATAATCATTGTGGATGGGCGTTTACCCACTTACAATGATTGTTGTGCAGAATGGTTACTGAAGTAAGAGGAGAGGAGGCTTCCTCACCCTTTATTTTTTGTTGAAACCTTTTAGAAAAATTTACAAAAAAGAAATTTGTACTTGTTTTCAAATATATGTCAAAATATCGTATCGTTACTACTTTAAAAAAATGAGCTATGTAGGTGTACTGTATAGGTATATATTTAGTTAACTGTATACAAATTACTATTAACTATACATAATATTATATCCATTGCCCTCCTCACTAGGGATTCTTGTTCAGCGGCAGACTGTAGGTTGTTGTGTCGGTATTCATTAATATTTTTTATTGATTTTCCTCGTCTTCGTGTTGATTTGTTGATTTTCCCATCTAAATATTTGTTGATTTCTCCATCTTCATGTTTGAAATTAAAAAAAATAATTTTAAACGATAAAAATGAACACGATTTTGTAAAAATGTTCCTCAAATTTGGCAATGGCCACAAAGCTGCTCTGCGACATTACGCAACGTGATGACCGTCAGCAGGTAATCTGACAATTCAAAACATTAATCTGTATAGTTTTTTGTTTAATTATGAAAATATTTGATCAAAATATACTTACTTACTTGTAACGATTGATTGATTATGGAATTCTCAAAAGAATCAAGCATTTTAAGCACTGTGATAACGTTTTTGAAAGGTAGTAAAAGTAAAGTAGAAAGAAACCATTTTTTTGTACAATATTTCACATTTTATAGTATAATTTAAAAATGTTGGCCTAACTGGGTGATTTACCCATGCTGCATTCCTTTAGAGTTAGAGTAATGAAATATATTTATGCATTTAATATTCACGGTGTAAATATACCATAAATAATAAATGCTTGTCATCATTAAATATTAGCATAAGCTAAATACTACACATTACCTATAAAAAAAATTGTTCAGCAGATAATCGTAAAATGACATTTATGTGCAGCATTTGGTCGTAAAATGACATTTAATTGCAGAATTTCATGGTAAAATGATATTTAAGTGCAGCATTTGATTGTAAAGTGACATTTAATTGCAGAATTTGATTGTAGAATGATGTTTCAGGGCAGCATTTGGTCGTAAAATGACATTTAAGTGCAGTATTTAATCGCAAAATGATATCAGAAATTGTAAAATGAATACGTGCTCTAGAAGTATATAAAAGCAGGAGATACAATATGTAAAAGTATAAGTGGAATTAGGTTAAATTAATATTGATTATTACACACTTCCCAAATGATCATCTGGTCAATCCACGTAATGCAATTGCACTATATAAGTATTATAAATACAAAAAACAATACAAGAACAACATGTCAACCTACCAGAGACCAAATGGGAAAATAATTCACCGACTCCAGATATTTTCATATCAGAGGGTACGGCTCTGTGGAATTCCTAATTGAACCTTAATTCTACTGATCCCTCAATATAAATATTTAAAAAATCTTTTGTAATCCTACATGTATTTAAAATGACTGATTTTTACATTTTTATTTATAAATTCTTTGACAAATCTAATATGCCTAAATTTTGAATGAGAGACCTAGGTACAATGCCAGTAGCCGAAATAACAAATGGTAATATTTTTATAGTCTGAGAATGCCAAGTTCTTTTTATCTCATTTCCTAAATCTGTGTATTTTCTTATTTTTTCAGAAACAGTTTTTTGAATATTACAAGAATTTGGAATAGCTACATCAATGATATAAGTTATTTTTTAAATTTTGTCATATAAAACTATATCAGGTCTATTATGACTAATTGGTCTGTCTGTTAGAACAGTTTTGTCATAATATATTTTATAAAATTCATTTTCTAAAAATGAATTTGGTTCTGATTCATAATATGGTACTATATTACGGCAGTCAATCATGTTATGTTTAATTACCAAACTTTGGTGAATTATTTTTAAAACCTGATTGTGCCTAAATGTATACTCGGACGGCGCTAATATAGAATATCCCGATTAAAATGTTCTATAGTTTCGGGAAAAGCAAAACATTTTCTACATAAATCATCAATTTTTAATTTTTTTTTTTTTTTAATTTTTGTAATTATATATTTTTAAAATTTTTATTTTTTTATTTTATTAGTAATAAAAGGTACATAAATTACAAATAAATTTTATACAGTAATTAATTACATAGTAGATATATTTGATGTACCCCCATAATTAAGCAAGGCTTGTGTGTATGGAGGGGTGTTATTGTATTGCTTTTTTTATACAATTTAGTTTATTTATATCACATTTAACTTACCATTTAAACGAAGTTTTCAGTATAATTTTTAAGGTGAGTTTTAAAAATTTTTATATTGGTATTCATGTTTCTAATTTTTTCTGGTAATGAATTAAAAAATTTTGCTCCTAGATATTTATGACTCAATTGTCCAATTTGATTTATATCTTTGATTATATGCTTTCTATAATTTTTAGTATTAATGACTCTATCTTGAATGGCAAGCATAAATCCTTCTATTTCTGCGCTCAACTCTCCAATACTCAACCATTTGTTTGACGAAAGTTTGTCAACATACGTTTGGTTGAGATAATTGAAGTGTTTTGCATGAATAATTTTATTTGACCAGGAATCTAATAATTCCTGGTTAGTATTTATAAGAGTGTTGGCATTCTCGTCATATAAATTTAAAGGTGTAATGTTTATATCTGCCTTGCAAATTATTTTGTGCATTTCATTTCATTTTTATTATTAGTAATTATTATTATTTGTAGTCTTCATGTATCTACCTTTGGTGTAGTTAAATAGATCCGCCACATCTGCATGTCTACCAGATATTGAGTTCATGTAATCTGAGTATTTAATATAATTTGAGAGCCGGGAACGGGTACCGCCGCGGCGGTAACTAACTAACGGCGGTAACTAACTAACGGCGCGCCGCGCCGCTCCAGGAACTATATATTAGATAACCAACACCACTGTCATAGGTCACCGGCAGGGATGCCCGGGATCATGGGGTGAGATTTGTGTAGGTCTTGGCAGCGGATGCTTTTGCCCACCTACTGATCGGGGCAGTCTGGTTGAGGGAGAGCTTTTGACCTCTCCAGCCGGATTCTCTCGATCGATGTCCGCAGTGGAAGGGGTGGATTCATACGTCCGTCACTCCTGAACACATTGACCCCCGGATTACTTTCCATCCCTCTATATTTTTTATTCCCACAACTTCCTCACTTTCCTATCCCTGCAAATACCCTTCACACAGTATCCTAAATGATGATATAGACCCAGGGCCTCCTGTTTGGAGCTAATGTTAAAAATATATATGGTAAATAATAAGTATTGATTATTATTTTTAATTGATAAATTAATGGTAAAGACAAGATTTTTACGCAAAGCACAAAGGTAACAATTATTATAAGTAATAATTATTAGCCTGAAACACTCATCTACATTGAAAAAATCTCCCGAGAAAAGATAAATGCCGCCGACGGGACTCGAACCCGCGTCCTTCTGATATCCGGTCAAATGCTCTACCACTGAGCTACGTTGGTTATCTCCTACCAGCTAAATAATTCAATATATACTAATGTTTCATTCAACAATTACTACTTATCACATTTTTCCATCTGCAAACTGTTTGCAGGTGGAAAAGAGCATTTGACCGGAAATCAGAAGGACGCGGGGTCGAGTCCCGCCGGCGGCATGTATCTTTTCTCGGGAGATTTTTTCATTGTATATGAGTGTTTCAGGCTAATAATTATAACTTATAATAATTGTTAATAATTATTGATATCCCATTTTAAATTTCCTTAATAAATCGCGTCATGCATCCATGTAAACCAAATCCACATCCAACATATCCCGTCTTGTAATTTTATGAATTCACCAACGAGGTTAGTATCCTCGGCTTCACGGCATGATAATTAATGTAGGTACTAATAAACTTCCATTTTGTTCCTGAAACTATTAACGGAGCTGGAATTAGAGTTAAGAGAATAAAAGCTTTCTCGCCCAGGCGGCCATCGGACGGCACTTGGCCGGGCCGTAAATGAAAGCCAGCAATAAACAGCCAACTCCACCGTATGTTCGTGTGCCGACATTATAATATATATATGTACGACACATTCAAATTTAATCACGTAAATAGAATTATCATAAGGCAGGATTAATAACGTGCTTGCAAGACTGCTTACGTTCAGTAAATACGTAATTATATTGCGTCATAAAATTTTGATAGGTAATGTACCGCCGCGACGTCCAAACGAGCGAGAACATGTGATTTGTAACTTGTGTTAAAAAGGTATGTCTCTAATTCCATTTTAAATGTTTAAATACCTTAATTTTCTATCTATCTATATATATATATAAAATCAAAATATGCTTGCTTGGGGACATGTATACATGTGAATATATGATATGTCTATGTATAGCTATATTAAGCATAGGAAATGTTTGAAACTTTCAAAATACCTTCTTTCCACCCCCACGAAGGTTTCTGCATTATTACAACTACATGACAATACATCTGAAAAGTTTTTTAATCATTACAAAAACTTTTGCAAAACTGTAAAAAATTACACAATTGGAGAATGAGATTTTGAAAAATAATGATGTTCAATCAAAGTTCCATTTTCGAAACTCTTTAAATTGATGAATTTATTTGATGTGCTCGCCACATACTTTGAATCGAATCAAGAATTAAAGATAGATAGGTACCTACGTTACAAGTATCTAACAAATTTGATTGATTGTTCTTATAATATTCGATATCAATTTGGGAGGCGGGAATGGGTACCGCCGCCCCGGGAACCTTTATTGGATAACCAACACCTCTGCCACAGGTCATCCCAAGTGGTTCGCTACGTTTGGTGATTTAGCAGGGGTGCCCGGGTTCACAGGGTGAGGTTTGTCTAGGTCTTGGCGGCGGATGACCAGGACACACCGAACCCCAGATTCCTACCCACCCCTTAAACCCTTTTCCTTTCCAGAACTCTCCTCTCCTTCCTTTCCTTAAAAAAACCCTACACACAGCATCCCCAAAGATGACATAGGCCCTGAGGGAAATTATTTTCCTCCGGGTCTCCTGTGTGGAGTTCATGTAAAAAAAAAATCGAAAATTAAAAATTTTTATGTACGGAAAATGTTAATTTGAATAAAACAATTGTAATAGGTGGCACGAGAGCTGTATGGAAACTGAATGTACTGGGACTGGCGGGGCGGGGGAGCGGGGGAGGGGAGAGGGAAGGCGGGGAAGGTGGAAGGGAAACGGGGGGTGAGAAGCACAATTTATTTATTTGAATATGGCAATGCAACGCATGCCGGGAACCAGCTAGTATTTCTCGTATTATAAATTTGTAATTTATTTTTATGTTGATTTTAACCATATACTTTATTTTTTCTTTGATTTTTAGTATTTACTTACTCTATGAAGGCATCAACATTTTTTTTCTCTTCTCTCATCTTTATATTTGTTCTACATATTATTTTTTTAGATTAGCTCCACACAGAAGGCCCTGAGTAAAATATTTTCCCTAAGGAGTTGTGTTATCTTTGAGGTTGCTGTGTTGTGGGTCTTTTTAGGAAAGTAAGGAGAGGAAGTACTGCGAAGAAAAATGTAAGAGGGGTGGGTAGAAATCTGAGGGCCAGTGTGTCCAGGAGTGACAGACGTGTGAACCTATCCCTCCCACTGCGGTGCAAGACGATATTCAGAGAAAGTCCTGCTGGATCTCTCTCAACCAGTCTCCCAATCCGGTCTGCCACGCTGTTGGTAGGCAGACACATCCGCCGCCAAGATCCGGATAAAAATCACCCCGTGAACCCGGGCACCCCTACGGCAGAGGTGTTGGTAATCCAATAAATGTTCCCGAGTCGGCGGTACCCGTAAATATTAATATATTAAAAATAATAATAATAAGCGTTAATTATTATTTTTTAATTTATAAACTAACGTTTAGACAAGATTTTTATGCATAGCATAAAAATCTTGTCTAAACGTTAGTTTATAAATTAAAAAATAATAATTAATATTTAACAAGTTTAAGTATTTCCCCAATAAATGCAGACATAATTTGTCTCGACGCCACCTAGCGAGGGATTTAACACTAACAATGTCTTCCTTGCAAAAATAAAGTTGGTTGTTTTCAGGTGGAAAAAATATAACAAGCAGTAATTGTTGAATGAAACACTAGTATATATTGCATTATTTGGCGGGTATTTGATAAGCCGCCATAGCTCAGTGGTCAGAGCATTCGACCGGCAATCGGAAGGACACGGGTTCAAGTCCCGTTGGCGGCAAGTATCTTTTCTCGGAAGATTTTTCAATGTAAATGAGTGTTTCAGGCTGACAATTATTGCTTGTAATAATAATAAGCCTATTTATTTCTTATTTTACAATAGTTAATTGTTACAATATTACAATAAACTCAAATTTGATTCGTATTAGTAAGTTAACTTATTATATTATTATTATGTTAGTAATATAAGTATATGTTTTAGAAATATTTATGAATTAACGAGAACCCCCGGTTTGGGTAAAGGCCTCCTCCAAAGATGCCAATTTTTGTCAGTCTTGTGCTATGGAGTACAAGTTTATGCCAGTTGATCCTTTCTATAGCAAAGTAGGTGTTGTGTTCTTCTATATTGTTGCCCTGTCGTCTAACTTCCGCAATACCCATAATATCTTAGTTAATTTTACTTAAACATTCTTCCAGTTCTAATATTCGGTCGTATGATGACAGGGTGTTGACGTTGTATGTTATAAATTTTAATTGACGGCTTAGTTTTGTGTGATTTTTCGAAGTTTTTAAGGATGAGCTTGAGTTTTGTATCTTTGGAGGGTTTTGGTCATAATCTTCCAAGGTGACCAGCCGGGTTGGAAGATTTTTTGTGTTTTTTGTTTTTTATTGAAGTTTGTTTATTTGTGGTATCGGTGTGAAGAAGGGGGGGGGGGGGGTTAGTTGCTATGCATTTTTATTCGTTGTATTTGTATTTGTCAAGAAGTTCAACATGCTTGGTTTTTTAGCTCCTTCGGTGACACTGTTAATATATTACATAATTTTAATGCACAAATGTTATTTGAAGACTTGTTTTATGTAAAAGCCCCAAAGGCGTAAATAAAAAAATAAAATATGTTTGGTCTCGTTTCAGAATACCACATAGTACCTTGGCGATATAAGAATTAAAAAAAAATGGTATCATAATTTTTTTGTTGTTGTAAATGTGCTCTTTTTCTTCGATCGCTTGGTTCGTTAATTTTTAAAACGACACGAATGAAAACCGAACTGACGACTTAGGTAGGTGATCATTATTAGGTATGTTCATCTTCTACAATTTAAGTAATTTTTAAAAAACCTCATTCAACACACCCAATGGAGTCTTCCAACTGGATCAGATGTTGTGAGGTTATAAAAATAAAAATAAAATTATGATTTCTTACTCAATATTAATGGCTGGTTTCTTCATTTACCGAGAATGTTAAATGCAATGCTAATTGTAAAAGTAAACGGTCAAATGCATAGAAATACTCGATTGTAAAGTACTCGATTGTAGTTCGACCTGGAGTGACGTGCGTCCGCACGGCAACTCAAGTTTAATAAAAAATGGATGTACTAACATTAATAGAAAACATTAAAAGTGAACTAAAAAACATATCGACCGTAAAGGACACAAAAATTAGAAATAATCTGGAACAAACGATTCAACTACTAGAAGAAGCATGGAAACGGGAAAAAAACCATTTCCAAGAACAAATTATTGAACTTCAAAAAAAAGTAATCATCAAGCTCGAAAAAAATAATGAACAAAAATCCTATGCAATGGTTCTAAAAGAAAGGATGATTCCAATCGAAGAACCCAAATTTGCTGTCTTAATCACCGCTGAAGGCAAAGAAACATCTGAAGACATAAAGAGTATTATCACAAAAACAATAAAAGCGCCTAACCTAGGAATTGGAATAAGTGGAATAAAAAAAGAAACAAATAATAAAATAATTATGACCTGCTCAAATAAAGAAGATACTGAAAAACTGAAGGCAGAAATAAATAAAAATAAAAATGGAATATCAGCAACGGAATTAAAAAATAAGAGACCGTGCATCATTATTAAAGGTGTCGGTGGGGAGTATAACGAAGATAATTTCCTAAACGATCTTCTTCTACAAAACAGTGAACTTAGTGATATTACAAATGAATCCATTAAAGTAACGAAAATATTGAAAAATAGAAAAAGTGATCAACTCCGTAATATAATAATTGAAACAACAGGCCCTATTCGGAAAATGCTACTACATAAACAAAGAATCAATATAGGCTTTGTCCGGGCGCACATAGAGGATTGCGACCCTTTGATGCAGTGCTATCATTGCGTTGGTTTCGGACACACATCCATTAAATGCCTAAATAAAATGAATAAGCCCAGATGCATACATTGCTCAAAAAATCACAAATTTAGCGAATGCGAAAAAAGTAAAGATAGTGTCAAATGCTACAACTGTGACAATAACAACAAATTATTCGGAACAAAAAACAATACCCAACATAGTGCAAATAGTGAAATATGTACTTACCGGAAAAGAATGTCTATCATAGCATAGCAAAGAATCGATTATGAATAAGTTATGGATGATTTTCTAACCGAGGAAATTGATAAATTAACAGATGTTTCACAATACACTTGCGAAGACTCAAAACAATGTAATAAACTATTAAATAACGTTCCAAATGCATTCATTGTTCTGCACCAAAACGTCAGAAGTTTGCAAAAAAATTTCGAAGAATTTGTACTAACATTAAATCTCCTTGAAACTTTACCGGACCTCATTGTTTTAACAGAAGCACACTTAAATATAAATAATGCTACCGCACTGTACGAGATCCCTGACTATACATATTATTCGTCCACAACACATTAAATTTTTAAATTTCGATCGTTTATTTTTACAATTAGCATTGCATTTAGCATTCTCGGTAAATGAAGAAACCCACCCTAAGTGGATAAGGTATTTATTTATTTTAATATTTTAAACCTTATGAGTAAAATCTCAAATTATAATATTTAATTAAATGAAGACAATATCAGCGAAACTCAATCGAAAATCTATATACAAATCTATATAATCGTATATAAAGATAGCAGTCAATAATATGTGTATTAAAAAAATGAAGATAATGTTGGTAGTTCTTAGTCGAAGTATGATATAGTTAAAAGTGACCGAATTGCATATGGGTTCCGTAGCTCAATCGGTAGAGCTCTTACCATGTAAGCAAAGGGTCCTGGGTTCGAGTCCCAGCGGAGCCAATATCTTTTCTGATTTTTCTGTCTCAGATTTTCGATTGAGTTTCGCTTATATTATCTTCATTTCATTAAATATTATAAGGTATTTATTATTTTTTACTCATGCTAATTAATAACGAATCTTCAGACACATATATATCTAAGATCTTAGACAATTCTGTGGAATGCATGTTTCAGAAAACCATTTGAATATTTTGTAATTTAGTCGTTGTTACCATTAGATGAGTTGATAATATTTTAGTTCTACACGAGTAAATTTTACTGGCCCGTTTGGAAATCAGAGAGGCATAATTACTTTATCAAGGTGATTGGGTTCGCATACCTTTCCTGTATTTATCAAGTTTTAATGAATGACCAAGTTCTTGGTTCCACACGCCCTTTTTCAGAAGCTAAGAGCGGCCCAGGAGGGAAGGAAGTTTCGTCGTCTTATTTAGCAATTAGGGGTTGGGGTATATGCTGTACAACTACACAAGCGGGGTGCCTCAAGGCTTTGTGCGAGGCCTAGTTGCGAGAAAAAGGCACACAAATGGAAAGGGCATCAACCGATATTCGTTCTCATATATTACTGTATATATCTAAAATATGGGGTCATTTAAAATGGCAATAGAAAATGACAGGAAAAATATTATGTTTTCCATTTCGGTAGTAGTCTCTCTGATGGAATATGTCACCATCTCTTGATAAGCACGTTCCGTAAGATAATTGTATTGTTTCGATTTAACGATGTATTTATTTATAATAAAAGTTCGAGTTTATTCGGTTCTATACGGTACTATTCGGTCGGTACTCGAACTGAATAGTGGCTTTACATCAGATAAGTTAGCCGAGTTTTCTGTCTATTGCGAATATTAGCAATTTATTTTTTTATAAAAGATGGTTATCGAGAGGCACCAGCCGGCTGGTGACATATCCCATAACTGTATTTTCGATCATATTCGATGTAGGTATAATAATTAATTTGATTTCTATGAACCTGTAAACTATTTTCTTATAAAATCATGGAAAATTTTATACAAGTATTTGGGATAAGCAACTAAAAAAGTATTTTATTTTTAGTTATCTGCAGAAAGATTCAATCTACTTTTAATAAAAACATTATTTGAAATAAAACAAAAAACTGTGTCACGCTGATTTTCAAATAATAAATATAACACACACAATATTGACGTCACGACACGTTTTGATCAAGTTTGTAAGGGTTCATAAAAATGAAAGAAATAAAATGCTTTTCATTGAAACAAAATTTGTATGAGTTTGATCTTTTCTCTGAGAATTTCACAAACCAACAACTGTTGTAGCCAAATATATAAAAATATAAGATATGTATTTATCCGCAGCGGGAATGCGCTTCCGGGTGTCAACGATATTGTTTACCAATTAACGAATAAACTAAATGAACGAATTATTTCCTTATTCAAACTGTATTGTTAACCAATCTAATGCACACATTACAAAAATCAACAAACTGAACAAATATTTCATGTGTGCAAACTACTCCGATTAGGTAGTAGTCCGCCGACAGTCGCGGGAACATTATTGCATATCTCTTTTGTATTTCAATATCTTCGGTTGTAGCGGATAGAAAGTTTACTAAATAACATTTTACATACTATTTCAAAAGTATAATTGTATTTTATACTAGTTACTAAAATAATTAATGATCACGTTGAGTGAAGGAATAGTAAATGTGATTAATAAATAATTTAATGTTCGTGTTCATCAAGATTTACTTATCAAACATACCAAATATTTGTTTCCAATATGATTGATGCGTCATACTCTTTTATTTTTATACAGTTTTCAAATTACACAAAGGGAAGAAACACCTGGCTAATCGTTCTTGAGACCTTTGAGCAGATGTCAAACAAATTTGTTGTATCTCTAGACTTTACGCCACTGTCAAATATTATGCTGGTTCTTCGAAACACCGTCCATTAACATGCAGGCACAGCGTTAATGCATGCAATCGGTATTAAAACCTGTGAATAAAACTACTCCCATTAAAAATAAAAGTTTTTTTTTACCAAAACAATATTACAATATTTACAAATACTCGTACATTTTTGGTATATACCACCTCACTAGGCTGAGCCTGTTCCGGGTGCGTATTTCCAAAACTTATACCCGTGCAGTCGCAGCAGCGACAATTTACATTTTCAATATCAAAATTTTAATATTTTGAAATAAAATTATTAATTTATAATTTATAATAATTATTAATATACTTACACATTGAAAAGATGATTTTATCTAGATTTTAGAACAATTTTTGTTTTTGCAAAGTGATAAAAAATAACCAATATAGAGGTGTATTTACAATATATGGGATTATGTTATATCAAAAATTTAAATATTTAGAAATAAAATTATTAATTTAAAATATATACACATATTTCATTTATTGTCTATGGTTAAATTTGACAAGTTGCTAAGTAATTGCTCTAGTTAAGAAAGTCATTACAAAAACGATTAACTAATCCATTTTTTGCTCAATTGCATCAGTGAAAATAGTGCTTTAAAAACTGTATTGAGTGTTGTAGATTTTCACATTTGCATGACCGTGGACTGCAAAAGTGGCAAAAAACAGTTGCAGACTGACAGCTACAAATAACCATCACAACAATAATATTTCCATATCGTGAAATTACTTTAATAAACATTTATTATGCCTCTTTTCGACAAAACTCACTGTTCACAGTGTAAAAAGGCAACAAATAGTGAAAAAGACATACGTTGTGCAAAATGTAATATGTACTTCCACACTACATGCAGTGGGCTAACTCGCGCCGAATTACAGTCGATCACGGCGAAGTCGGCACATACTTTATCGTTTACATGCGACCTCTGCTTCACACCAAAAACGGCTACAAATCATGATGAAAAACTAATAGAGAAGCTGAGCGCCGAAATGAAAAAAATTACTGAAGTGTGAATTAACTGATATCAGCAAAGCAATTGATTTATTCTCAAAAAAAATTGATGACTACGAGGAAGAAAAGAAAATAATGTACCAAAAAATAAAAGATGTTCAAACTGAAAATAAAAATCTTAAACAAATGATGAATAAAATACAACAAAATGCTCTAGAGACATCTCTAGAGATACATGGGCTTGAAATAAAAGAAAACTAAAACCCAAACATACCGGTGGAACTTATTCTAAAAAAATTAGAGTGCGAAGAACTACTATTAGACAAGAATATTGTAAATTGCTACTCGACAAAAAAATCTATCACTTTAAAAATGAACACCAAAGAAGCTAAAGACAAAATTCTTTCCCAAAAAAAGAAAGTGGGTTTATTTTCCAAAAGAGATTTAAAATACTCCTCTTCAGAAAAGAAGATTTCAACCAACTTCTCTGGCTAGCTCGATCAACCAAATCATTGGGCTATAAATTTGCGTGGACAAAAAATGGAAACGTAATGCTTAGAAAAAATCAAGACCCTTTATAATATACGTGAAGGACGCGATTGATATTCCGCTACAATAATTCGGGTACCATACAGAAAAAATCACTCTGGCACTGACACTAAAATGGCTGACGAAAACAATAACATTGTTCCTAAAACTCGTGAATGCGATAATTGTAATGAAATAAATACAATTTTCAACAATACTAACTTCACCATGCTGAACATGAACATAAGAAATATCCGAAAACATTTTGATTAATTATGTATCCTTCTCTATCTTTCCAGCTAGATATAATAATACTCACTGAAACTCAAATCCGAGAATGTGTTCCTTTCAGCTTACCTAATTTTAATACCTTATCGATACCTTCTAGACATACCTCACGTGATAGCCTCACTTTATTTTATAATATCCAATCTGTATCCAACATTAACGTAAATACACTAAAATTCAATTATTCAAATGCTGTCCATGTAACTTTTACCCTAAAGGGAAAAAAATATTC
This sequence comes from Limnephilus rhombicus, assembly GCA_929108145.2. Classification (NCBI taxonomy): domain Eukaryota; kingdom Metazoa; phylum Arthropoda; class Insecta; order Trichoptera; family Limnephilidae; genus Limnephilus; species Limnephilus rhombicus. The sequence goes on along the minus strand of OV815274.1, from coordinate 44,722,151 downwards.
AATATTGGCCGTATATCGATCTCCCTCTTTATCCACTAGTCAATGCATTCTCGAAATGGAATATTTTATAACTAAAATTAATATGAACCAATTTGATTTTTCCTTCATTGTTGGAGATATCAATATAAACATTCAAAACGCATTATTAAATCAAACTGCCAATGAATACTTAAACCTACTGTACAGTAAAGGTTACCTGTCTTACGTGAACAGTACCACTAGGCCCAATTACCCTAATGATTCATGTCTTGATCACATTTTTCTGAAATCTAACAAAATTTACCCTCATATATCTGCTACCTCAAAAGTTGACATTACAGACCACTATCCCACTTTTTACGGCGTTTATATTGTAAAATCACCAAGCAATACATATCCCAATAATCATCAGCAAATCACAAAAAAAATTAATTACCTATCTCTAGACATCTCTCTGACAACCGAAACATGGGACTCAGTGCTTTCTGTTAATGATCCAAATATGTATATCCTTAAATATTTTTTATGAGATCATTCAAAATCATATTGAAAAATGTTATGAACCAAGAACAGCACCAAAAAGTAAACATAGACGCATAAAACCATGGATTACACGTGGTCTAATAATCTCAATTCAACACAAAAATAAACTGTTTAAAGCTTACAAAACTCACAAAAACAATTGCATATCCAACAATGAAACACAAAATTATAACAAACGGAATGATTATATTATATACAGAAATTACCTAAACACTCTCATAAAAAAATGCAAACACCAGTACTATTCTGAGCAACTCCAAAAAGCACATAATGACCCACGAAAAACATGGAACATCATAAATGAGATTTCAAACAGGAATCAAAAGGAACACAAAATTCCTCAAAAAATTGTAACCGAGAACAATATAATCTTAGAGAATGTTGAAGACATTGCAAACAATTTCAATTACTTTTTCACTAACATAGCCTCTACCCTAATAGACAATAATCCGTCTCTTAGCTTACACTCTCAGCATGTACCCTCAGACTTTTTAGAGACTAAAAATTGTACCTCTGAATTATCTGAATTTATTGAAAAAACAGAAGTCGAAATCTCAAACCATATTGATAACATAAACGTTAGGTCTGCAGATGGCCCTGACAACTTAAGTAATGCTACAATTAAATCTATGAAAAAACATATAGTCAGACCACTACACCATATATTTAACACATGCATCAGTAATAGTATTTTTCCGAATAAATTTAAATTTGCTAACATCATTCCCATTATCAAATCAGGACCTCGATGTAAAACAGACAACTACAGACCAATCACATTAACTTCTCAATTGTCAAAGATATTAGAAAAATGTCTAAAAAAACGAATCATCGATTTTCTAGAATGTCATTCACTCCTATCAGCTAACCAATATGGCTTCAGGACTAAACTTAGTACTGATGATGCTTTATTTAATTTAACCAAAAATATTTATTCTAATCTAGACTCAAACATTAAAACTCTAACCATTTTTCTAGATTTAAAGAAAGCCTTTAACACAGTCAACCATAAAACTCTTTTAAAGAAAATGTCCTACATTGGTATTAAAAATAAATGTCTCATGCTGTTACAAAATTACATATTAAATCGGCAACAGTGTACAAAAATTGGAACATGTTTGAGTAATTTTGACACAGTAAAACACGGAGTTCCACAAGGGACTGTACTAGGGCCGCTACTCTTTTTAATCCATATAAATGACTTGTGTAATATTGTTATACCTGGTAAAATTTTCTCATTTGCTGACGATACTGCAATAACAGTCCAAGGAAAGACATGGGAAGATACAACTAATAAAGCTAACAAATGTATTTCTATTGTCAAAGAATGGCTAGATAGAAACCTTCTTACTTTAAATTACGAAAAAACTTTCTGTATTCCTTTCTATATCACACAGAAGTCAGCTTCCAAAACTAATCTCGATTTAAAGTTTCATAATATAAATTGTAACCCAACCACATGATCTAACTGTGAAGAGATGAAATCAGGAAGAATGATTAAGTACTTAGGTGTAACCATAGATTGTCAACTTAAATGGACCAACCATATAGAAAATACTGTTAACAAACTTAAATTATATTTTTAAAAGAATGTGTAACATAGTAAATATAAAAACCATAAAACTAGTTTATGATGCACTAGTCCATTCATCTCTTTCCTACGGAATAATTGGCTGGGGTGGAGCTTACAATAATCATGTAAAACCTTTAGAAATTGCCCAAAATTCAATTATTAAGATTAGGTACAAAAAAAATCGTATCCCTCCAAACAATTGTTTAAGGAAACTGATATTTTGGACCTTAGACAGACCTATGGACTTCAATGTCTTAAATTTATTTACATGCGTCCAAATAACTTTAAAAAAAATTCAAATCGTACCAGCCAAAGTCGTGGCACATGTGAGTATGCAGTACCCCACTGCAAAACTAAGTTGTCCCAAAGGCATATTAGTTTTATAGCTCCAAAAATGTATAACTTACTATCTACAACCTTTAAAGAGAACATATGTCAAAATCTTCAATCTTATAAAAAATATACCAAAATTTGGCTAAAAAACACTGAAACAGATATTTTTTCTTATAAGTTTAAATAAAGCCGTTAAGTATATCTATCATTGGACAGTTTTAAGAGAAGATTTATAATATTGCTTGCTATTTTATTTTGTTTGTTTTTTATGTTTTTAAATTGCACTTGTAACATCTATTCTTACAAAACTTACAAATACAATAATAACAGTGCAGACTGTTATTATGCTGTAGTTTTTAAATGCATTTATTCAGTTACTTTTTTTAAAATCCCTAATTTATGTATACTTAAAATATTCACTATAACCATAGAAATAAAAATAAAACTAAAAAATCAATATAATACCCACGCACAGGCATTGCCTCTGTGGGATTTTTTTGTTCATACATTTATTATATTAAGCTTTTTTATATACTTTTCATTATTTCATGTATCTATTATATGTATTGTATCAAAAATTTTCAATAAAAAAAAATATATATATTAGATGGATTATTTTATCTAGATTTAAGAACAATTTTTGTATTTGCAAAGTGATAAAAAATAACCAAAGTAGAGGTGTATTTAAAACGTAAATTGTCGTTACCGCGACTGAACCGGTGTATTGGTTTTGGAAATACGCGTTCCGGGTGGCAGGAATTAAATCTAATTTTGATATCTTAATCTTGGAAGATAAAATAAGAATTTAAAAAAAAAATAGATAAAATAGAATCCAAGAAAATAAAAAGAAGAGAGATGAGAAAAACAGAAAAAAGATGAAATAAATGATAAATCATCATTACAGTTGAGATTCTTGTGCGGTATACTGTAAAAAAAAAAAAAAACATAGTATAAAATGAAGTCGCTCAAAATGTATGTGCGCGTTAATCTTTTAAACTACGCATGGATTTTCATTCGGTTTTCACCAATAGATAGAGTGATTAAAGAGGAATGTTTATATGTATAACACATGTAAAAGCCGAGAAATTTAAAGAAAACATATTTTTTTGTGATTTAAAACGGCTGGCGGGCCGTACTATAGTCACTTTTGAAATTCGTTCTACGGAAGAAATTGGAAAATAGATGTCGTAGAGTAAGTTGGTATTTGATTTGAATTATTTTATTTGATGAAGTCGCTCAAAATGTATGTGCGCGTAGATCTTTTAAACTACGCAACGGATATTCATGCGGTTTTCACCAATAGATAGAGTCATTCAAGAGGAAGGTTTATATGTATAAAAACATGCTTATTATAATAGAGAAAAGTCGAAAAATTCAAATATTTGATTCAGGCAGCGGGCAGCGGGCAGCTGGCAAGCGGGTGGTGTGGATTTTATAAAGGTTGGGTAATGGCGTTGTGTTTCGTTAGCCACAGCAACGTGTGGCTGGGTCGGCTAGTAATAATAATAAATGAGAGGAAAAGAGAAAAAATACAAGTTATGTGTGATGTTGTATTGTAGAAGTTATATGCCCGCAGTATACAATGACTTTGCTGACTATCCATGTGTGAATTTTGTGTTTTAGATTTGCATGTTTTGTCACGTGAATATCTGTCAAGTCTTTGTCAATCAAATTTAAAAAATTGGAGCCAGATTACGGTAATGTTTTTGCCCATAAGTAGTATTTATTCTCGGAGTCGTGTGTTGTTATCTATGTTTGTTTCGTAATTTGTGCAGTAAGATGGTTTGGTTTGTCTTTTTGGTGATGTATAGATATAATTTGTATTTACAGTTGCTGTATATTGAATACAGCAAAGTCCTTAAATAACTGTATTGTCGAGAATCTACAAGGTTTTTTTGTAATAACTTTAATGAAGGCTTTTTGCGCATTGTCGAGACGATCCATATTAGTTTTAGCAGCACCACCCAACCAATCATACGGTGAGTGTGAAATGAGTGGGCTGGTGCATAGTATATCGTTTTTAGAGTCTTCATTGGCCTTATGTTTCGTATGGTCTTTAAAAATATATACCTATAAGTTTTCTAACTTTACCCTCTGTTTTATTCATTTGTTCTGTCCATCTAAAATGGTTATCAATGTAAATGCTTACTTACTTGATTACCCGAGTTCGAATAAGTGGGTTGCACAGACAGTTTAATTAAATGAGCAATCATGTATGGTTAAGTTTTCATTGAGTCTTGGTTATCGTCTGGGATCTATGCTAAATATCATTTACTTAGTTTTATCAGTGTCAGCAGTAATGTATCTAAATAGACATTATAATACAAATAGTGTGTGTTTTCTCTTGGGGTAAAAATAATCTCGTTGAATTTAATGTTTCAAAGACCCAATCTTGTCTGATTACGTCTAAAAGGGATCGCAATGAAAATCTAGTCTCTTTCAACGGAAGCAATCTTCCGAACAGGCCCTCCATTGATTTGCTTGGTGTAAACCTAAGTGACCAGCTCAGGTATGGGGGCTCCATCGAAGCCAGAGTAAAGTTAGCCTCCCAAAAACTGGGCGTACTGTACAGGGCCCGCAGATACTTTAAAAGTACACAACTGCTAACCCTGTACAAATCGCAAGTGCGCCCCACGGTTGAATTTGGCAGCCACCTCTGGTCTGGAGCTCCAAAATACCTGAAAAATACCCTCGACTCTGTGCAGAAACGGGCGGTCCGTTTGATAGATTCTCCCATCTTAACAGACGGATTGCAATCTTTAGAGCACAGGCGTCGGGTGGGAATGCTATCCTTGTTCTACCGGTATTACAATGGAAGATGCTCCGAGGAACTAGCATCATTGATCCCTTCGGCACCGGTGCATAGTCGGGAAACACGCCAAACGCGTGCCCAACATTTGTACACAGTTGACATTTGTCACATGAGAACGGGTCGTTTCTTCGACTCGTTCTAGTGTTCAACAGCTCGGCTGTGGAATGATTTGCCGGCCTCTGTGTTTCCTCCTTCCTACAACATGGGTCTCTTCAAGACCAATGTTCATTCCTTCCTCTCCTCAAAAAGACCCTCCACACAGCATCCCAGATGACATAGGCCCTGAGGGAAATTACTTTTTCTCAGGGCCTCCTGTGTGGAGTTAATGTAAAAAAAAAAAAAAAAGATAAATCTCTGTACTTAATAGACATTACTTCATCTCGCCATTTTTTTTTAATGTAAAACATTACTTATTCGTTGAATAAAAATAATACATAGTATATTGGCGGCACGTTCCAGAGTAGCCCTGGTGTAAAACCCCCACTCAGAATTGAAACGATGCTTCAAATGGCTTTTGCCGTGTTTGGTGATGAGATCTGAATAGCCTGGTACTTTTCCACCTTTATCTTCCCATCTCCTTCCCCTCCTCTCTAGCTTCAGTCTGACAACATACCCCAATTGGGGAGGCCGTAGTCTCACTGGTTTCATAAGGTTGGGAGCAGTTGGGACTCTTGTGCGGTATTCACATAACGAAAAAACCTCCGTAAATTGTTATTTTTATTCAGATTAAAGAAAAAATTCAAAGGTAATGCCAAAAAATCATTTTGCCCAGGCCAAAGATAAACATTTTTTTATTGCTACGAGCTCAGCCCGCACTGTTGATTTAATGAAAAACTTTATGTAAAAAAATCCCTACTTTTATTGAAAATATAATTACAGGAAGGAAATTATTCATTCTCTTGTATTAAATTTCTCCGAGCTGAAAGAATTCTCGGTAGACACAATATCAAATAAATTCAAAAAGAACGCTTTACCGGAACATTGTTAATATAAAACTGCCAAGTTAAAGGGGTAAAAATCCCAACCCCTATATAAAAATAAGGCAGATCTCCCCACCCCTAGTGGGAGCACAACAAGAACAAATGAATTGCAAACAGCGTTATTATTTCCGAAGGGAAGTCTTACATTTTTCTCTTCCCGTGTTTTTCCTCCTTTCTTTTATGCATGGTTAGCACCGCCTAGGTAACTTGCAAGTTTTCTCCTTGCCAACAATCTCCGCTCTTTAGCGGTCTGTGAATAAATTTACAGCGGAGAGTCAAGAGCGGAGAACGGGGCAGCCCGCTAGATTCTAAATATCCATTGAATGGTAACTGTTACTCCGCGTAAGTACTGCTTGTTTCACTAGAAAAATACACGAAGAAGCATAGCTGTTTGCTAGAAAGTTAAATAAATCAACATCTCTTACGAAAACACAATAAAAATCACAACTCGATGAAATTACAGTCAACAAATAGGAAATTAAAAGGGTGTCTGTTTAAACCTTTCTTTCGTTATGCAGAAATAATTCTGTTCTAATAAAATAATTTATCGAGGCGAGGAGAATGATATTGAATTATCTATCGTGCTCTTTAAGTTAGCCTTATAAAATCTGTTAGCAATAAACACAAAGGTATGTGGGTAGATACACAATAATAATTACTACAATTAAATGCGCTTACCTAATTTTTGCAAATCCCATGTACCCCAAACATTTTTTTTTTTACATGAGCTCTACACAGATAATTTTCCTCAGGGCCTATGTCATCTTTGGGGATGCTGTGTGGAGGGTTTTTTTAGGAAAAGGAAGGAGAGGAGAGTTCTGGGAAGGAAAAGGGTTTAAGGGGTGGGTAGGAATCTGGAGCACAGTGTGTTTTGGTCATCCGCCTCCAAGACCTAGACAAACCTCACCCCATGAACCCGGGCACCCCTGCTAAATCACCAAACGTAGCGAACCACTTGGGGTGACCTATGGCAGAGGTGTTGGTTATCCAATAAAGGTTCCCGGGGCGGCGGTACCCATTCCCGCCTCCCAAATTGAAACATGAATTTAAATAAATAACAATTTAAAAATATATTATAATTTCATAAATTTAAGAAATTCGTAATTTTTTTTAATACTTTAATAATTATTATCATCTACATACTTTTTGTTTTTATTTCTTTATTGTTTCATTAAGTTCTCTTCACGTATTATATTTTTCATTTCGTTTCACTGCATTTTTTATTTATTTATTTATTAATCATTAACGCCCTTATGGGCTTTTACAAACATTTACATTTTTTATATTTTAGTGCATACAGGTGTGTTTAAATGGCAAAGAAAACATAAACAGATTTTACACATGGCACATAAAAGTAAAGCTGGTAAGTAAAAAGTATAACATTATACAATAAAGAGAAAAAAAAACGGTTATAGAGCTGCAGATAGCATAATAATAATGTATGGGTTCTTAATAAATCTGTAATTTATACGTATTGAATACATAGCGATGTTGATTTCAAACAAAAATACGCACTACCGACTTGTACCATACTAAAATTAATATTCAAAACGATTCCATTTTGACCAATTACATTATCGTCAGAATTTCTGCAGAATTCAATTTCAGAAGACAAAATACTTTATACTGCTACCATGGAACATTTCAGGTTAAAACAAATAATGTCAGATGCTTCAGTAAACTATCACGGAGAGGACAATGATTACTGCCTTAATTACTACCAAAATTGTTACTGCCTTGTTCGTACTGTTATACCTAAATACTATTAAAGATGTGCTTTAACTGCGATTTTAACTTTAAATCCAATAACACTTAATTTAAAACATCACTAGGTACTTTTAACCACTTACGTAGAGTTATTGATTACTTTACATTTCCATTAACGTGTTTTATGTTAGTTTTTTTTTATTATTTTCACTTTGGTATCATTTGTATAGAAATTTTTTTAATACGAAATACATTTTTAGAATATACTTAGATTAATGGGAATAATGCGTTTGTTCCCATTTGTACTTCATTGGAAGGTGCTTCATAGAACTAAATGTCATTTAGGCACAATAATTGATGTTGATGAAATGAGAACGGGTTATGATTATACTACTCGTTTATTTAAGAACTTAGCTCTGAGGTGATTTGCTGTTTTTTTTATTCTTCCTTTCATTAAAAAGGTATCTTCAAGACCGGGGTTTTTCCCATCCATTCTTTCAAAAAAACCTTTAACAAAATATTTCGGAACATGGTCTAGGCCCTAAAGAAAACATCGCGACCTCCTTAGTGGAATAAATATAAATTTTTAAAGTTTAAAAAAATCATACATTAAAATTAATTAATCAAATCATATTCGTTCCCTACTGTTGATGGACGTTTCATTAATTTAGAAGGACTTTATGCGAATTCGTGGTTATTGGGCCGATGATCGAGTTTACCGTATTTAAGAGTAATCAATTGGATATTGACTGAAACTGGAATGAAAATTTTAAGCACTCACCGCAGTTCTTGAAGCCCGCCGAATAAAACCGGTGGCCATAAACAAGATTTAAGTCTGAAACAGCGCCCCGCATTCGAGTGAAGCTCTCAGGCCTTGGCTAATTGATTTCGGGTTTACCGGAGTGGGAATTCATGCGCGATAAAAATCATAGCTGCTAAGCCGAGTGAAAATTACAAGCAATTGCATTTCGGCTATGTCCGCCCGCTGTTTGGGTGCTTGGCTATATCAGATCCATGAGCTACCTAATATGGGATAGTAGTGTATAAAGGAGGTTGATTAGTTTGTATTGAACGTGTAGATATATAAGGCAAAGTAAATATATAGTACGAAAGTTTATGTATAGTAAACATACAATAGTTCAATATTAACAATTTTTAAAAGAATGTAGAGATTAGAGCAAGAATAAAAGTAATGGTGAACAAAGGAGTGCCCAGGAAGCGACCCTGAGGCACACCGATAAAGAGGTGAATAGACTATGGAGGAGGACTGGAACATGACGGGAAGGACTGAGGACAGGACTCTATGGCCGTGATGATGAATATGATGAAATTCAAACGCTAATAAGTCAAGATTGGCACAAACACAGTAGGTAGCAACTATTGCACGTAAAGAGGAGCAGATTCTTACATTGTATTACGTCTAACACACTCTAAACCTAAACGAAAGTGACGGAAAAACAAGGGGAAACGGCCGCGCGGTAGGTTTCACACAAATCTTAATTTTGAATTTGTGTACAAAACTCCCAACCAAACTGACAAATATTTTTTTTAATCAAAAGGTATATCAAATATCTATTACGGATATTTGCTACTTTATTTAGTTGTGTTTTAAATTATAAGAAATACGCCATTAAAGATTTCCAATTTTCACGATTTAGAGGCAATTATTTGTGAGTAACTGAAAAATATAAAAAAATGTAGAATGATAAATATAGAATATAGAAATATAATGGTTGTCAATTAAAAAATCCGTTTTGATTTAGGTACGTAAATTTCAATTATAAATGACCTGTACGTCGGAACATAAATTTGTCGAATTTAATTTAAATTTATGTAAGGTATTTCTTTTGTGATTATAATTCCAAAGTTGCTTCCAAAATAAAAATATAGGCATTTTTTAACTGCCTATAGCCCATAATTTAATACAAAAATAAATAAAATAGCCCGCAACCGTGCTAGTTATTTATTATAACTTTTGATTTAAAAAATAAATATTTAGTTTGGTTGGGTAAGTTGGCCTCAAATACAAAATTAAGTTTTATATGAAAAAGACCGCGAAGTCGTTCCCTCTAAGTGCTGTTTGCTCAAGCTATCTAAGAGAAAATAGTTTTCTTGTGCAAGTTTGCTTTTTTTACATGTCTGGAATTAAAATAAAATTAATTAAAATTCAATTAATTAAAATACTATCCAATCAGAAAATCGATTTTTATTAGTAATTGTTTTTGAAAATGTATTTCAAACAAACTTAGGTTGGTATTCCACAATTCACGATAAAAAAGATTTACGACACAAGTATTTTTGAATACAATATTTATATGATATTATTTTTTATTATTTATAAATTACATGATATTGCATTAAACATTTTCATACATATGAGATATATGATACATAACAGTCTGCCAAATGCCGTAAAGGAAGCCTCAAGTCTCAGCGCTTTTCGTAGGATATGTTCATTATATGTAAAAAATATTTTTGATTACTTACCAATATTATTCTTATATAATGTATTTTTGTCTAGTTATCTTTTTTTATTTAGCATTATTTTTTAAAATGTATTTGTAAATGTTAGCGTACTTCGTAAATTGTATTTTTTATATTTTCCTACTAGATGTATGAATAAATTTACGTACATCTAAATAAAAATTTCAAAAACAAAAAAAAACATCATATCACCATAATCATGGTGACCGATGCAATATAGTTACTTTGTGGTGTCTATAATACATAATTTGTTTATATACTTAATCCATTTGTAACAGTGGAGGTAATCCACCTCTTACACGCCCTGGTATAAGTAACTGATGGTTACTCCTTCAAGGCTCTCGCAAGATTCTAATTTTTTGATTAAACGAAGCTACATTTATTTATTTTGAACGAATCTAGACCTCCAGTGTCCATGCAAACGTTGTTAGTAAGCAGTATGCAAGTGCTTAACAGGAAAAACAAAATGCAAAAAAAATAGGTTAGTAAGACAAAGGTAAATTAAACAGGGCAAAACAAAAACTCATTCATGAGACTCCATGACGCGGCATTGCATCTGTAAAGAGCCTGCAAGCACCCGCATAAAATAGAGAACATAAGAAATACAATAAATCTCAAATCAATTGGCAAGTACCAACAAAAAATGTGAATGGCTTTCGGTCATTATGTCATTTGTAACATACAAAAGTTATTCTTATGTTCTATGACAGATCACCACGATATTCCAGAAATATGTATATTCCTTTTATTAAGTGCATTTATCCAGCCAAAGCATTAAATAACAAAAAGTTTTAATTTTCCTTTAGTTAAATAACTAAGTAATGTAATACATATTTAATAACTCAGGGACGCTTCATACGGCGTACGTAGGTCTAGTAATATTAAATCGTCGTGTAAACAAGCTTATGGGCCCGAGTGGTTAAACAACTGCATAATTTCAATAGAACACACGCCGCTTTTCCATCGAAAATAAGGACAAATTAATGTAAAAATATTTAACGTCATCACGTTTTTTTTTTCACGTTTCACACGATTTTTATTAATTGCAAATGTTTTTTTCTTTACCAATTAACTCCACAAAACAGCCTTCTGAAAAGTATTAAATAATGCTGGACAGGGTGATCGTCCCATGCTTTTCATTAATTCTTGTCTCGTGAAATTTCTTCAGAGATTTTTTTTAATTTACCGTGCAAACGCGAAAAAGTTATGAACAATATAAAACATTAATTAAAAGCAAAGTATTACTTAGAAGAATAATAACCTCGCAGGTCACGAGTTGGAAGCTTTCACGTGCTTCTTTTGTATTTTGTCGTTAATTGCTGAGAGTTTTGTCGGTTGCGAAAATTAACTCGTTTTTTGTATGTACAGAAATGAGCTTTTGCGATTTTATTTGAAAAAGTTATGCGAAACAATCTAGAATTTTTCCAGAGCTTTTTTATATGGCTTAGTAATAAAAAAAAAAGATTTTTAAAGTCTGCTCCGAAGGAGGCACAGTTGGGTCAAAATACTCAAATGACGTGTTCTGGTAGTATGTAATTTGCTTTGTTTGTCTAAAATTTTATGCAAACGCCCCCCTTTTTATCGCAACAAAACTTCCATGCTGATGAGTTGAAATTTCAATATTACTATCACAGGGATTCGATATGCCAATTTGTTTTTGTTTAGGTATTCGTTTTCTAATACAATTTATTGTTAGTTTTGTAAACGCTTTAGATATGGCATAACCAGTGTTTAAAAATCAATTGTTTAATAATCACTTAGTATTAAACAAATTAAAACAAATACATTAAGGACATTAAATGTTGGCTGAAGGAACTATCGGAAAATGAACTTAGTAGTATACCTACTTAAAACATCGTCGTAGAAGTTTCTGGAAAACCTTATCGAAACCATGAAGTTAAACCATAGAAGTCGCTGAAAACTTATCCAAAGCATGGTCCCCCTCGGCACAGGATCTCCTAGTGAGGAGGACTACGAATTTATATATATTTTATATATATACCTAACAAGTTTTATATAAAAATGTAAAAAAAATAATAAATATATGTAGTGAACGTATGTCTTGCAGTATGAAAGAGACATGCGTGTATGAGTGAGACAGCATGCGGAACGTATAAAAGGCGTGAATGTTGTCCATTCGTTCTCTCTTGTTATCAGCTTCCTAAGAAGAACCTTGTACAGTATTCTCGGATTAAATACACATAGTCTACCCACGTCTATTATTGACATATACCCCATACTGAGATCATCATATCTGAGGAATCTGGATCCATCACTAAGGAGTCCAGAGGTAATGGGATAACCGGCCACGGTTATTACAATATATAGTTACAAAATAAAAATAAAATATAAAATAAAAAAGGTGAACTTTTTATGTTGCAGTTTTAATTGAAATTTAAAACAAGTTTCATATGCAGATAGGCGAAATCATTTAGCTAAATGGTAAACGAGCGTGTTTTCAAAGCGCATCGTGCAAAGCACAAACTTTATCAGCAGAATTTTGAGGTACAACCAAAAAACAGCACTCGGGCGCATTCACGAAATGAATTTGATCGGAAATCAAATTGCCCCACCTCCCCGAGAATGGGTGAACTCGTATTAATTAGCCGAACAAAGGGGTGCCCGTCTGAGGAGCCTCTACCCCTGAATAGTTTTTGGATCATAAAATCTGCCATAAAAATCACGATAACGGCCAATTACATGAATGGTAACGGCCGTTATAACGAATTATCTCCCGCTCGGAGATTCTAACGGCGGGTCCTGGAGGAAAATCATCGGCAATTAGGATTTATGAAAGGGTCCTGATAACTGGTGTCCTTTGTGCAAACATGGTGTATACTGATAATAATAAATGGAGGAGATTTATAGCTTCTTGCAATGTATAAAATAAACGCCCGGGTTGACGGCACTGAAACCTAAATGTAGTGATGAAAAAACGGATTCTTTAAGTTTACAAGCAATAAACGCTAGACGTGATTTCGAGCATGTTTGTTCAATGTTTGAAGAAAATTTGGTGAATGTAATAAAACGAAATGTAATAAACCATTTAAGAAGTAGGTAACACCAATAAATCTAAACGAAAATTTGAAAAAGAACAAGACGCAGAAAAATTAAAAAGTAACGGCGCAACTGGAGCTCGAACCCAGCATCTCTCATCTTACAGGGAAATATACGATTTAGGATACTATGATGGTAACAAACCAATTCTTTGGAACTTTGCGATCATTTAAAAAGGTAGCAGCCAAAAATAGGGAAAAAGTATTCGAAGACAATACTGTTCATTCTGAATTTGAAATTACTTGAAGTTGGTTAAAGCGCTTGTCCAGGTAAAACGAGAGATCCCGGGTTCGAGTCCCAGTTGCGACCGTAACTTTTTTTCTCTGTCTTGTTCTTTTTCATATTTTCGTTCAGATTTATTAGTACAATGTTTTCGATGACATATATATTACATTGACGGGTATAACCTTCAAAAATTGTTACGACAAGAGTTATTCTAATAAATTTTGAAAAATTTAATCAAACTGGCTGGAATTTTTATTCCCATAAGCATAGTTTTAATGAAATCCGGAATATAGGCCCCTTCTCCACAGTGATAAGCAAATATTCGATATTCATGTTGTGTACTTGCGTCGCAAACAACTTGCCGACAATTTTCCTTACACGTTGCGACTTAAATCACGTTACCCGCGTCTTCACCAATCATTGTTGAATTCTCGAAAAGTCAAAACAAGAATTCTTTAATAACTTCACACCTTGTCGTTTGTATGTCATTGTCTTTCATTCAAAATTAAAATGCTTTCATAACCTTACTCACAACCAAACAGTTGCTGTAGCTGTATTTTTATATCTTATTATTACTGTTTTGCCCCTAGCATTGAACTAAAGCACCAAAAATAAGGCTACAAATGACGCCATGTTTAATCACAGGAGACCAGATTTGTCCCAACGCACATAGGTCTCACATAAGACGCCGTAACTCCCTTACTATCATAGTTAGAAATATGTTCTAATCGGTGTTAGAAAGGAAAAACATCATGCTTTATATTCCAATCTAAAAAATAGCCACCAAAAAAATAAAATGTACACTTTTATGTACACAAAGATTTGAATCGCAAATTGAAAAAAGAATTTGAAACTTCGGGAATTTTTAAAAAAAAATTTCATAGAGCGACAAAAAATTGAGGTTACAATAATGTGTTTGTCTAATAAAATGTGCATCTGTTTTCATTTTTTTTTATTATCAGTAACTTTAGTTAGAAAAAACATAAGGTGACCCATTTTGAAAACTTTTTTATGTTTGTATGCAAAAATTTTATAATTTAAAAAAAATATATATTTTTCGAATTCTTTAATTTGTAAGCGTATTTCATCACCATTCTAAAACAGTTTTTGGTTTTTGAATGTGTTCAGAAGTATTCCAAATATTTGCATTGTATTGTAAAGCGAAAATATTTTGACGATCCGAAAAAAAAGTAAAATTTTTGAAGGGTTAAGTCTCGACGATGTGAATGGGAACAACCACGCTATGGCGGCAAAGTGTGCCTGTGTACGAAATGGCGGCAAAGTGTGCCTGTGTACGAAACTCCGCGTATGGCGGTAGTCGATAAGACACTTAAAACTACGAGTATCGATATTAAACAATAAATTGTAATACGTGACGATATTTCTAACTAGTAACCACCCCGGCGAGAATAATAATAAAAACCTTCCAACAGGAAATTGTGATCTGTGTGAATAGGCCACTTGCATGGATTTCATAACGACTTGGAAAAAATCGTGTGGATAGATTTTTTTACTAAGATTACAAAAATGTTAGTAAAAATTTTTAGAAATTCACAGTTTTTTTTTATTTTTAAATAAATAAATCCATTATTTGGGCCCGTGACGTCACTACATGAAAATTTCCCGTCTCCGAAAATGTTCCTATTAATTTTGTAAAATTCCACACTGATTTATTTTTTTTATATGGCAACACTTTGATTACGGCGAATTTTTGAATTTGACATTTAACGTTCACTAGATTTATTGTTTGTTCTCTGCGAATTTATCATTTGATTTGACTTTTTGACAGATTTTATGAAGAGAACCCCGTACATTTTACGCTGTCTGTATGTGTTTTAGAAGTATAATGGTAGTGGTGCTGATTTTAACAAAATCAAATTTTATAATATTCATATTATTATTATAATTTACAAGTACAAGTATATTACATTGGATTTAGTAATATATACGTTGAACATTATAATGATTTATGATCAATAAGGTGGATCAAGGAAAATAATATTTATGAGACGTAATATTTTTGGTATGTCTCGTTATTCTCCTGTGCCCTTTCTTGTGAAAACGTTCTTTTTTTAAATGATTATAAAAAATGGTCTGATTTTTCAAATTGAAATTTTCAAAAAATCGCCAGGGTTTCAAAAATAGGGTTAAAAAAAATACAGAATGTCTTAGAATATTTGCGTAAACCGGATTTTTTTTTAAATGTGACACATGTGGCCTATTGTAGATTATTTATTGGATTTATCCTTCATGTTATAAGTTTATTTATGATTTTATGTTTTTCCCAAAAAACAAACCAGGATCCGAGTTTATATCACTATAGCACAATTCTAGGAAAGAAAGTTCCTATCTAACCCATCGAAGAAATTAAGTATTAAATTTAGTTTAAAGTTTTATATTTTCATGATTGAAATATGTTAATAACCTTGATATATTTATAATTTTCAGACACAACATGATACTGCTTCACAACGTTTGCTTTTGGTTTATGAATATTTCCGTAGCAAGCTTCCAGAGGGATGTTGGTAGGTACCAAATAATGGTTACGTGCGTGTAGTGGTGCCCTGCCAAAACAAAAGTTTCTTAAGAGTTTTCCTCCCCTGATCTACCCCTTTTCCCACCCACTTCCTCCCACCACCCCTCTTCACAGTGTAACCTATTTTTCTTGGAAGATGATCCGGTTGGATGGATTCGCTCAATGGCAAGCGATCGCTTCCGTACTTTTGTGTATTTTTCGCATGACGTAGGTAACTTTACGCTGGAAATGTATAAGATATACCGACAATATATCGGTATAATATTATGTAAAGGTGTGTTTCACCTTCTACTAAAGGTTCTATATATTATATTTATGTCGATATATTATTGATATCGACGGGATGCACAGCATGAAAATTTTTGAAATAGAAATTTTTTTATGAAATGGTCAAACCAAAGTTCATCAACTGTGAGCGAATAATATTACACAATCACATAATGTATTGAGTATTCATTTAACAGGTTCATTAAAAAGGTAGAATATTAAGAAAATTGATCATGGATAAGAAAGTATTTCGCTTGCTCTGAAATGCTGGCCTTTCATGTGTTTTTTTTTTTCTTCTTACCTAATAAATTATTTTTTCACTTGACGAGTATTTCACCCACCGTTTCACTGCTCGAACTGCTAAAGTAAATAATATTTATTTATTTTAATTATTTTATGTAATGACGAAATATACCCATTACTGTCAATTTATTAAGTTTTTTGAAGTGAAACTTCTATAGCCCCGCTATGATTTGGATTTCGGATGAAACGGAAATGACGATTATTTCACCTACGACGCATAGACTGCGCTCATTGACCGCTTTGATTACGATGTCACTTTTAAAGGCTCCTATTGGTTGAGATATGGAACGGAAATTACGCTGGTCTGCGCTCATTGGTCGCTTTGATCATGACCTCACTTTTATTGTAAGTATTGGTTGAGATTGTTGTGGTAAAGTTTTGCTTCTACCGCGTGTAAACTGCCCTCGAATTTTTTTGTTGTTTTTTTTTTTTTTTACATTAACTCCACACAGGAGGCCCTGAGGAAAATAATTTCCCTCAGGGCCTATGTCATCTGGGATGCTGTGTGAAGGGTCTTTTTGAGGAGAGGAAGGAATGAACATTGGTCTTGAAGAGACCCATGTTGTAGGAAGGAGGAAACACAGAGGCCGGCAAATCATTCCACAGCCGAGCTGTTGAACACAAGAACGAGTCGAAGAAACGACCCGTTCTCATGTGACAAATGTCAACTGTGTACAAATGTTGGGCACGCGTTTGGCGTGTTTCCCGACTATGCACCGGTGCCGAAGGGATCAATGATGCTAGTTCCTCGGAGCATCTTCCATTGTAATACCGGTAGAACAAGGATAGCATTCCCACCCGACGCCTGTGCTCTAAAGATTGCAATCCGTCTGTTAAGATGGGAGAATCTATCAAACGGACCGCCCGTTTCTGCACAGAGTCGAGGGTATTTTTCAGGTATTTTGGAGCTCCAGACCAGAGGTGGCTGCCAAATTCAACCGTGGGGCGCACTTGCGATTTGTACAGGGTTAGCAGTAGTGTACTATTAAAGTATCTGCGGGCCCTGTACAGTACGCCCAGTTTTTAATCTGTGTAATAATTTTGAGTTTGAATACTAGTAATAAATGAATATTTTTCTTAGTAAAATACATCCAAGTTAGTATAAACACGTGTTTGGAAGATTTCACTCTCGAGAAGTATATCATTTTTCTGACACGTGTAAGAAAGAGATTAGCGGCGTAAAATTATGTTGAGTTGTGCAAAATTTATCTAGCAAAACTTTAACACTGGAGAAATTGATGAAAACATTGAAGGTACAACAGAAGTTACTGTTTTACATGCTTACATTAAAACATTTCAAATTATCTGGCAATCAAGCTAAAACTTTTCGCTAAAAATATTTGATTTCATCACGTAATAGTCGAAAAGAAAAACAGAATAAACCAAATTCCCCATAAATGTAGTTAAAACATGAATACTATTACAGAAAAATGAAACAATACAACTTTGTATAAACCACTTATATAATGCGTAAATCCTACCGGTTTCGGAACAAACGTTCCTTCTTCAGGGAAAGCTTATACTAATTTGACAGTTTCGAACAATGTTTTATTATGGTAGGGGTGGAGCCGTTGCTAGTTATTAATGTAGATTGGGTGGGTAGGTATTAATGTAGAGTGGGTGGGTAGGGGAACAAATCCATGATTGGGCTATTAGATAATATTTTTTTGTTTATTGATAACAAATTCATTATTTTTAAAGGATTTTCTAAATTCCAAGGCTTCACCCCTACCATAATAAAACATTGTTCTAAACTGTCAAATTAGTATAAGCTTTCCCTGAAGAAGGAACGTTTATTCCGAAACCGGTAGGATTTACGCATTATATAAGTGGTTTATACAAAGTTGTATTGTTTCATTTTTCTATAATGGATAACCACAAAGTGATAGCTACATTCAAGAATACTATCACGTTTCAATTTACGATTCTTTCTTATGATCAATTGATAAAATATAGAAAATGGTAAAACAAGATGAAAACTTACAAAGTGCGAACAGCCCATGTGATTGAACTTTAAAATTATTTAATATAATTTTAAACAAAAAATATGAACATATCCACGTTAAGAACGACCAGACAATATTTAAAAATCTCCTACTATCAACACAGTAGGTAAGTGGAAAATTTTGCTTGCGTCATGATGGAGGACTTATCCAGTCGAAGAATTGTACTGAAAAGGCCTGGGTAGAACCCAGACGCGTTGCCTATTCAGCCACTGAGCGATTATATTAAATTTAAGAACAGGATTTCAATAATTGAATGGTTATTGATTGAAATCTTCACAACGACTTAATAAATAATTTCTTTCGAAAAAGTCCAAGTCATCGCTTAACTTGAAATAATTACAGGCATTGCAAACGGCACCGTTTTGAAAATCATCACTCATTCAAAAGACCTATCTCTGAACTAGAAGAGAAGCGCAGCCTCCTCACGTAGAGAGAGAGAGAGAGAAAAGAGAAACCGAAAGACAGCGGGTGAAACTTTTAAAGATATTATCCGAGGAAAGGATGAATTCTCGTCGGGACCAACCTGCGTAACTTTGTTTGCCGCCGTAGCAGCATTTACACGAGATATCTTCTACGGAGCTCGTCGCTACGCCAAAGAACTGTTTGTCCTCTCTCTAACGAGTGCTTGAAACAAAGACATTTCAGTAAATTAGCAATAAAGGTAATTGCGTTTAATTCAGTCTTTCTTTGATAAGGTAATTTAATTACTTTTATGAAACGCTACGATCGATGCCATCTGAACTCTAAAGCAGAAATCTGTAAGATATCTAAAGCATCAAAAACTCCCGATCCCTGAGTTCTGACATCATCAAATTTTATATAGATTTTTCAAAATAATGAGGAAAGTGAGAATTTTTTTTACATTAGCCCCACATAGCAGGCTGTGAGGAGAAAATTTTCCTCAGGGCGTAATGCCATCTTTGGGGATGCTGTGTGGAGGATCTTTTTAGGGAAAGGACGGTTTTAAACTTATGGGAAGGATAAATGTATGAGAGGTGGGTAGGTATGTTTTGTAAAATTTTTTATCTCAAAATAATAAAGGGATTGTGATTGTCTATGCCCAACGAAGACCGTATATGAGTTTGATCATTCTATTTCCGTGAGATGCAGCTATCTCTTTTCAATGGGACCTCTTGTTTCATAAAACATAATTTATTTTTGCTCTCCTATAAAATTTACTTTTTTGTCTTTACCTTTTTGAATTCACTCCTCCCACTGCAGTGCAAGGCGATGGGTCTAGTCTAGAGAGTTTGGCTGATGAGGTATAGCTTAGGTCTCACTCAATCAATCTCTTCCCATCCGGCGCGCCACGCAGTGGAGGTAAAACGCATTGTCCACCAACACCTAGAAAAAACCTCACCTCACGAACCCGGGCCCCCTGCTAAGTCACCCAACGTAGCGAAACACTTGGGATGACCTATGACAGGGGGTTTCCATCATACGCTATGAAATTTAGAAATATTTATAGAGTAAAAATTGACACCATTTTCGTTTCATTAATGTTACATACTCTAAATTTACACGAATTTCGAAAAAAGAGATAAAAATTTCGAAATGATTAATTTGATTTTTTTGGCGTTTTAGTAATAGAATGAAGTAAGACTTTTTGGACATTAAGAAGAACTAGCTTTTTCCCGCGGCTTCGCTCGCTTGGTGTAAGGGGGGTTCCCATTCCGCCTCCCCCACCTCCTCCCCCCTCCCCCTCTCCCTCTCCCCCCCCAACCCCTCCCCCCTTCCAACCCCTCCCCCATCTCTCCCTCCCTCCCGCTTTCCATATATTCAATCCCAGTATATTCAGTTTTTGAACAGCCCGCGTGCCACCTTTTACAATTTTTATTCAAAATTTCCATTTCTCATGTATATTAAGTTTGGTACCCAACATAGGTACCTATTTAAAATATCTAAAATTCTTGATTCCATTCAAACTATTACGGGAGTATCTACTTTAAATAAATTTATCAACTTTATGATTTTCAAAAATAGAATCCTGATTTTACAATAATTGTTTTGCAAAATATCATTCTCAAACACGCGAACTGTCAAACGTGCGATAGTCGTTAGGTTTTCTGAAATTATTCAATTTCTGCGCAATTTTCTTAATTTTTCAAACCGTCCCCGTACTTCAAGGAATATTCTAAAAAAGAATTAGCGAAATCGGTTCAGCTGATCTCGAGATTTGCGCTTTGCAACACATTCAGCAAGATTTTGTCGTAAAATTTTTTAAACAAAATCAAAATGTACCAGGTGGGCTGTAATGAGCAATTTCAATGAATTTTAGAGAAATATTTAGTAAATAGATGCAAACGAATGATTTGATATTTTTTTGCTCACCCGATATTATTTTTTTCCTCTTTCATGGGGGAAATATATGACGACAAATTCTAAAGGACAGGTCGCCATAAAAATGCCTCCTGTTTATGTAAATCAACTCAAATAAAGGGGAGAGGCGGGAATAAAGAAATCAGCGCCGCCATAATATCATTTGTCACCACGGCGGCTGACCAAAACAATTTGAATAAAATATCTCAAGATGTATTCATACATTTTTGGGGTGATAAAAGAGTATTAGCGAAAAGTGAGCGAGCTACAAAAAATACAGACGGACATTTTTGAAATCCTTGCATTCAAATACAAAAAGGTTTTTTTACGACATGAAACTATACGTGCATCGTTATCATGTTAATAATAAATTAAAATCATTTTAAACCTTTTTTCCAGAAATAAATTAGGTGAAAAAAAGTTCAAAATTGTTTTACTATATATTACAATGGAATTCTACCACGAATTTTCAGTATTGAAAATAGAAATATTCACATGTTAGCCATTAGAAAATTTTTAATTCACTGGATTTTAAAAGTGACAAAGCTCCGTAGCTCACGATGGAACTATCATAAATACTTGAATATAGTCCCATTGACACAAAAATCCAGATAGAAAAAGTTGTGAAAATTTCACTATGCCGGAGCTCACTTTTCGAGTGTTTGCACGATAGAGGTGCATTGTAGAATTGACGTTCTGAGCTTAAACAAATAATATTAGAAGTTCACGATACAAGAAATAGATTTAAGAGCAATTAAACCAACGGCCGAGATTTCGAATTTCATCGAAAGACGATCTTGCTTTTGTGCCTTTGCAACTGTAAAGGGCGGTTCCGATGAGAAAGATGAATTATTCTCCGTACCAGCATTTTTAAATATTAACTCAATATAGATTTCATTTCAATAAGAATTTGCTTTGATATATACCTATTTTCAAAAATGCTCAAACGTGTGATGATAAAACTATTAAAATTATGTTATTTTGTAATTATTTTTTGATCATAAGCATTTTCAATTTATCAATAACGTCTTAGCAAAATAAAAATGTTAAAAAAACCTGACATATTTGTAAGACACGTTTGTAAGACCATAAATAAATAGGCAAACTGACGTACTTTCGTCACAAAACAGGTGCTCGGATCTTTTTTTTATAGATTTTATTAGAATTAAAATTAAAATTCAGAAAAGTAGCTTTCCTAGATAATTTATTGATTTATTTTATTTAATACAAAATTTTGTTTGAAAAATTAACAAATCTGCCAACGACCTGCGATATAACCTTATTATACTAAAGATAAACATTTTTTTTTTCAAAAATTAAAACATGCCTTTACTAGATACAAGAACAATCTTTCGAAATAGATTTATACCTTTTTGTGGAAAAATAGTACATACGTCAAATTTTTTATTTAAAAATGACATATTTCCGGTTGTGTCTGGTTATTCCTTCTTATATAATCAAATAACCAGATTTCGCTTCATACATACTCATATGTGTAAATACTTTATTCGTAGCAACTTTTGTAGCGACCGTTCCAAAGTTTGTTTGCAACCGATCACGTCCGGCGACAATCCGAATTCCCGCTATTCACCCCTCTCTCAGGGTTGATTGATTCTGATTTTCAATACTTCCACCCCCCTTTTTGCTTTCTAATAATTCCAAAGTTAAAATGGTACATTTGTCCGAATGGGGAGAAGTGTGTTTTCAATCAAACTTTGGCATTGTTTGGTGCCAAGATCCGTTCTGAATTCTCATTCAGATGATACATTGAATTGATATTTATTTTTTGAAATGCGATCATTTTAAATGTAAGGGCGAGTATATTTTATTTTTCGAGTTAAATTTATAATATTCACGTGAAAAACGACGTTATCTTATAATGACTCCTGCATCAGGGCAATAAGAATCTGAGGATGGGTTATTTCATAGAATTTTAACATTTCGTAAAATTTCAAAGTTAAATTTCAAGTTCTGTTATTATAACATTATGGGCCAGTTGTTTAACAGAACTGAAAAATTAAGATAACTCGAATAGAAATTTCACAGAACTTGATAATTAGTTGTGAAATTTGATGATTTTGTTCAAATTCTGTGAAACCACTAGCCCCAATAGTTAGTTACCTGATAGAAACCACGAGCAAAACATATCTTTTTCAAAAAGTGCATAATATTTTTACACAATCAACTTTGCAAAATAAAAGATGGAGTGATTCTTAACTGCCAAAAGTTTATCATTCGGAATCCAAACGTCATTTTAAGTAAAGTTTGAACGTTCGCCTAACCTAACCTAACCTAACATGTGTTGGACAACTAGGTTCATTTTCAGGTAGGTACTTGCAAAAATCAGTTATTACCTACTTAAAATTGGCGATAATGTTTGCTTGAAATTTTGAAATCCGTACGGCAATGTTACGTTCAAGACAAAAATCGGCTTTCTTTTGTGGTGTCAAGAAAATTAACCAAACACAATAAAACGATCAAAAACATGCTTGAAAATCAGTTCTTTATATTTTGAATTTTATAATATTTTAGGAATTCTTTCTTATATCTCTAACTTCTTCATTTTTTTTCCAGAAATAATGACGTTATACATTACATCTAAACTCGCCATTGTCTCACAAACTCAAAATGAAATAAGTAAGAATTTTTTTTCTTAATTCAAAAGTTATTCATGTATGTAAAAAAATAGACATTCAAAGAATGTGTGTGTTCCAACGACATAGGTATAGGACCGGCGCTTTCGTATTTGCACCAAATACTACATTCTACATCAAAGAGGTGACAGAGATGCAAAGGTACGCTTATTCGTTTACACTAAGACGAATACGCAATGTTGTATGAGACGGCCTACTGTCCTAGGTTGTACTTAATTGTTGTTATATTATCTCACTTTCTCTAATGGGGCTAAAAATCTTCGGGAAACAATCGGTATAGTTGTATTTTTTATAATCTATCTATCTATCTAAAATATAAAATGCGCGCATAACTTCCGAACGACTCCACCAAATTGGATAATTCTTTTTTTTGTATTCCTTAATGTCAGGAGAAGGTTTGCATAAAACTACCGGCGAGCTCTGGCATTACAAAATATGTATATAAAAAATGCAATTGGTAATACGCGAGCTTTTTGCAAACTGAATGTATGGAATGAGGGAGCGGGTAGGGGAACCTGGAAGGGGGGAGGGGAACTTGGGAGGGGGGTTCGTGGGACGGGTGAAGGGGGGAGTGGAAGGAAGAGGGGAAGAAGACGCGGAAGAGGAAGGGGAGGCATAAGGGGAACGGGTCGAATGGGAAAGGACACGCAAGGAGAAACAATTTATTTTTTAAAAATGGCATAGTAACGCATGCCGGGAACCAGCTAGTAATAAATAATTTTAGTGTAATTACGAATGAAATGTTATTCAATGGCTTTTAATAGTGTGTGCCGTGTAATGGAAACATTTTCTTATCCTACGCGAGGGTATTTTGGCTCTTTTTGATGTAATTTACTAACTGGTTACTTTGACACGCGTGCCAGTTGACAATACAATTGCCTTGTCTTTGGCTTACCACGTTGAGATTTTTACAACGCGTCCGTGTATTATATACCTACAACGTTATTGCCCAGAACTCATTTTTTTTCAACTAGACTTTCTGGACAAACGAATTAAACAGAACATCCATTGAATTAAAAGTCACCAGCGCAAATATAGCCAACACACTCACACAATGTTACAAATCTTACACAAGTAGTTGTCTACATGTTTCCATCTTGAATAAATAATACCGAAGTAAGTTTAATAACATCCAATATGTAGGGGTATCCAACACACATGCCAGGGGCGCACTTTGATTATTCAAGTCGTGGAATAAAGTTTTGTTTGCGACCGCGTCCTAAGACGGACCGCACTGAGCCCCGTCCTCTTTACACGCCCTGAAGGCGGGTGGTTGGTGAACCATGTCGACTGTTTGTCAACATTTGACCCCAGTCCGACAAATCTACCCCTTTCCCACCCTTGCCCCCCTCGTGCAATGTTAAGGTGAGGTTACATCCGTTTCGGGGGCATATGCGATGCGCATTTAATGGATTTATTTATGGAGAATCACGTAAAGCAGATCTGATGAACATAAACTGTTTATTTTCTTCCGTGAACAACATAATTTTTATATAGATTTATGTCATAAGACTTTCATAGAAAAGGAGGCACTCGTGAGTGAATAAGCAAGAAATGTGTGACAAAACTGAAATGTTTGACATCTATGATATTTATCTACCCCTCCTGCAGAAGTGCAGACTCCATTATTTATTGTAGGGATGTCGAAAGTGAAAAAATATATCGATATATCGATGTATCGATATTTATTAAAATATCAATATCGACGTCGATATAACGAAGAAAAAATATCGATATATCGGTCAAATTTTCAAAAGATTTTGCGTTTTTAAAATAATAGTGTATTCAGCCCTATATTATCAAAAGTAATTTTTGTACACAATTTGCTTTTTTTAATGTACAAAAATCTCAATATAAATGAAGGTATTTTTATCACTATTCATTTTTATTACGTAATAATTACAAAAATATCAAAAACTAAAAATCTGTCTTCTAACTTATATGTAAACTGAGACGCATACAAAGTTTCTATGCGTCTCAGTAACATTCTATTGGCGTATTAATCTGTTAAAAAGGACTTCGTGTTTGAAACAAGGTATAGTCAATAATCATAGACAATTGGGAACCAACACATAGGAGTGGCTTAGAAAAAAATGGCGAAAAATAGCATACATTTCTATGTATGTACCTACACACATGAGATAGTATTGGTGATCACAAATACTAATGCAAAGACAATAGATTTGTAAGCTATTAATAGTTAAAATTTCAACCGCCAGATGTCATGACCCAATACAGTTACTTTTTTCCGTTCGTTCCTATACGGTTTTGGATTCTAGTGACTTTAAATACATAAATTTTAAAAAATATCGTTTTTGATACAATTTTCGATATTGGATATTTTGTATCGATATATCGATATATCGGATCAAAATATATCGGCTAAAAATATCGATATATTGAATTAAAAATATTGGCAAATAATTTTGAAATGTAAAACAGAATTATATGATGTGTCTCTCATTTTGCTGGATTTGAGATAATTTATTAATCACATGCTAGATACTGCACCCAAAAATGTTATTACAATAAAAATTCAAATTATTTTCGCTGGCCACACTTGAGGTCCTGAAATTATTTGTAAGTAGGGCAGATAAGTGAAAAATCAAGGGATATTCATAGAGGTGCTATTGCGTAATAATATCTCATCGAAACGGGGTTCATTATAAGCACGAAGCGGTGCGCGGGAACCGGATTCGAGCATTGGGAGCGTTGCAAATCAAACTGCATCTAAATATAATACATTTTTGGGGATAGACTTAATTCTCGATAAATTATTACCATTTTTTTAATGGCAAAAAAATAATATTCTGTTTAAAATATTGTGTTAAGGTGTACTTTAACGCCCGTCTGAATTCTCTAAACATAATATGTGCAATTCCAAATTTGAAAATGATGCCACTTTTTTTACAATATGTCATCTGTGTGGATGCTGTCTATGGGAACTTTTTAGGAAAAGTAAGGCGAGGAAGATCTGGGAAGGAAATAGATAAAGGGGATGGGTAGAAAACTAGGAGTTTAAAGTGTCCAGGAGTGATGGACGTATGAATCCATCCCTTCAAGAGAGTACGGCGGTCGGTTTAGTTTAGGTTTCCCTCAACCACTCTCTCCCGATCCGACTTTGCCATCCAATAGGTGGCAAAACGCATTCGCCACCAAGACCACACTCCATGAATCTGGGATCCCTTCCTAATCCGGGATAGCTTCACTTTACTGAATTAGAGATTTTGTTAAACGTACGCAAAAAAAAAAAAAAAAACAAAGTGTGCAATTCACAGGCGGTTGAAGTAAAACCTTCAGAAAACTAAAATAGTCAAGAATGGGGAGGCTATGAAGCACCACACAAAGAAGAAACCGATTATACTATCTCATTCTCTCGCAGGCTAAATCCTACAGACGTATGTATTTGTCTCTTTTTATTGTCGCTATTTTTATCGAGCTTCAAATCACAACGGTGCTAAAGAAGTTTTCCGTTCAATAAGAGAAACCTTAATCCATCGTTAGTGACGTCATCATTAGTTTCAATAATTGATTAATATTATACTTGTAGATATGTAAATACCTAATGTACGCTACCCCCTTTGCCGCTTATTCCACCGGTCGACATCCCCCCCATTCCTCCCCCTTTCCGTCAATCCGGGAATATATTTCTGTGAATCGGAATGAAGTTTCTCATTTGTATGTGGCCGCCGCAAGAAGTTTGCCAGCGTCTTGTAGCAGCTAGTTTCGTGTGATGTGGTCTGACGGTCTACGGTCTACGGCATCGGACGGCCGCGGCCGGACGGATGACGTGCCGCATTGATAAAGTTTCTGGTAGATGTGTATCAACCCTTATGTTGCTCGACTCGACTTGTCGGTAGAAGGATACATTGTAGCGAAATGAAGCCAAGTTTGCACTGCAGTCGTTATGTACCTATATCGAAAACAAGGTGGGCACGTCACATACTACAAAGTATTCTAATCGATCACTGACACAATTTTAAAGTATAGACATGTGGCATTGTAACTTATTTTTTAAAGTCCTATAGTACATCTGAGTTACTAGCTCGGTTGATCGAGAAAGGTTCTATTGATAATTTCGATGCTATTTTGACTTAAATTAATAAGCTGACACTTTATTATTGCTGTATTTTAAAACTTGAAACTATTTTGAAACTTTTATAGCCCTGCTTTGATTTGGATTTTGGATGAAACGGAAATGACGATTACTGCACCTGCGACGCACAACTGCGCTCATTGACCGCTTTGATTATGATGTCACTTTTAAAGGCTCCTATTGGTTGAGATATGAAACAGAAATTACACTGGTCTACGCTCATTGGTCGCTTTTTTTTACATTAACTCCATACAGGGGGGGCCTCAAGGAAAATAAATTCCCTCAGGACCTATGTCATCTGAGATGCTGTGTGGAGATTCTTTTTGAGGAGAAGATAGAATGAACATTACTCTTGAAGAGACCCACGTTTTAGGAAGGGGACACAGAGGCCGGTAAACCGTTCCATAGCCGAGCTGTTGAACACAAGAACGAGTCGAAGAAGCGAACCGTACTCATGTGACAAATGTCAACCGTGTACACTGTACATATGTGTCCCGACTATGCACCGGTGCCGAAGGGATTCATGACGCTAGTTCCTTGGAGCATCTTCCATTGTAATACTGGTAGAACAAGGATAGCATTCCCTCAGATGACTGTGCTCTAAAGATTACAATCCGTCTGTTAAGATGGGATAATCTATCAAACGGACCGCCCGTTTTTGCACAGAGTTGTGGGTATTTTTCAGGTATTTTGGAGCTCCAGACCAGAGATTGCTGCCAAATTCAACAGTGGGGCATACTTGTAATTTGTACAGGGTGAGCAGTTGTGTACTATTGAAGTATCTGTTGGCCCTGTACAGTTCGCTCAGTTTTTGGGAGGCTTTGATTATGACCTCACTTTTCAAATATTGGTTGAGATTATTTTGGTAAAGTTTCGCTTCTTCCGCGTGTAAACCGCACTCGATTTTCTTATTTTTAATTTGCATGTATTTTGGATACTTTGTTGGTGACTATTATATTTGAGCGTGTTCAACGAATATGTTTTTTGGATACACGTTATATCAAATATAATGGACTAATTAAATTTTAAAAAAATCATTCGGTTGACACACTAGGTGGGAGAGTTTTGATAAACATCCGCGGTCAGAATATCTTTCGAGAATATCGGCCTGGTGTGTGGCGGCTGGTAGCATATAGGGAATGCAATCTCGACTCGAGTTCGCAAATTCGAGATCTCGGAATTTTCGGGATCTCGTTAATTAAAAGAAAATATTATTTGAAAGAAAACAAAAACCTTTATTCTTTAATATAAGTTACTAAATAATTAATAGTTTTGTCGATTGACATCATATGGACGTGTAAACCTTTTGTAGACCCGAATGTGGTTTTGAGAAAAGCTTTACATAACTTGCATTGAGTAGTCAAATTATTAACTGCTTTCTTGAAGTATCTACATACCGGTAAACGACTGCTAAACTCAACGTACACTTGTATTAACAACGTAGGAATCCAAAAATTATTTTTATTTAACTCACATAAACAATAAAAAATGCCTAATTAAGACAAAGTAATGACCATAACTGCCCAACCAAAACAAACAAATGGCTGCCTGCACGCACGCAAGTATGTCTTTTTCACTCACTCGACACAGTTTTATATTATCTGTCCCCCTCGTCATCCGTCGCTAATATCCGTAAATAGTTGGGATAGTTTTCTTTTTTTGATTGTCACTCCCGCCCGACCGTCAGTCAGTCAGCGCACCACTCGCGCTCCGAGTGGCCGTCTGTAGCGTCGCTGACTACTGCCGCCCAATCCCGTCGATCTCGAACGGGATCTCGTCATATTATGCTTCGGGATTGATCCCGAAAAATGTCACGAGATCTCGCGAGATCGAGATCCCGCGAGATCGGGATTGCATTCTCTAGTGGCATATCAAAATAAACTATTTGACGGGGGTATTTTGAAAGGTAACTTGAAATATACTTCTATTCTGAAGTTTAAGAAGGTTGCCGCTTTATATATTATACACTATACTTTCCAAATATCCTACAGTACTTCTATACTTTCCAAATATCCTACGTAGATCAAGATCAACATTTCAAACTTGCTTCAAACGCATACACGATAGCACAGACATCATTGCAAAAGAGACTGCATTTTTTCACCGATTTTATTAATTTATCAATGATCACACGTAGGCAAGTTATATTAATGTTGTTACATTGTGTAGTGTTCTTTAATCCCGCTGATTAAGATTTGAAACTTTCAAAAAAGAATGAGGTTCGTAGAGATTACAACTTGCACTTTATTTGCATTTATTGTAATTTTTACAATGAATATTTAATTGCACCAGACGTCCTTTTTATAAAAGGCTCTAAGTTACTCTGGTGCTGCAACACTGATGAAGTTCAGCCGCCTAACCACCTTGTAGTATTTGAAACGTAAGATAATCAATCTAGGCAAGATTATCGTTACAATAAGTATGCTTTCGGCTATTATACTACCCGTTCGTACATTATACACTAACGACGATATAGGATACTCTTTTAAGGTACTACTTAACTGACATCTGTTGAGATGTCATAAAATTACTCCTAGCTATGTATACTAACGACATCTGTCGAAGTAAGTTGAAAATACATGACTAATCCCATACCCCACACATTGACACTTATAAAAACATTTTAGATTTATAAATATCTTGTTATAATTTTCAATATACACGCTTAGAGGGTTAAGATAGGGGGATAAATAACTCATATAGCCAGTATTAACCCAACAATTTTGTTTACCTCGGTCACAAAGACACAGTTACTCCCGTCTTCGAGATAATTTATTTAGTTTCAGTGTAACTTGTGAAAGTTCTGATAATCATTTTAATTGGTAGTTCCGTGTAGTCCCTGTCTGAATATCTTCAACCCTGAGTTTTCGGGAAAGCGTCATTACACTAACCGAAGCTTGTAGCTTTTCTCAAGAAGTTAGCTTATTAGAACTATCAATATTTATAAGTTCGTGAATATTAAAACTATAGTGTAAAGTGGTCATAAGTCGATATTCAGAAAATCCACAAATTCTATCATCGAAGGTACAAAAAAAAAAATGTAAAATAGCCTAAAGTTGATTTCTTTTTAATTTCTCAAGGTACGTATAGTATTTTATATAGTATCTTCTATATCTTCATGCTTAAAAAGTATTACTGTTTCATAACGCTGATGGATTTCATTCGTTTTGTGCTCCGATTATCATACGGGATCGGAGGAACCCTGATTTTGGACTTCCGCACAATAAGGGTGCCTACCTACACGGAAAACAAGTGTCAAGCGCTTTATCGTCAGTCCGTTGCTAACCACCGACCGTATCGTGACATTTCGCACCACGCCGAAGTGTTATTCATCATATCGTCACATAAAGTGTAAATCCTACCGTCTTATTTCGTATACTTTGTGTGAACTCGTGACTCAAACTTTACCGAAGTTCTACCAATTAAATAGAACAATCTCGAACGCTTATGGACATCTATGACTGTCACCAAGCCAGAAGACAACAGACGTGAGTACCACTTAATTGTGATATACCTTTCTTGTTTGGTGGTTGGGCATAACTTATCGAAATCCATAAGCGACTTAGCAAGAGTAGCCGCAAGGTTACCCTCATCACCATGCCCCGCGCGTGATCATTTTTGGTGCCGGAAACCAGCGAACCTTTAGATAAATTCTCATAATAAATTCTTTCTTTGGCAAAACGAAAGAATGCTATGAAATATTACGTGAATTGAAATGTCATTTCAAAGAACGAATTCAAACAGTGAATCGTAGAATTAGTTTACACAGTTCTTAATTATTAACGACCTAACGGGTATTTAAATTATATCGAATTCTACTTTTTAATTCATAAAGTTTTCCTGATTATTTCGTTAGTACATTTGTTTATTAAAAAAAAAATGGCTAGTACTTTACAAGGCTTGCGTAGAAGACGGAACGTAGCCATTAGCAGAATAAACAAGGTGTATGAGGTCGGTCAAAGCGTTTTGCAAGATGCAACCAATTACCCATTATTTTTAGCGTATTATACGAGGTTGCGAAACATTGTTAATGATTTTGAAACCGTTCACGCTAACATCTTAGCTTTAGATGAGGCAAACAAGGACATTGAAAATCAAGTTCGCGAAGCTTTTGATAATGTTTATTTCAAAATCGTCGTAATTCACAAGGAATTAACGAATCAATCTTTCGAATCGGAGCCCGCGAACATTATCGTACAAAACTTTTCAACATTTCATAATCAAGCTGTCATAAAACAAACGTCATCGCTTACTTGTGACATGAATAAGGCAAAACCTGAAATCAAAGGGTCCTTGACTGCGTTCACTTCAAAGTGCGCATTTTGCAAGGGTATTCATCATATCGCTAAGTGCAAATCATTTGCACTCAAATCGGTTCAGGAACGTGCTCAATTCGCAAAGGCACACCGTTGGTGTATGAATTGTCTCACGCCTTCTCATTCTCTCACGAATTGCAAATCTGTGTTTGATTGTCAGAAATGTCATCGTAAGCACCACACTCTTCTTCATAGGGAAGACAACATTTCTGCTGAAGAGGAGTACCAACGACCCACCACATTTGCCATTCAAGGAGCTTCTATTTCAGATCCTCCAGTTCTTTTCCTCGCAAACTTCTGTGACAGATCCATGGTACGTTTGCCTACTGCTCATATTATCAATCGTGATCCCTCCGGCAGTTTTCAAACGTTTCGTGGGTTGACCTGTTCAGACAGTCAAGCACACTTCGTATCTAATCGCACTGCCGAGCGTCCAGTCAGCTCTCAGAAAATCCGTGGCTTAGGCCAATCTTCTATAACCGCGTCAGGCGTCACTAATTTCTATTTCGATGTTAAGGGACAAACTACCTTCAACACGAAGTTACTTCCATCGCCAACGATTCAATTCGACCAGTTATCTTATCATCTGTTTCAAGACATACTTCATGCCGACTCTGACTGTCACAAACTGACAACTGACACAGGAGCGACTGACCTACTTCGAGATGTTGAGATCTTGCCATCTTTACCGAGACCCCAATTAACGGGTGATCTTCACCAGCCTTCAGCTATCAATTCACCATTCGGTTGGCTTCCTCTGGATTCGGTTGGTTTTGCTACCGATCGTCAAACAAACTCCTTCATCGAAACCAACCAGTCTCGTCTTCCAGAAGAAGTCAAGAGACTGAGGGAGTTGGACATATTTCCTCAGTCTTCACAGCCCACTAAACAACGTAGTGACCAAGTGTATCGCATTTATCGCTCACGTGACTTTTCTAGTCAATTTATCGAAACCAACCAGTACCGTCTTCCTGAAAAGGTCAAGAAACTGAGGGAGTTGGACACATTCCCTCAGTCTTCACATCTCACCCCTGAAGAACAACGTGATGAGCAGGTCCATCACACTCATCACTTACGTGACCCTTCGGGACAATTCATCGTAGCCTTACCTTTTAGTGAAAAGGATAAGGATATCGCTTCCCCAGGTTCGCGTGAAGCCTCTTCGCGCATCATCCTTTCACTCGAACATAAACAGACATTAAAGCTCAGTTTACGTGAACCGTACTTCGCTTTCATGACTGACTACTTGCACAGTGGTCACATGACACGTGTTCCTGGAAAAGATTTACTCAAGGAAATGCATCACATACTTCGTCATTGCATTCTTCGTCCGGGCACCGTTACCACTATGTTGCGAATGGTCTTCGATGCCTCGGTGACGGAGGTGAATGAATCATCGTCAAATGATGCCTTCCTTATCGTTCCCAAGCTCCAAACGAACATTGCTGAACTTCTGCAAAACTTTCGTTCACCATCTGTGGTGTTCATTGCTGAGGTGCGGCAAATGTATCGCCAAATATTTCTTCAAGAGCCAAATCACGCGTTCCAAAGAATATTTTGGCGTCATCAATTATCGGAATCTACCCCGGATTACCCATTACACCCTGTGACTTCTGATATCTCTGCCTTTATTCTGTCCTATCGTATTGTCAGATCGTTGACAGAAAAGAAAGGTTACGGATTATCACTCACACGCCACGCGATCACTTCGGACTCAAATATCGATTCTATCGTCATCGGCTGTTCCAGTCTGGAACAAGTTCAACTAACGCAATCCGAAGTGATCGAACATACCAAACGAGGTCAACTTGAACTGCAGAAGTGGGATTGTAGCAAACCGAAACTTCGCGCCTTCCTACCGTCGGACTACTATCTCACTGATGTAATCTTAAAAAATGTTGATCATTCTTTTACTCTCAGAGTATTGGGATGGAAGTGGAGGCCACCGGATGATTCACCCGATGATACTCGTCACGGGAATCGTTACACCGACCAATTATCGCTTTTGACAGTTATCGCATCTAACCATCGGCGTCAAGCATCATCGGTTGATAATTCATCGGATACCGCTTCACGTGGTCATTCTCCGGCCGATCTAAACCGTAACGTGTTATGGTGGGCGGAGCCCTCCGGGTTTGTCCAGCCAAACGACTCTTGGCCCATTTTAGATGGCCATGTTAACAAAACTGAACTCCACTCTGAGGAACGAGTTCAATCGTCATTAGTCCAACTTGATGATATTCTGCTGGACTTTTATTAAAAAATATATATCGTTTTTGGAAACTCCAACGCCTTATGGGTTCTTGTTATCTATTCGTACACAACTTTCATAACAAAGCCTCTCGTCGTTCGGATTTTCTACTTAATCATTTCGAAATTCGTATTCTATCTTTAACCAAACATTGGACATCACTCTCTACGGATGAGGTGATTAGAATCATAATTAAAAATCTTGTGCTTATCGCTACGTTTCGTACTTTGAATGGATCTTCTCTTACAAGACCATTCACCAAATCGTATCCATTGCCTAGGCAATGTGACTAATCATCATCGTTTCGCGGTTCGTTTTATTCTTTTTTACGTCTATGTTAATCGTATCATTTAGTTTCTTATCGTCTAGCTTGTCTATATCTCGTTATCGTTTAAAATGACTTCTTTTGCTTCGTCTTCTTTTCATCTACGTCACGTTTCATGGCATTCTGCGTTTCGCTTAACGTTCAACTTTTCTTTAAAATACAATTAGCTGTATTTTGGTGGGCGGAATGTTTCATAACGCTGATGGATTTCATTCGTTTTGTGCTCCGATTATCATACGGGATCGGAGGAACCCTGATTTTGGACTTCCGCACAATAAGGGTGCCTACCTACACGGAAAACAAGTGTCAAGCGCTTTATCGTCAGTCCGTTGCTAACCACCGATCGTATCGTGACATTTCGCACCACGCCGAAGTGTTATTCATCATATCGTCACATAAAGTGTAAATCATACCGTATTCTTTCGTATACTTTGTGTGAACTCGTGACTCAAACTTTACCGAAGTTCTGACAATCAAATAGAACAATCTCGAACGCTTATGGACATCAATGACTGTCACCAAGCCAGAAGACAACAGACGTGAGTACCACTTAATTGTGATATACCTTTCTTGTTTGGTGGTTGGGCATAACTTATCGAAATCCATAAGCGTCTTAGCAAGAGTAGCCGCAAGGTTACGCTCATCACCATGCCCCGTGCATGAACAATTACACCTTGATTATTTTTACACAAAACGAGTTTCGAAATAATGTTTGTTTTCCAGAAAAGCATTATTAATAATTCCAACCACGAAAAATTGCAACAGTTGATTTTTAATTACATTTCAAGTAGATTAACAAATCAAAGACAGAGCAATTCCTAGAATTTGAAACGATGGGCCATTTGAAGAGAGTCCAAGCGCAGAAGTGAGAAGCGTCCATCCAGACAATTCCTTTACTATCTTGGGGGCACATTAGGCTGGCGATAATTGCATTACTGGGATCTTACTGGTCAGTCTTAAGTACAAAATATTTACCCTACGGTCCTCTTAAACTCCGTTTATCAAACCGACCAAAAATCCAACAAGTAAAGTAAAGACCCACAATCAAAATGTTGCGATGGATGGAATGGTTATTCGTTGAAACTGTTTTGACCTTTTTGATTGTGGGTGATGCTTTTTGGTACAGTTGTTCTGATATGCCAGGGTGTCTTAAATTCCTTAAAGTTTGAGGGTTGGGGAGGAATGCGTGTTGACAACAGAAATTGTCGCAATCGTAATAAGAAAACATGGAAGTTTGTAGACAATCACAGTTAACAGTGGGTGGAGGAACACAGACCCCTGAGAGAATATCTAGCAATATTCGCATGGGTAGGTAGTAAGTACATGTGTAAAATTCGTAAGTATCACGAAAGAAAGAGGGCGAAATCAGGACTTAATTACAATTGCGTGAATTTCACCTCCCAATATTACAATACCAGAATTGCCACGGAGAGAATAATTACACATACTTACATTACACCTACTAGATTTATACAGATCAAAGAAACCATTTTTAATGGGTTATTTTCATTTTTAGAGTGTTTAACTGTGTGTTCAAAAATCTATTTATAATAACAAAACATGGGGTTGGTTAGGTTTTTTTACTGGAGTAATTCTCTACATGTGTAACTTCACATACGTGTAATTCCTTCCTGAGTAATTCTAAACGTGTAATAATGGAACGTGGAATACACGCCTCTCTAATTTCATCATGTAACCGGTGACAATGATGAGTATAATGACAATATATTGTGAATTATGAGTGAAAAAATTTATCTTTGGGGTTTCTGAGCAATTTTCAAAGGTAGCTATATTTTATTATTTGTTTGTTG
The DNA here is from genome assembly GCA_929108145.2 of Limnephilus rhombicus. Classification (NCBI taxonomy): domain Eukaryota; kingdom Metazoa; phylum Arthropoda; class Insecta; order Trichoptera; family Limnephilidae; genus Limnephilus; species Limnephilus rhombicus. The sequence continues at coordinate 44,685,574 of OV815274.1, read as the reverse complement.
ATTTAGGAATTCCCTTACCTTTTTGATTTATCTTATAACCTCTTTATGTGTCAGATATACCTATATAATACAACATTAAAAAATATTTAATACAACCTTAAAAAATATAACTACATTTCGGAAGTTACATCTTGTGAGGCAGTTTCCTCACAGCAAGCTGGCTTCCAATATCCATTATTCGAAGGTTGATGGCAAAATTGATCCACATTTAGTGGTCTTTATTTGTATTTTATTACCAACTTCTCCTGAATTTGAAATAACTTGTAAGTGTAAGTACGAGTACAACTTCATACCTTAAATATGATATTAAAATATCTGTGACTACTGCAAAGAAGTATGAGGTATTTCAAATGGAGGTATTTTGAGCTGTAAAGGTTTAATTTAAAAATATCTCTGTAAATTATCTTACCACTACTTTAATAATGAAAAAATGTTTAAACGTTTCATAAAAGAAGGATACAATAATCATCAGAATACAAATAATAGATACTGAAAATTAATATATAAGCATAGACAAATAATATGCGTAGACAAAATATAGCAATAAGCGGTGAGAAATAGCAAATAATTATTTAATTGAAGAATAAAATAATTCTAACAAATCTAAATAAAATACGAAAAAGAACAAGTCAGTCAGACAAATATAAATCTAACAACGGTCGAATCTGGCAACGAATTTAAAAAGGTAGCTGCCAAAATATTGAAAAAAAATGAGTCGAAGATAATTTTGTTAATTTTTAATTTGAAATATGGCATTGACAAAAGTGACTTAAAAACAAGTTTAGTGCTCTCAGTGACCTAATTAGTTAAGGGGTTCTTCTCGGTAAGACGAGAGATCCCGAGTTCAAGTCCCAGTTGCGACCGTTAGCTTTTTATTTTACTGTGTCTTGTTTTTTAGATTTGTTTATAGGTATTATCTTCTTTACTGGTGTATTACGATGTTGAGAAAAACCTTTAAAAGTTATTATAAAACAGTTATTGTCATAAAAAAAATATTATTATTATCGTTTCAAATCAAAAATAAATATGAATTTCAACAACAAAACATTTAATATTATATTAAACATAATTAATTAAAAAATATACCAAAAAAATCAATATGAATTTCAAGAATAAAATATTATTTTAAACATAATTAATATTAAACAAAGACATAGTTCATTATATTACCACGTAAGTTTTCTTCTTGCTCACGGTTGATACTTACGGATTTTAGCTTACACTCTGTTTTGATGAATGCTACGCATTCTTCAGATTATAAAAAATATTTTTAAATTTTCTGTTTTCAGCGATCAGATAAGCAAATCAAACCCAGGATTCCGCCCACCCCCGAAGGGCGGCAAGTCATCGTCACTCCTTGTAAACACCAATGGAGACGTAAATAATTAATTCCGGATGTAAGACATTGTCTAAGACGACGCCTGAATTATTCATGGTGATAATGCCAGGGCGTGGGCGGGGGCGGCCGGACCCTCGGCCCGGATGAGAACTGGAGTCCATTAGATTGGGCGGTTGGTGGGTTACGTGGATTACAAGAATTAATTGCAATTATTTTGAATATGAATGATTACTGGAAGTAACATTGACGGGTCAACATTCGTTATTCGAATAATGCATTTTCTTGTTAAAATTATGCAGCTGTATTGTTGGAAAGGGACTTGAATAAAACCTTCACAGAACTCGAAAAAGGAACTTTGAAATTTAGTGAAATGATAAATAAACTAGCCCTAAGCTAACGCGCTTAATGTTTTCGAGTTAGTAGCCATTATATAAGATAGAATAGAAGATACTGACCGAAAGAATAGCTCCATATAGTTTATGGTCGTACCCAACAACGGTTATGCGCGTTTGCATTCCGCGACAAATTATCCCTGATAAAATACCCTCCGACAAAATATCCTACGGTCGAAAATCCCCCAACAAAATATCTTCTAAAACTTAACCTAACCTGACAAAAAATGAGACAAAAATAATATAGACATCCTGTAAAGACAATAAATTATTGTTCAAAAATAGTAAAATGGGACAAAAATAATACAGATAACATTAATTTATCGTCTTATTATTTTTGTCCCATTTTTTTGTTAGATTAGGTTAGGTTAGGTTAGGTCCGGTTAGGTTAGGTTAGGTTAGGCTAGTTTAGGTTTTAGTAGAGATTTTTTTGGGGGATGTTTTGTCCGTAGGATATTTTGTCGGAGGATATTATGTCGGGGATATTTTGTCGTGGATATTTTGTCGGGGATATTTTGTCGGGGATATTTTGTCGGGGATATTTTGTCGGGGATATTTTGTCGGGGATATTTTGTCGGGGATATTTTGTCTGGGGATATTTTGTAGGGGATATTTTGTCGGGGATGTTTTGTCGGAGATATTTTGTCTGGGATATTTTGTCGGAGGATATTTTGTCGGGGATATTTTGTCGGAGGATATTTTGTCGGGGATATTTTGTCGAGGATATTTTGTCGGAGGATATTTTGTCGGGGATATTTTGTCGCGGGAGGAAAGGTCGCGGAACCACAACAACAACGTTCTATTCCACCACTTTAATCGACTACAACCATCAACCGCGGTTGACGTAAGTATGACATTTCGAAATACCTTTGTACTGTGTGTTGCGTAATTGCAATGACAACTCTACTACTAGTGTCCTCAGGGAAGTGCAATTTTAATTTCTACCTCCCGACAGAAGATTGGATCATGGTATTCGCGACGCGCGACGTTTATTCGGACGGACTCTCTATTTGGAATCGCTCTAATTCTGGGCATATCAGCGGAACGCCGTATTTTGTACTTATCATGCGTGACGGTTGTTTCGCCTTCCCAAAACTGTGTTTCTGCTGTGATTTATAAATGTGTCTTAACCCCTCAGCCTAATTGGTTCGCCTTTGGGAACAACTCGTATTAGTCTCATAGAAATCGTTGACTGTTTTCCTTACTATCATGGTGAGAAATATGATTTAAATGATGTCAGAAAGAGAAAAAAACCAGGCTTTATGTTCAAATATAAAAATTTACCAAAAAATTATTCAATTATGAATTTATTTATGAAACCAATGTTTCCGACCGCAATTAAAAAAAGTTATGAAACATTGTGAATTTTTTAATCATTATACATGAAAAGACAAAAAATTGAGGTGACGATTTGTTTAATAACATACGAGTGTGTTTTTATTTCGGATATGTTAAAAAATATCCCATTTAATTGGATTTTATTGCAAAGCGGAAATATTTTGACTCTCTCACAGATTGTGCCCTAGACCTGAGGGTTCATGTGATATTCGAAAAATCTCTGTGCTGAATCAGATAATCCAGTCTCATCGTGAGTTCGTGCATAATGAAATTGTAGGGCTTTGCTGTATGGAATTGAATCAAATGGGGAAAATATCTGGATAAATAATACTGGATGCTATTATAGTATTTGTACCTAAGTATAGTACTAGTAAATTCTTAAATTAAACTATATTTGTAATCGTCATATGAGATCGCAAGAAAAATAATTATTTTAATTAAATTTTATGAAAAGTGCTGTCGTTCGTTCATTTGTTAAATGCACTTGTTTGAATCTGAAATAATTCAATCAGCCTTTAAGTAACAGGAATCGCGCTTAATTCGCGATGTGTTTCCAAGTCGCTAGTCTATAGAATTACAGCGAAGTTTGATATTGCGATATCAAGTTTAGCCAACTAATGTGGAGCAGCGCTAACTCCGAATTGCGGAATAACATCTTCCCGCCAATAACAATGACAGTTTAAAGTGACATTACGAAAATAGCACGTCTTCTCGAATTACGATTGAATGCCGTGGAAAGTGTACAGGTCTTTGCAACTTATGGGAAAAATATGCTGGGTGCTAATTGAATAATATGCCAAAACAATTTTACAAATTATTACACAGGGTATAACAGCACGCATAACGTCATGTAATAATATGTACTCCCTCTCGTTAGCACCGTAACAGACGAGACAGAGTGTGTATCACGTGATCCGTTGTGAAGTGAACATGCTTAGCAGAGTGATCAGTGGCTACATGAAACCCGTGTAACAGAGTAATCAATGGCGACGTGCGGTAGAAAATTATGTTTTTTTGTATTTAAATGAAGAAAAAAAATCATTAGACAGCAAAATGATACATACATTTTATACTCCAAATTTGCTCAGGAATCGCTGGTTAAACTCATTCGTGTATACGCTGTTACTCCCTATGCATAGGGTATTGAGCCACGTACTTGATTTATTTTATTTACCAGTGATTCCAGAAGTTATTTGGAGTAATAATGATATTTTGGTCTCCGGTGACTTTTTCGACGAATTTTTTCTTCAAAATCAAACAAAACCAAAATTCTTCCACACTGTCGACACTGGCCACAAAGCCGAGTAACCGTACAAACTCACACCCGGCCCCTAACTATCCACTACCTACTGATTTTTTATGTTTTTAGGAGAAAAAAAATCAAAAATGTCACCTGAGAACAAAATTTCATTTTTATATTTTACTGCACACAATGTCAGGAATCACTAGTCAAAGTAAGCCAAGTACGTCCCTAAACACTTTGTATATAGTCAATTACGTATAGGTGGTACACGAGTAATTCAAACTGCAAGAAAATTTAATTTGCGCTAATAACATAACTATTCACCATTAAATTTAAACCCCTCTTTCCAAATATGTTAATTTTGAAGTGCCAACAAGAAAATTAATGTGGAAATTACGAAGTGTAAATATTAAAATTTTTAGAATTTACTTTTTTCGACGGTAAATCCAGTTACCGTTCATAAAAGTTTAAAGATTAACTAATGATATAGGTAAATTACCAAATGTAGGTAGGTACGCTAAAATTAAGATTCTTTTAAATAAATCAAAACAAAAACCAAAAAACAAAGCTTATCTTCCGGCAAGTGAAGTCAAGTTTGGGTTTATTTTTATCAATCTTGCAAAACTGATGCATTTTTATTCCTGTCCTCTCCTACTTCTAGCCGCATAATAAAGCACAAGGATGCTGTTTTTTTTTTATCTAAGAGCGGAGATCTCTATTGCATGGCGGTCAAATCGCTTTGTTTACGAGGGTCCTTATCGTAATCTTACTCGCAATAAAACTGTTTGGCGGAGGTCAGCACTGGTTTCCGCTTCCGACGGAGATAGCCCGAAACATGAAAATAACTGAATTGAAATTTTATTGTGGAAACTGAAAGGAGGTTGAATTGAAATAAATTTGTTATTTTTTGTTTTGTAGGAATAACATAATTTTGTTATTCACTGATTTCGATGGAGGAAGGGGTTAGTTATATAAATATCTAATCTTATTACTATTGCATTTTTAATGGTTCGGTTTTCTACGAGTAGGTGTATAAAGTGTGCACTATTTTAGTTTAAATTTTATTTATGTGACACCTCACAAGAGCCCTCTCTGAACAGATTTAAATACAGGGGAACTATGTCGTTAGCCGTTAGGCTGCGTTGTTACGCGAGGTAAGGTAGGAGCTGAAGGAAAGGATTTTTTAATGCGGTTCTTGAAAAGACCCGGATTAAATGAAGTAGGAAAAACAGATGTATTATTCGTGACATGTACACAATATTAAATTTTAATGAACTTATAGCAATAATTGCATGTGATGAATTAGTGGCAGTACAGTATGCTGCAATACTGATCTGGATATAGATTTTGCGGGTTCAAATCCTAGCGAATAAAAAAAACTCATTATTGCCGCAGTGAAAGTCTATTGTTCAGAATCTAAAAGTTGCTTTAAGTCTTTGCAACTTTCAGTGGCCGGATCTGAATAAATAGGTGTTCTGAAAATCCATGTCTTCCACTACCTTTTCCCCAACTTTACAACTTTCTACTTCCACAAGATTCCCATTGTGTTCTAAATTTGATTCTTGAGCCGTGTGACTTATTTAAAAATGTGTTGTTCGGAAGTATGCGAATCGAGAAACACTGGTATTTTATTTAAAATATTTAGAATAGATAGGTACCTAGAAATCTAGCAAATTGTAACATTAAATATTGCTAAATAAACAATATAGCAAACAGAAATATAATATTCCCAAGAAATCCTCATTGCCGCACTTAGGCCGCGGTAGGCATCCGCCATTTACTTTACCCGGAGGAATTTCCGTCATCCCGTCCCGTCCCGTTTTTCCCGCGCCATTAGCGGCGGGAGATAAGTTCTGTGAAACTCATCCGTCCGATGTTTATGTCCGTCTTGCACAGATTGCCCGGCGATAAAGCCTAATGATGAGCCATCAGAAAAGATGGAGCCCATATTGCCTGGCCGCCCGTGGGACTTATAATCTGGGAGTACGAGTATCTGCGGGATGGGGGTACCTTATTTATGGCGTATCTCTGGTTACATGTATGTTGTGTGACGTTAAGGATTAATCTAAACAAGTTTTATTTTGGTGAAAATATTGTTTTAGTTTTATATTATGAAACAAACATGGCTTCGTGATACCCTTTTTTGGATGCACATAAATGTAGTGTCTCTTATATCCTCTCTAGTGACATTCGTTATATGTACCTATCTATTGGGACCAGTATTCTCCAGTACTACAGGATACCTATTGAAAGACTAGATTTTGTCTGCAGAGCTCTAGGATTACAAAGACTCTTCTGAACATTACCTTCGGATACCTTCGGCACATCTCGGAATGAGACCATGTGACCCGAAGAGTTTATAGACAACTAAAGCAATGTGAGAACTAATTATAGACTAATTTATGATATATTACAGTAAGTATGCATCCATTTTGTAAAAATAACCTACGGTATTAAAATATTTTTCTACTGTTTATTTTTCATCTCATGTGCATACATACAAAGATAACGGTCACTGATATAATGGTCACATTCTCCAAACTCAATTAGGCTGGATTCTCTGAATACTTAATACGAGTATCATCAGACACTGTCACTGTTCGATTTGATTTGATTTAAGAAGAAGAGAAAGTACGTAAGTAGCTACCGGTATTTCATCGAACGTAGAAATAGCACATTAATTAAGAGAAAGATATAAGTTACATTAGAAGTGATGAAATTCAAGTGACAACAAATTACTATCTGTGCAAAGGCAACAAGTTCTAATAAAGTAAGAATTGTAATAATTAATTTACAAAAAAGCAGCACGAAAACACCAATATCAGAAAAAATCAATGGCCGGAAAAATGTGTAGCATTTAGTTTGTTATGAAAATCGATTACGAACTCTGAATTTGTTTTCAAACTATTGTGCATGGTAGATATGACATTGAATCCAAGTTTGCACAAAATCCAGTAACTTCCCGGCGAGCTTTCGCGGAACAATGATGTTATTATTAAGGTCAATCCACTTCTGTGTTGTTAATTGTTTCAATATCATGGTTGTCTATAAAGTTTGGTGGGCGCATAAGTTAACTTGTTCCCGGGATGTAAATATTGGGCGGGCGGGGGGCGCGAGGAAAATGGGCTAACTTGTGTCATCGTTGATCCGCAAACTTCCCGCACAAGGAAGCTGAGCATATCTGACGCTCATTTCGTCGGGATTTTCACTTACACTGGTTACGCGGTTCTTTGCGTGAAAAGAAAATTAATACTTTTGCTTTATTGGGTAAGTACCTACTTAACTACTTTTGGTCATTCCGAACTATATTCTCTAAGCATATATTCAATTATTTTTAATTATTACGACAATACTAAACAATACGCCATTTGCAACAAGGCAGACAGATGAGTTTTAGGTAAAGCCAAGCAACTATATTTCTGCAACACAACGCTCCTTCATTCACATGCAAATAAACATAACTTTCAGATATTATATTTCGATAAGTTAATTCAATACTCTGAAATTGTAACAAAAGCGCATTCATTGGTCTTTTTCAGTATTATTCAGTGTTTTTCTAACGAGAAATTAAAATCCAAAGCTTTTTGAAAATAGGAAGCAAGAGTAGTCTTTTTAGCGATATTGGTACTGACTTGCAAATACATTATTTTAAATTGGATTCTCTGTTCTAAACAACATAAATGTTAAATCAACCATTCCAGCGCATATTGTTACCAAGAAATTGCGTCCAAATAAAACACTGTTTTTATTTGATCTTCAAATTTTGAAGGTCTACCCAAAATTTTTAAGTCATCGTCAAAATTATAGAGCATACGGCTTGGCATAAAAATAGTTAAAAAGTCGCTCATCTCCGTTCACAAAAATATATTTAGGCATCCGCCGAGTCGTTCACAAAAATACTCGGGCGGTTGTTCATAACCAAACTTGGGGAAGACATCAAAATTAAACTCGTCCCGAATTAAAATTGTTAAAGTTAGTTTGGCAGACTAGGCAGGGCTGGGGAAGGCAGGGGAAGTTGGACGATGTGGACCAAGGGCACCGGGAAAGTTGGCGGTCGGCGAACTTTGGTTTGTTTGTGACAAAAACCATAAAAAAACTTTGACGAAGGTCATTTTTGTACGGAAGTTGGAAAAAGTTTCGGTGACTTAATTTGAATGCTATACGCATTTTTGAATTGCGCTTTAAATCATTTTGATCGTTATGGGATGAAACGCAAAATTAATGCACACTTGGGAAGTTTCAAGTAGTCTTTGTGTGTAGGTACGTGTCGTGGATATTGCTACATAAATGAATCCGCGTTTTACGTCGTTGTGTATTCAAAAAGGTATTTCATATTTTTGTAAATGCCCTAAGGGTAATAAAAAATAAAATACATAAGTGATGTTATCTTCTTATTTAGAAGCATAAATGATAAAATAAGAATTGTACCGTAGTGCTGTGAAGCATTGCGACGAGCACAAATAGCGGGTAAGGCTTAAATTAAATTCCATCTAAAAGGTATATTCTCTAAAGCGCTATTCGCTGAGAGCTAAAAAAGGAGGAAAGAAAAAAAGGCTTTCAAGGAGATCGCCTTTACGCGGTGGACGCGGGGGCGTGGGGACACGGCAGCGCGAGGGGAGAGGCGGTCACAGCCACCCGAGCCTTCCCATTGGCCGGCACACTGCCGCACCACGCCCAGCCGTAAAGGTTACCACGCCTACTCGCATACAGCCTTAAACCGGAGGTAGGACGTGTACACACGGGCCTTGCCGTAGATGTATTAGTGTAGGAGGTCTACGCTATATATAGACAACTTTGAAAAACTTTTACGGCTGTATTGACTGCGAAAAATTGAAATTCTTTGCCGACGGAAAGGGAACGAAAGCGGAAACTGCTTGGATGTGATAAATTAGTTGGTTGCAGATAATCAACGCAGGTTGCTTTTAATGAGAAATCATGAATTAGCTTCCGCTCGATAGACCGTCCTTTCTGCAAACTAAAACTGCTGAAAAGAAAATCTTTTTAGGTATTTCTGTCTACTTTACAGCAATGGTACCAATGTTCCATTTTAAATCAGATACACAAAAGCAATTGGAATACTAATAGCTTGACATGTTTAAATTGTTTAATCTTTATAGGTAGGAGGGTACCTTCTTGGGTGTGCTTACCCCGAAAATTGTTTCTTATGATAATGTGTAATAGGTATATCGATTAGAAAATTTCTAGAGGTTATGTCATGATGTGATTGAAAATATTGTACTTTTGGAATAATGTCGAATTATGATTATAGAATAAAGACGAATTATGAAACATAGAATAAAGATTACCATTTCATCGAAAACTATAAAAATACATAGGTAGATCAAGACACAAGACACCCGTTAAAATAAAATTACGAATGTAAAAAAGGTTCACCGCTACAATCAAGTATTTACCTAACTACACACAATTTTCAAATAAAATAACATTTTATCGTGGCTATACTGACTTTTAATCAATAATTTTAATTTTAAATATTGTCTAGACATAAAAGCAAACATGTTCAAATAGGAAGGTATCAGAAAATGTTCATATTTAATTAAATTCTTAACTTTCCGTAGTTAATTAATATTTTCCCAGGAATTTTTGACTACCTACTAGCGGGGTAGGTCTGTGGATAATTAACAAGCAATTTTGTTGAAAATATATTTTTTCAGATATGCGATGTTCGAATTTTTAGATTTCTTTCTCCGAAATATTTTCACGATAGTCCGGTTGATAGAACACTCGGTTTGCAATTCGAACGATTGAGTTCGAACCAAAGGACTCCTTCGATCAATTTTCAATTCGAGCTGTGCTTAGACGAAAGGTATGTTACATATTTAATATATTTCAATATTTTTCATATTCAATATATTGTTATATATTTTGGGTCTACCATGGACAGAGGCCGAACAATCAGCACAAGACAGGAACGTGGAGCCTTGTCGATGCAATAGGTGCCCGACCCGAATAGGATAAGGGGAAGAAGATAATGATGATGATGATGAATAAAAAACTAAATTCGTGAATTTTTTTACCGGTCGTTTAGAATTGTTTTTCTCATAAATTTGTTCGACTTACACAGAAAGAATAATTATGTGAATATATTTTCTATGTACTCGTACATGGGAATTGAAAATAGATAAAAGGTTCTTTTTACTTTTCCAAGGCGATCGTTAGCTGTTTTGCACCCAATAAATAGTCATTCTAGAAAGTACATTACAAACACAACTAAATCGATTTCAATTATTATTTCAACTGATTGAACTCCGCTTGCTTATTGACTGAATGTAGCAAAGTACTACTGGTCTAGGACCGTTTTGCATTTCATCTGTCTGTAAATTTGTGTAGGTATGTTTCGTTTCGTTTCAAGATGGTGGCCACTTTAATGCTTCAGTAAAGATTCATTTTTCAAATGTGAAATCGTCGTGTTTATTTGGACTCACTTATTTGGATTTTTGAAAACATATATTATGTTACCTACGTGCCTGAAGAAAGTTTGAACAAGAGTTGTTATTGAGATAGTAACGTTTCTTTGGACAAATTATAATTAATTTGTTAATTCCTTATTTGAAATAAGAAAAAAAATGGTTTAAAATTAATTAAATTACTTATTATTTTTTAATTTATAAACTAACGTTTAGACAAGATTTTTATGCATAGCACAAAGGGTAACAATTATTACAAGCAATAATTGTCAGCCTGAAACACTCATTTACATTGAAAAATCTTCCGAGAAAAGATACTTGCCGCCAACGGGACGTGAACCCGTGTCCTTCCGATTGCCGGTCGAATGCTCTGACCACTGAGCTATGGCGGCTTATCAAATACCCGCCAAATAATTCAATATATACTAGTGTTTCATTCAACAATTACTGCTTGTTATATTTTTTCCCGTTGGCGGCAAGTATCTTTTCTCGGAAGATTTTTCAATGTAAATGAGTGTTTCAGGCTGACAATTATTGCTTGTAATAATTAAATTACTGATCACGAAACTACGTCATAATCAAGGGCGTAGCGATAGCACTCACATGGAGGGGTGGGTTTGACCCCAACGGGGGAATTAAACCGAAGTGAGGGGGGGGGGGTTAGAAAATTTAGTAGATAGATTTCGGGACCTCTACTTACCACAACTTCTTACTTACATCACATTGATAAAAGAGATGTATTTTCCAAGAATACTATTCTTTTTTTTACTACGCAATATTGAGTCCGACAGGGGGGGTGGAGGGTTAACCTCTCAACACCCCTCTTTTATACGCCCGTGATCATAATATTTTGATTAGGAATTTAAACAATCAAATTATTCTAAATGTGCCTATCACAGTTCTTAAAAATATTAATTTAGTCCAAAAGTATGATTTCTGTTGAAAATATTAATCCAGTCGTCAAAAATTCCATTCTTAGACATCCGTCACTTCTATTTTGCCAGCACCTACTTAGTCCATAATGTGTTCGGTGTTTAAGACCTCCCACCTGCGACTGGCAACGACGCACAAAGAGGCAATCACTCATTATTTTCCACAACATTTAGCACAGTGCCTCTACTTCCCCAAGGTTAGGTTAACCTAAAGCGGGGGGGGGGGGTGGCAAGCTCGCAGATCGCAGCTCACAGCTCGCAAGCGGCAACCAGGAGACAATGTGTGAAAGGAGGTTGAAGATTGGCAAGACATGACTGGGAGCTTCTTCCGCTTGGGTGGTGCGATTGTCACGGACGGATTATTGCAATAATTACAAAAGATAACGAAATTAAACGCCCATACATTCCTAATAGAGGAAGCATTCTTCTCGGCGCGGATCGCAGAAGACGAGAGGAGGTGATGTAATTGATGGCTTTAATTATCACGGTTCGGGAGCTTCGGTGATGATGTGTTAGTAGTAATATAGGTACGTTGTAAAAGTTTCAATATTGGCAAATTTGCTTTAAGTCAATGGGTTAAAACGTTCAATTTGCCTAATTCTATCATTGAATAACCTGGAACATTTTACTCCCTTCGTTATAGCCTTGCGTACATGCTGAGTTAGATCTAAAAACGTTATGTAAGAACAGGTTTACGTGTCCGTAGAGTGCATTGATACAATTGTAATAATATTTAGGTTTAATTTTTTTATTTTAATTTTTTTATTTTTTATTTATGCTCTTTGGGCTTTTACCTACATAAAATAAACCTAAATTCATTACATTTGTTCAATAAAATTTATTTTATAATTATTATTAAAAGGTAGGAATAATATTTTAAAATAAAATTAAAATAAAACTCCATAGGAACCAAATGATTAGCGTAATACTCGTACGTAGAACAAATACAGAGAAAAAAGCAAAGAAAAAAATGAACTTATAGGCATCTGCCAAGAGAAAATAGCAAAAGTCAATACTAAAAGAAAAAGCGAAACAAGATGACATTATTTGTGGTATTTTTGGGAGAGAGTTTTAAACGGCCGTTTGTTGATTATACGCAAGTAATTAAGACGGTTGTGGGTTGTAATGCATATGTTTTGTTTCATACTTATTTATTTATTTTCAAGTATACGGCACAATATGTGCCATTAACAAAAGTATGAAAACAAATAACAATAACATACAAATAAAGTAACGTGTAAGTGAAGTAAAAAGTTTAAAAAAAAAAGTAAAGGTAATAAGTAATAAATATTGAAAAAAAGTCAAAAGCAGTAAGTTAAAAGTAGAAGCAAAAAATAAATACATATACAGCCTAACAAAAAAAAAACTTTTCACGGCCGATAACCTGTGTTATTGCAATAACATAAATAAACCCCGTGTACACTAAAACACGATACATTACTAATAAGCTTTCTTACGTGGTCACGTTGTTAAAATGCATTGAAGATTTGACAACGTTGTATATGGTTTTAATTTACTAGGTAAAAATGTTGTTTTAATTCTTCTCCGCAAGGGGCATTATTGGCGCGCCTGTGCATTAGTCCTCAACGGCCCGCGATGAAAAAACAGCTCGGTGTGTTTATGTCAAAAATTTTGTTAGTACCTAAATATTGTGATATTACTTAATAATTTCTATTTTAGTGACGAATTCACTCTTTTATTCACATAATGAATATATTTACCATGTTATTTGTGTGGTTTATATCAGTTTAATGAAGTTATTGCACAAACGCCGTACTTTCAAAGTTGAACTCTCAGAATATAGTTTTATAGGTTACTTGAAAGAAAAAATTTACATTTTCAGATCTTTTTTTTAATAGAATTTCTTAAAAGTGATAATTTTTTTATAATATTAATATCTAATACACGTGTTCGTAAACGTATCAAAGAAATTAACGTCTTTAGAGTTGCAAGAAATCTGTTTTAAATCTCGGTATTATTTTTATGTAATTTTTTTGGCAATAAAAAAAATTTGCAATTTTATATTATTTTTTTATTGTATGCACGATGAAAAGGTGAGGTGGCAGTTTCCTTCCAAATTTATTAAATAAAAGGACTGTGTTTTTTAAATTTTGATTTTTTTATATTTCTGTACATTTTTGTTAAAAAAAAATGTTTTGGTACGAAGTTTTTTTCCATTTTTTTCCGCTTTGAATCTTAAAATATGGCAGTTTTTTAAAACTGAAGTGTATTTCAAATACACAAATCTAAAAGGTATTTTTATCTAGTTTTCATATGTTGTATTTGTTTTTACGACACTATCAAAAATAAGAAATATATAGAACATTCAAAATACTTTGGAAAAATTCCAAATCTCGGTCAGACATCATTAATAAAACAGAGATAAACTACCCTCTCAGGCTGTGTAAACAATGTGTATTTTTTTCCATGAACAATTTTTTAATTAGTTATGTTTTCACATCCGCGGCCGTTTGTCAATTGAATAAAATTTTCAGTGGGTTTTTTAGTAAGGCTGATAGTGTTTATAGATAAATGTTATTGCGGTAAATTAAAAAAAAATTATATTTATGTTTTTCGTCAGTTAGACACATAACAACTAAGTTCGTTGCTTTCAGATTACAATTCTTAATTTTAAAGCTCATTTTGGCTTTAATAAATGTAGTCCGCCGCCCAAATAGATATTGCTATTCTATCCTTCAATAATTATTTATTTTTTTATTTTTTATTTTTATATATTAGCATATAAAATATAATGTTAAATATACATTATGTAATAATTTGTGTACATTCATGTTCAAATCTATTATCTTTGTTATGTTTCGCTCTATTAGAAGAAGACCAAAGAACCATTCGAATGGCTGCTTTACCTAAATATTAAAATGTGTTGAATCAACTCTACCCTACGGTAAATTGAATAACTGTTACATAAGTACAGAATAATAAAATATACGAGTTCGACAAATCCTCGATTTAGTCCAGGCGTCCGAGATACTGGAGACTGGAGCGGTAACAGTGACGGGCGAAGCGGGTCAGAGCGGGAACGTAGTCGGAACCGGAGTGACCGGTCAGCACTTAGCATTAAAGGTCCGGTCCGGTCCCCTTAAGAAGGATTGAATAATTGCTTTCGCAGCATTTAGCCCGGCTGGGAGGAACCCACACGTAGGTACCGCTGTCGTTAAGGGATGGATTGGTCAGCTCTGATTCAAAATGGGACAGCATCCATATTTTTGTAATATTTTTTTTAATAACTAACTTGATGTGAAACAGCTCTGTAAGGTCTTATAATCAGAATTAAGATTATCTGCACCCATGCGTGGAATTTTTTATTATTTTTTTACATTAACTCCACACAGGAGGCTTCGAGGAAAATAATTTCCCTGGGATACTATGTGGAGGGTCTTTTTGAGTTTGAGGAGAGGGAGGAATGAACATTTGTCTTGAAGAGACCCATGTTGTAGGAAAGAGGAAACACAGAGGCTAGCAAATCATTCCACAGCCGAGCTGTTGAACACAAGAACAAGTCGAAGAAACGACCCGAATGAAACAATAATACGAATAGATAATTTTGCCATGTTGAAAATAAGCATGCATCCTACTCGACAAAAAAGCAAATACTAGGTACCTATGCTACAAAAGAAGTCAATAAACATTTAATTTCGTGATGAAAATAATCGGAGCAACAATAAAAAATACATACATATTTGAATAGGATTTTCTTCCTCCCTCTTTCTCATATCTAACGAATAATTTGTCCAACAATTAGCAGTGGTTCTGTAGATAAAAATGTATGCCAACAATAGTAAGTTAAGAAAATAAACACACTCATAAACAGTCACACAAAATAATTTAGAGATTCCCTCAGTATCGCTTTAAGAGTTTCACAATCATTTAGTTCTAGTTAAAATATTAACAACATTTGAAATTGTTTCAGCCGTGTTTAGTGACTATAATGTCCATATCTCAATAGTCAGATAATTTTTAACCCCTTTCTTCCATTCTATTTATTCATGCCAGAGTCAAATAAGCCTCTCACAAGATGGGAATTCTGTGCAGGCACCGTAGATACCTTTATATTAGTACACAACTGCTGATCCTTTGCAAAAAAAACGCAAGTGCGTCATTGTTGAAAGAGAAATTCCCCTATATTAACAAACGTTTTGCAATATTTAGAGCACAAGCTGCAGATGGGATGCTGTCATTGTTCTACCGGTATTTCAACGAAAAATTCTCCGAGGTACTAGCGTTATTGATCCACTCGGCACCAGTGAATAATCGGGAAAAGCGCCACAACGCGCGCCCAATGTTTGTACGCGGTTTACATTCGTTACATGAGAACGCGTCACGTGCGAGAACATGTCGTTTCTACGACTTGCGTTCACACCTTCCTCTTCTCCAAAAGACCATTCACACAACATCCTCTTAGGAGATTATTTTCCTCAGGATAACCTGGAGTTAGTTTAAAAAATCTTCTTTAATTTCTCTTTTCAACCAGCCTCACCAAAAACGCCAAATTGCGAATGCCTTGATTTCATATATTTTACAGCAGTTGTTCTGGGGCATCAAAACATACGGTGTACAACAGCGTTATTCAAAAGTCAATCTTAAAAATATGGTTGATGATTCATCCCTTCTGTAACGTCCTTTGGGGCCTTCGGTGATTAACGGGCAAGTTAGCACATTGCCGGCAGATGGCGGTAGTGCTGCCGCTGGCCCCAGTCAGCCGGGACTCAAACCCGATTTATGGAGATTATGTGCTACCGTGGATGGCAAGTCGTTAGTCGTTAGCTGTTACCCGTTACCCGCTAGCCGTTAGTACTGACCTTCTCAGCCCTTAGCATAAGAAATACAAGGAAAAACGTGTTGTTCTATGTAAATCTACGTTTAAAGACAACAAGTTGAGGGTAGCTTAATCATACCTAATACTCGTACCTAGCTCACAGCAAGTTATAAGTACCTACCCTACAAAGTTATAAGTACATGTACTACTTAGTCCATTTCTCTTCAAATGAAACAATATTATGTTTGAGGGGTATAAATAGTTATAATTGAATTAATCTTTAATAAATTTGGAGAGTGAGTTGTAAAGATATATTTAGCTGAACAACGAAAGAACTTTTCAATTGAAAAGGATAGTGGGATGAAATATTAATAATTTATTTAATTTTCATTTTTCATGCAGAAAAAAGTTTGAGGTTTTCAAAAAATAAACTGTAAAAAGGTATCTACGACTAAGCAAAGGTTAAAAATATAATATCGCATAGATGGTTTGGGCATGTAGAGCGAAAGAACGAAGAAAGGAGAATAAAGATAAAATATGACGCTAAGGTGAATGGTAGTAGTCGAGGATGCCCGAGGAAGACACGGCACTATCAAGTGAATCAGTCGGGCCATGTCAAGAGTCATAATAATAGAAGAGTGTGCATGGGACGATGTATGAATGTGAATGAGGCAAGGAGTGTATGCCAAGTTCGAATTGTTTGGCGGTCCTTCCTCTATGCCTACCCCTGCGGGGATACAACGTGATGGTTTGTTAGTTAATAATATTGTTCTTACTTACCAGTTATCAGTAGAAGTTTCTTATCCATCTCAAATGTTTGATTTTTTTATCAGGAAAATGGCTACCAACCTGAAACAAATCAAAGCAAAAAATATGTTAGTATGTAATTCTTAAGGTACAAAAATGATTTGCAAAATATCTAAAACCAATTTAACATATATGATGGGATTTGGAATTCAATGTGGCCGCTGTTGCCCATGCCCCGTTTTGAAAATGCGTTTCATTGAATACGGATGACATGTAAGGGTCGAATGGTGATTTTAGGCTGGAAAAAAATCACTTTGAGGAATATATTTATCAAAACAAAGACAACTTTTGGCAACATTAATAATTGTATTCTGGACGAAGGGATGGTTTCTTTATGTCTTTGAAAGAATCGCAAAGATGTGATTTTTTTCAAGGTCATTTTGGAGAACAATAATTATTGCATTCAGAGTGAATGAGTGGTTTCTTTAGTGAGATCACAAGTAGGAGATTCTTTCCAGGCCATTTTAGAGAACATTTACAATTGTTTAATTTGAATTTACACATTTATAAACCAATATATGACATATTCCCATGTATTCATGTCTATTTAATTTCAATAAAGTACTTTGATTTTTAGAATATCTTAAGTAGTAGATTATTATTATTATTAGTTTTAGCATTTATATACCAAATATATGACATAATTTATATTGTGAATTTATTTTCAGGCTCGTTTTGGAGAGGCTCGTTTATTTATTTATTTTATTTTACGCCCAGGGGGCTTTTACATAAATAATAAAGGCAGTACATCTTTAAATCGAGAAAAATATAGTATTAATAAATTTACGATAGAAATAATAAGTATATAAATGAAGTAAAAATATAAGCAACAAAAATTTTAATTACAGTGATATAAAATAACAAAATACATAAGTAATATAAAAATACAAAATTTAAGGTAAGGTAATCAATGGTTTACAAAATTGCAACATTAACCATGTCTAAATAACACCTCAGTATGTTTCGCACAGTGCCAAACCGCTGTATCGATGGTACCACCAGTACCTCTCTCTGCAAGTTATAGGAGTTCGGAACTGTCCAATTTATATTTTAAATATTTTAGTTAAGAAAGTTAACTATTTTTTTTATTTTTTCAATTAATTTACTAAGACTTTACATTTAATTACTTTAATAATTGTGTACGGAATAAATGAATGGTTTCTTTAGATAGATCACAATTATGTGATTCTTTCCAGGTCATTTTGGAGAACATTTCCAGTTGCCTAATTAGAATTGACACATTTATAAACCAATATATGACGTATGAATTCCCAATGTATTTATGACTATTTAATTTTAATAAATTACTATAATTTTTAGGATTTCCTGAGTAATAGAAATTACCCATTTATAAATAAATCAGAAATATGACACATAAATTTCCAATGTATCAATATAGAGAATTTCAACTTAAATTTCCAATGTATCAATATAGAGAATTTCAACTTAAATTTCCAATGTATCAATATAGAGAATTTCAACTTAAATTTCCAATGGATCAATATAGAGAATTTCAACTTAAATTTCCAATGTATCAATATAGAGAATTTCAACTTAAATTTCCAATGTATCAATATAGAGAATTTCAACTTAAATTTCCAATGGATCAATATAGAGAATTTCAACTTAAATTTCCAATGTATCAATATAGAGAATTTCAACTTAAATTTCCAATGTATCAATATAGAGAATTTCAACTTAAATTTCCAATGTATCAATATAGAGAATTTCAACTTAAATTTTGAAATGGCTTGTCGTTATTTTACAAGGATCAAAAAACAGAGCACAAGATTTTTTTTTATGCATTAATCCCAAATACAAAATAATCAGAGTGCGCAATTTACACGCGGTCGAAGTGAAACCTTCAGAAAACTAAAGTAGACAAGAGTGGGGAGACTGCGAAGCACCGCACAAAGGGGAGATCGATTAGTTTTTTCTCTTTCTCTCTCATGCTAAATACTACGATGTATGTTTTTGTTTATTTTTAGTGTTGCTCGTTTCCGTTTGATCGAGTTTCAAATCACAACGGTGCTAAAGAAGTTTTCACTTAAAGAAAAGTATTATTTTGTTAGCACACAATATAATAAATAATAGTAATAAAAAAACGCAAAACACAAATCAAAATAACCACAAACTAATGAATACTTTAATTGAACATTAAAAATGAAAACGTTATTATTTATAACGCCCAATTTGCTGAAACGTGTTTGAATATTAGATTGTTATTGTCACACTATAAAGCCGGGGGTAGAATGACCCAGGATGAATTATCCAGCCCGGGCCCACTTGAATATTTGATTGCCTCCGAACAAAACGCGTCCAAGAAATCCAATTATGAAGAACTACTGCGCGATTATTACTGCGACTCCTTTATTGCCCTGTTTATTGTTATAACCGCCCTAGGAGACATCATATTCCATCTCTTTTTAATTTAACGAAAGTGCTAAGTATTTTTACTTTCATTTCGCTATACGATTTGCACCGCAGTTCCATTTTTCAAGATGATAATACAGCCTAAAATATATTCAGAATCCGACGTAAAGCGCCCTACACACGACACTGCATTTAGTGACTGCGGCAGTGACTGCAGAGAGCGTGGAGTTGAGCAAACTAGCGCTGTCTCGTTTGTTAAAGGGCCGCTAGAACGAGACAGCGCTAGTTCACGTCGTTAATATTCCCACATTATTTATCTTCTTCTTCCTTTCTTTGATACGGCAAATTCGACAGTAGGTCCGTCCAATAGACGGGTCGCGAGTCGCAATTTGTTCTTTACTTATGGGCTCTCCACACGACACTGCATGTAGTGACTGCGGCAGTGACTGCAGAGAGCGTGGAGTTGAGCAAACTAGCGCTGTCTCGTTTGTTAAAGGGCCGCTAGAACGAGACAGCGCTAGTTCGCTCAACTCAACCCTCTTTGCAGTCACTGCCGCAGTCACAAACTAGCGCTGTCTCGTTTGTTAAAGGGCCGCTAGAACGAGACAGCGCTAGTTCGCTCAACTCCACCCTCTTTGCAGTCACTGCCGCAGTCACTACATGCAGTGTCGTGTGGAGAGCCCATAAGTAAAGAACAAATTGCGACTCGCGACCCGTCTATTGGACGGACCTATGTACTGCCGAATTTGCCGTATCAAAGAAAGGAAGAAGAAGATAAATAATGTGGGAATATTAACGACGTAAGTGTTTATTTACGTATTAGTTTATTTACGTAAGTGTTTATTTACGACGTAAGCGTTTATTCAAAATACTTAACTCTAAATTTGACTGTTGCGAACTACTGCAACTCATAAACTTACGAATATCGACAGTAACTACACGACAAAATACACTATTCTACTGTAGCATTCATAAGCGGAACTACATTGCCCACTCTCCGATACAACGATTTCACACTATGGGAAATCAGTACTTAGGTGATATTGACATATTTAACATAAACTTGATCTTGTAAAAAACTTATTCCAAAACTATTCCTAAACCTATCTGTTTTTCTGAAAACCTATGAAAACGCTGTATTTTTGTATTTTTATGACTTGTGTGTTTTTTTATCAAATTTTATTTTCATTATTTCTGTATATGTTAAGTAATCTGTCATGAATTATTTGTACTACCAAAATGCAAAAGCCCATTGGGCATTAAATAAATAAATAAAATAAAAAAAGTGAAGAAAGCCTGTAAACAAATATACGCCGCGGCACGGCGTATTGTACGAACGTACGGTCGAATTCACCCTAGCAGGCCTGGAGATTCGACCTTTCTGCCGCGTTCTTTTTAATTAATTCTGAAGAACGTGTTACAAATATTTAGAATGGGTCTCCAAGTTCTCCTCTCGAAGTTATTAATTCATCGTCTAGAAAAATAAAATCTGGTGCTCACCGCTAACTTTATGGTTGAAAACCGGGTTATAAAGTTTTAAAATCGTACGTAAAATATATTAATGGTAATGTACTGTTTTTATTAATCTAAGCTATAAATAACTCGCAGTCCTTGTGCGGCATGGAAATAAAAAAGTTATTATAGTTACGAATTCACTGGAAATGATTAAAATGTGAGTTTTGAGCAAACCTAAAATTATTAGGGTTGTGTACCGCCTTAAACTACACAGTCAAATAATTACGCGAACAATCGTTCTCTTCTTTGATGCTATAACCAAATTTTAAATCACAAATGCATTGGAAAAACCCACCAGAGAATGAAATCAGAGTGTGCAATTCACACGTGGTAGAAGTGAAACCTTCACCACACAATCTTAACCAATAGGAGCCTTGAAAAGTGAGATCATAATCAAAGCAGCCAATGCGGTAAGGTTTCATTCCATCTCATTCTCTCGCAGGCTAAATCTTATAGATGTATGCGTTTGTCTCTTTTTTGGTGTCGTTTCCGTTTCATCGAGTTTCAAATCACAACTGTGCTAAATATGTTTCACTTCAAAAAGGTTTGCTTCAAATACCTACCAGGATCTAACACAGCTTGGGTAACTTTTAATTTTGGAGGCGGGTATGGGTACTGGCGTCGCGGAACCATTGATGGTATGATCTATACCGTTGTCGTAGGTCACTCCAAGTGGTTCGATACGTTTGGTAACTTAGCAGGGGTTCATGGGGAGAGTTTTGTTCAGATCTAGATTCATACGTAGGTCACTCCTGGATATACTGACTCTCAAATTCTACACAAATCTCGTACGCTTTTCCTTCATAGGACTTTCTCTCTTTTTTTTTTTAAATACCCTCCACACAACCAATGAAGACATAGATTGAGAGAAATTATTTTTCTAGGGCCTCCTGTATGGAGTCAAAAAAAAATTCCGTACAAGAGTGATAGACAACAGCCTGAACAATGACGTCCCAAATTTTGGGAAATGCATGAGGATGATGGAATGAGGGAGGAGAAAATCCTGGCAGTTCATGTAATGTCACTAAAAATAGGAAAAGTAATTTCAGCAACGCTTTTCCTTCTGAATGTGTTCAGCAGGGTGCGCTTCTGAATGATCTCACCACAGCGATGAGCGATCTGCATAAATGTAATACATTTGCCCTTGCTGGGTGGAATGGAACCCATATACCACAGCATTCAAATTCCAGAGTCAAGGATCTTCAAGTAGTCACGATTATATGGATATAAGTATGCTAAAAAAATTCATACATCCAGTGGGAATAAATATATTTCACAATACAGTAAAACGACACATGTAAAGTAAAAATACACAGTCCAATAGTTAAAGGTCAAAGGATGTAAAATTAACCATAAACTTTCTCTTTAAGTATGTAAATCTTTTTTTTTTCAAATGAAGGCAAACATTCCCGGGTTTCAAATAACCTGGCAATATTTGAAAATTAACCACCATGCGGAAAATGTAGCTTGTGTCGGAATGGAGAACTTGAGAAATTTAACTCACGACGCCTGGGTGGGACCAAAACGTGACACCAACTCTGCCACTGACGGGTAAAACTATTTTTAACGAAACTGTTATTTTCACAAATTCCTACGTAGACTTATGGTTTCCTTTGCGGCTTTTGGAAGGCTATTAAAAAGTTTTAAATTTTTAAAAATACGTCGTTTGGTGAACGTAATTTTAGTTTTGGAAAGCCTAAAATCACCTTTCTTCTCAAAGGAAAATAATTTATTATTGTGAGCATGGTACATAATGTTATCTTTTTATTTTCAGGGAGAATGTTATTTTTAAGCTCGTAAATCATTGTTAACGTATTATATATGATATCAATCAAATAAATTCGAAATGCTGTGTTAATTTGGGAGGCGGGAATGGGTACCGCCGCCCCGGGAACCTTAATTGGAAAACCAACACCTCTGCCATAGGTCACCCCAAGTGGTTCGCTACGTTTGGTGATTTAGCAGGGGTGCCCGGGTTCACGGGGTGAGGTTTGTCTAGGTCTTGGAGGCGGATGACCAGGACATACTGAACCACATACCCACCCCTCAAAACCTTTCCTTCTCAGAACTCTCCTCTCCTTCCTTTCCTTAAAAAAAACCCTCCACACAACATCCCCAAAGATGACATAGGCCCCGAGGGAAATTATTTTCCTCAGGGCCTCCTGTGTGGAGCTCATGTAAAAAAAAAATATATATTGTTCAGGAATTTTTTTTTTTTTTAAATCATATCTCCTGTTTTTGTAGACGTGTAATCATGATTTTTTTTATTATAAAATAACATTAAAGAGATACTAATAATCTTTTGTAAATTTATTTGATAATAGTATTTAATTAATTTTAATTTTTCAGGAAAATAATCATCTTTAAATGCACGTCGTAAAAGACGCACTTATTTTCCTAGAAATATTTCAACAACGTCGATCGAAAGAGAAAAGAAATGGAAAAAATTACACATTTAACTTATTTTTGGATTTATTGCCCTTTACAGCATTTCAAATTTCCGTTATCGACATGCTGTTTAATTGTCAATATATTTGAATCTTTTACATACAACTATAACTCTAATAAAAATACTACAAACAAAAATCATCCTCATTCCTCCTATTGAGTAACCTGTAATTTATTATTTTTGACTTCGTTACGTAAGAATATAATTTAAATTCGGAGTTCCAACAGAATAGTACGAGTGTATGGGGTGTTTTTTGTTGAGATCCACGTTTTTTTTTATCCACTGGCAGAACCGAGACAAGTTATTTTGGAGCCTGGGGCACCCTCTACAAACTCATCCCTGACAACAAGTGACAATCTTTTTTTTTCACTTTAGATAACGAGAAAAATGCTGTTTTATCCTCACCGCATAATGGACGAGTTTTATGCTACACAAATGCATCAATGTAGATACATATGATCAATGCGTATCTTAGTCCAATAAAAACACCTCCATGATCTTGTTTTAAAAGTTATTTCTTCTTTTAAGATAAGTTTTGGTCAGCTGACCAGTCAAAACAATTTTTTTACTTTATATTTTTCCACCTATTTAGTTCATAACACTAATGAATCATAATAATTAGTCTATGGTTAGTTCTTACATTGCTTTAGTTGTCTATGGGATCTTCGGGTCACATGGTCTCGTTTCCGAGATGTGCCGAAGGTAATCGAAGGTAGATGTGCAAAGTCATTATAATCCTAGAGCCCCGCAGACAAAACCTAGCTTCCAGTTAGAAGGACATTCGAACTATAATAATTATAAATTATGATAAGTCAATAAACAGAAACTGTGATTTAAGAACTTAAGTCTGTCAATAAGCATCCTGTGGTACTGGAGAATAGTACCTACATATAATAAATGTCCCTGGTGAGGACATAAGAGGCATTACAATAACATAAGCTCTAAAAAACCATTTAAAATGACGTCCAACAATTTTATTGTTAAAAATGTGCATTTTATTAACCACTTCTCGGGCGATTTATGTTACATTCTGTAATGATGTATTTTTATGTACAGAACATATATAAAGAAACATAAAATAGTCTTTGACATAATCAATAATCGCCCTCTGTTATTTTTTTTACTGCATAAATAAATAATACATAACATAACACGAATAATCTTTGACATAAAAGCAACATCCATAAAACGTCAATTTCCCTGTGATATTTAATATTTAACAGAGTGCCTCCTCACATTATCGAAAAAACACCACGGAGCTGTGGAAGCGCGGAAGATGTAATAACCGAATAACCGGATTCGTGTTCCCGTATCGTGTCAAGTCCCAATAACTAAATGCTGCATGCTCGGGCCGTATCAAGTATCAGGGACCAGGGTATCAGGGTATCATGTGCGAGGAACCTGACAAAATTGAGCAATGCAATCAGACACAGTGACGGAATGAATGGCCTAGGCAAATTAGCTACTAAACCCGCTGCACGAACCCGCTGATATATGCTACCCGGGCACGCTAGGATGAAATGTGATTTTATTTGTCGATTTCTTTATTATGTTCGAAGCGTGTGGCATGCTTGAGGAAATCAATCGTTTTTTTATATAATTTTATGGATCGCCATTTACTACGTCGCGTCGTCAGTAAGAATAGAATCGTTTTCAACCTGTTAAGGAACATTAGGTTGACTGACAAGGACATGAAAAATACACGCACTATTCTTGTAACTATTATTAGATCTTTATAAGATTCAACTGCCGTAAGACCTTGGAATATGTAAATCCAGATCAATTTTTATGTAGTTGGGAATGACTCGCTCTTACATAATGGCGTATTTTTTTAAAGAATACAGAATTTACAGAATATTCACTATTCACTTTTAAGTGAATATTAAAATATGGTACATATGGTAATTAATTTATGGGTGTTCAGTGATCAGATGTAATAGAAAATAGTTTATGTCTTTATTAATCATAAATTATCTTGTGGCATCATTTTACATCAATGAAAATATAATTTATTCAATTTATTTTATAATTACTTTTGAAGGATGTACCCATCAATGTAATATATAATCGAAGAAGAAGACAATGCTAATACACAGAAAAAAATATAAGGGTCGCAACTAGGACTCGAACCCATATTTTCTTGACCTTCTTTTTCAGAATTGGCCATGTTAACCTCAACTAATTTACTCCATTTTTTGGCAGAGAAGAGATATTACAACAACAGTATGACAAGATATTCTGGGTTCGAGTCCCAATTGCGACCGTTACCTATTTATTTTTCCGTATCTTGTTCTGTTTCATGTTCCATTTAGATTTATTAGTATTATCTTCTTCATCAATAAAATCATCATCTATGTGTAATCAATATTTTTGTAAAAAAAATATCGACATGTTTCAGAGCCAAAGGTTCCTCCATCAGTATACAGAAAATAAAATTATAAAATACTAATAAATTCTTTATTCTTAAAATGTATTGATATATTTATTTTCATTTAAATAATTCATTGTCCATACGCGTTTATGACCGGTGCATGCAATAAAAGTGTGGATTCACTGAAGCGACAGAAAAGATTAGAAATTTTTAATTTCTGGATGTTCTGACGCATGATGACAATTCATCAGACAAATCGAGTGACAATTGAAGAGGTCTTTATGGAAAGATTCAAAGACACGTTAGCAGAATCAAAAAGCTCACACTATAAAACAATGGCGATGAGTGAATAGGAAATCTGAAGCAATTGCAGCAATATAAGTTGAAGGCAGAAGACCAATTTTATTTGACTGAATGAACTAAAAGAAAGCCTGAGCATAATATCTATTTCGAAAGATGCAATACACATGATGATATTGACCCTTCAACTTGAGCGTACCTGAAGATGAATCTTCTATACATTTACACGACTGTAACATCCTTTTAAATCCTCACACGCAAAAGCACACTTAATCCGATGGCTATTTGGCGTTACCTGTCGAACCACTCCGCGCAGTAGACGTTGTTAATTCTTCTCAGCGCGTCGTCCCCATCCGAATTAACACGATATAACCCTCCACCAGCCTTACGACACCTAAGAGGGCTATAGTCATAACCCCACCCCTCCCCCCCGTAGAGGGGTGGTTCCTTCACTACTCTCTTCGATATATATATATGTGTTAGTATCATCAAAGATATTTGGTCTTAATTATATTTAAAAAAGAGTTCAATAAATTAATTCGGAAGATAGTGTACAATGTGTGTGCCGCTGAAACTCAGAAACGAGTCCCGGTACGATCAAGGGAATTATACGTTGTCGTAGCCCTCTGTTCCCCATCCATGAAGAAGGTTCTCGCTTTTACCTAAAGGGCGTGCTTTTGAAGATATAAGGGCTGGAGTTTCGCCCTCTATACATTTCTAGAACAGTCCAGAACGTTCGAGAGTATTCTAGAGCATTCCACAATATTCCAAAATATCCCAGAACGTTTAAAAGTGTTGTGGAATGTTCGGGAATATTCTGGAACGTTTGGGAACATCCCATAACATCCTAAATAATTGTGGAACATTTCAGAACACTCTCGAATATTGTGGAATGTTCCGGAAAATTGTGGATCATTTGAAGCTTTTGCTGAAGGTATAGAAAGCAAGCGTCGTGGATTAGAACGTCAGTTCAATCTCATATCAACTCCTTGATTATTACTCCTTGATACTCCTTGATAAGCTAGTATTTCAATAAAAGGGTTACAACTGCACGAAGTCAATGGTAACTGTGGCATCCACATTCGGGGAATTTTATGAGGCTGAAGAAATGTGGGAGGTAAATATGAAGCGTGAGGTGGAGGTTGAGTTAAGTACCTTGCCATTCAGATCTGGTGACTAACATTATTGAAGCCATTTCAGGTAATGCAACGCTTTGATTCTGAATGAAGCTGTATTACTATTACGGCAAACATGTGCATTGTTTTTAACATGAGTCCTCTGCGTGCAAAATTGAATCTTCATTAATACCTAGCAACAGCTCCACCCCTACCATAATAATACATTGTTCCCATCCATATTTCAAAACTGTCAAATCAGTATCTATACATTTGCCCTGAAGAAGGAACGTTCGTTCTGAAACCGGTCGGATTTACTCAAATGTAAAAGTGGTTCAAACAAAGTTAAATTGTTTCATTTAAATAAATAATATTTGAAGTAACGTTATTATAGTTAGGTTGTGTCTTACGTTTGAAAGATACCTACATACATTGCAAAAAACCACAATATTTTTACCCTAGAATACCTTCGTTCTTTGGATGTTCGCATTTCTTTCTCCCGGGAAATGGTTTAGCCACGTGGACACAATTTAGAAGTCTACAAACACCTTGAATACGGGGATTATTCGTGGAAATAAATCTCTGGCAGTAACGCGTGAGGCAAGCAGCGGCGCGGGGGCCGCGGGGCGGGGGCAGGGCCAGACGGCCCCCCAGGGGCAGATTGTCTCCGAGAGCGGGGCAACCCCCAAAATTAAGGAACCCCACATTTCAGGAGCCCCGGAGCCCGCCGGGACCTCCATCTAATCCACGGACATGGACGCCTAAGCATTTGTGACGAGAACCGGAAAGGAAAATTATGTATAATGTAGTCCAGATACGAATTATGGCACAGGGGTCAGTGAGGGAAACGCCTTTTCAGCGGTACCCATCACCAGGAGAGCATCGTAAAAGTAAATTAGAATTGGCCTAATGTATTTTTAAAGAGAACGGATTGTACAAGTGGCGTGTAACCGGATGCATAATGTTTAATACGTTCCAGAGATTGATAATTACATAACACGATGTGCGAAAAAACAAAACGGAATTTTGAATGATTGAAAAGCAGTTATTTTGTTAAATTTTGTTATGTTGTTTTATTTTCCAGCTGCAATCTTAACATAGAAATCTAATTGCACTATTTTATTTATTAAATAGAAACAAACAGAACATTGATTAGAATAGTGAGAAAATGTACAGCTATTTAGGTAATACTTCATGGTGGGTACCTATGATATGTTGCTTTGTAGTGTCTTATTTATGGTATGTATATTTAGTAATTACCGGGTTATTATTTTGAAGCGTTGAAAGGTCTCGAACGGTGAGCTATGGCATCATGCAATTGTGAAAGGTAGGCAAATAAAACTATTTTCATCTCTCATAATTATTTTTACCACGAGCCGAAGAGCTTTGAAATATCCATTACTAGCTGAAGTCACCGGCGATGCCCGGGCTTTACACAGAGTTTTCGAAATCAAATGTAGACAGTGACCTTCCTTTGCATGCAAATCAAATCCACACCGCCCGCTTGCCAGTCCGCTCGTCCACCACATACAGACATTCTGCTTTGTATATTATACATTTCAACCAATTTACACAAAACCTGGACAAATTATGTACTTAAATTCTACTGTAACTTCAGTACTAACTTTATTTATCTTCTTGAAACCGAAACAAAAAATCAACTAACTTTTTTGTGTCATTTTGTTACTACAATATTTTCAAAGATACGTTACCTATATTTTTAAACTTTCTCTTTGAAATTTACATTTTTTACTTGTAGCGCCAACTTATTGTTGTAATTTAGCACTTTCGTTAATATTACCCACGCACAGGCAGTGCCTCAGCGGGCTCCCATTATCTACTTTTTTCTTATATATTTTTTTTTACTTTTTTACATTATTTTTATCTTGTGGTATGTTTTATATATATAGAAAATATGTAAAAAAAACTTTTAAAATATATGTATAATGGGAAAAAATAAAGGAGAAAAAAAAATCTTCCTCATGAATCACTTTATCTATAAAATCCGTTCAGTAGTTTTTGAGTTGACAGACGCGGTGGAGGACTTTAATTTATAATATGTAGAGATACTGTCAAAAATAAGACAAGGAACTCGGCTAGTAAAGCTATATACAAAAATAGAATAATTTTTTTTTTTAAGAAAATTGTAAATCTCTATAGAATCAATTTATTTTCGTTGTATTTAATCAATTTGAAAATCAACCCCCAACGCTGAAATTTAATTAAGCCCATTGTGGATACAATAAATGCCTAGAGATCGGATCAATCTTTCGTTACCAAACACAACATTCTACTCCGCGAAACATCCAGTCTTCGGCAATCAGTACTATCAGGGCAGCAGGAACTGAGGGTTGGCTGTGGTTGAGAGATTCGGGAGTAGGTTTTGCGAAGGGGTTGGAAAGGGTGGTAGCCTGCACCACCGTAATGTAAAATTAAAGTCGTAAAATAATAAAAGGAGCCGCATCCATCTCGCTACTCCCCTGGCGGCCAGTGTAATGATAAAACCATTTTATAACTCAAATTAAGCTTTGTTTTCGAAGGAATTATATTATGAAAGCCACAGATTATTTCAGGGGTGGCGCAAGTAATCATTTGATTCCGTGTTCATAAATATTAATGTTTTTATAATTATGTTTTCTAATAACATAATAATAATAATAATGAGCCTTTTTATTCTGGACTTCTGTTAGGTATGTATTAGACATGATCTTATTTGTTATAGTATATCCCGAAGCTCAGTTTGCCTCTTGGCATAGGCCTCCTCTAACATTTTCCATTGGGACCTGTCATGCGCTACTCTTCTCCATTGATGTCCAGCAGTGAGTTTTAGGTCATCTTCCCATCTCATGTGTTGACGTCCTCTACTTCTCTTGCCATCTCTGGGATACCAGTCAGTGACATTTTTGCACCATTTCTCTTGTGGATCGCGTATCATGTGTCCTGTCCATCTCCACTTTTGTTGGTCTATTCGGGTAACTACATCGGCAACTTTAGTTTTCTCCCTTATTGTGCTACCTCTCACTCTGTCCTGTTTCCTTGTTCCTGTCAAACTTCTCTCCATGGCTCTCTGGCAGCGTTCCAACTTTTCTCTGTGGCGTTTGGTGAGTGCCCAAGTTTCACATCCATAGGTGATGACTGGAAGTATACACGTGTTGAAGACTTTCCTTTTTATTTGCATACTTAGCTCCTTAGATTTCAAGACTTCTTTCAAAGACCAGTATTTCTTCCATCCATTTGCTACTCTTCTCTCGATTTCTTTAGTGGTTTGATCTTTTGCTCAGATGTAAATACCAAATAATTTTCAATTAAAAGCTAATAATTGGCGGCGGATGTTTTTGCCTACCAACTGCGTGGCGGGCCGGATCGGGAAGACTGGTTGAGGAAGACCTGACCTTCCACTGCAGTGCAAAGTATGGATTCATACGTCCGTCACTCCCCTCATACATTTTTCCTTCTCATAACTTTAACTACTTCTTTCCATAAATATACCCTCAAAAGATGACACGGGCACCGAGGGATTTTTTTCTTTAGGGCCTCCTATGTGGAGCTAATTTAAAAAAAAACACATAATGTTGTGATGTGTTTTTTACGTACGTATGCTGGGAAATAAAGTATCAATCGTAGTCTAGGAAAGTTAAACGCTTCAAAACAAAATAAGGAAATACAGGCCTGGTTATGGTGTGCTACTTGAAAACGTTGATCCAGAATTATTTATGTGTAGTAATTACCAAGGAAAGTAGGAGAAGTAGACACAAGGTCATAAAGTGACTCAAAAATCCAGAAAAAACAATACACACAATACTTCAAATATGCAAAAAAACAGAGTGTGCCATTCACACGTAGTAGAAACGAAACCTTCAAAAAACTAAAGTAGACAAGAATGGGAAAGCTACGAAGCACCGTACAGATAAGTAACTATTATACAATCTCATTTTTTCGCGGTCTAAATCCTATAAATGTACGTGTTTGTCTCTTTTTAGTGTCGCTATTATTCGTTTCATCGAGTTTAAAATCACAACGGTGCTAAAGTAGTTTTAACTTCAAAAAACCTGTGTAAGATTGCAGGAAACCACTGATGAATAAGATTAATTTATACCTGTCAAGAAATGATATAAATACATCTGTAAGTGGTACAACCACAGTTGATGATAATACCTTCGGAGGGCGAAACAGCTGTCACGCGTAATAATAATTACATAGCACGTATAATTACATAGGGGGCGAAACAGCTGTCACGCGTAATAATAATTACGTAACTTGTTTGTAATAAACTCTTTTTATGGATTAAATAATAATATTATTGAATACATAAAAGAAATAAAAATTTAACGTAAAGCATCTTGTAGAGAAAAATTATTTAATTTTTTTAAATTTATATCTCAAAAAATCATATTTTATATGAAATTCGTTACAAAACCATTTTTTAAAGTATAATTTTTCTGATAAATTTCCGACCAAAACGGTTTCACACTACTACGGCTATCTTCTAAATAGTTCAATCAAAAGATGTCTTCTACGAACCTACTACTAAGTCTACCCTTTGCAAGTATTGAGAAAACATTTTTATAACTACAAACAGTATTATTTATTAAAGAATAATTTATTATAATTTAACAGCGATCCCCCCCTGGTTCACCACGAATAATAACACGGCCATAAAGAAGCCATTGAGAAAAACACGGAAGGGTTGAAAGAAAGAAACCACTGAAAACATCACGTAGAACTAGTTTAATTCGTTCATCCCCTTTATTCGTGGCCTGCATTAAACATTAAGTCGAATGTCTGATTTATAATTTATAATGCCACGATATTATTATCAGTAATCTTAATCACCAAATAAATATTCATAAATAAATAGATCTTAGCTACAACTTGACGCGCTTTGTTTTGCAGTCGGTAAGTAAAGGTTTATTTTGTATAATTGTTTACACATTGTAGTTACAGCGCATAAATAAATATTAAAAAAAAAAACAATATTATTACATATATATATATGTATCATATCTAAATATGTAAAATTTAATGTAGTTTCTCTTATAAGTGTACCTTGTATTATAAGTTCACCCTTCTAAACGCATAACTTCATCTCTTTATAATGTAAATCGTATTGTAATTCCTCCAACTTATTATCAGGTATCTGGTCTACACTTTTCAATACTACTAACTTACATACTCATCTCATACACTGTAAATCTGAATATATTATATGTTACCAGGTTAATTCAGCAAATCCAAATATAATATATGCTATCAGTTTCTTTTTCTATTTTGTTGTTATGTAATGTATAATATGAACTAAACCTGTCAATTTGTCTGTCCTGGAACGGGAAACTTTCTTAGTTGGACAGGCAACGCTTCCTAATATGTAATTTGTACTTTATTTTGTATCTATCTATAGTAAATAAATAAATAAAAATAATTTAAAAAAATAGTGTTAGAGTTTAAACAAATACTTCTTCAATAATCGCAAATTCACTTTGTGGCGTCATTTTTAATTAAATGAAAAGAAATCACTTTGTATATATCGCAAAAAAATCGTAATATCAGGCCGATCATGACGCGCCTGAGCTTGGACCAATGCGCCTGAGGCACCACGATCTCCCGCTAGTAGGGTTCCCAGATCAAAAAATCAAAATCCCGGAGAAAATTCCTGACATTTGATAAAAATTCCGGACTTTATTGTAAATATAATAATATGAATGTAGTTATGCATCGTGTCATGTCAAAAGCCGCGTTTCAGTTATATGTATGAAAAAATTCACAGTATTTTTTTAAATGCTGTTTACGATAATGCCCGCGAGATTTTTGCTCTATTTGTCGCTGTAAATGTTAGCGCTCTCATCTAACATTCCAGAGCATTGCAGAGCCTTAAAAAATATGACTTGCGAAATGTTCTACAAAACTATTATTAAAGATTCGGAAGTGTTGAACAATATTTCCGGGAGCATTAAATATCAGAAGTGATGTTTTTACTCTGATTTATAATAAAAATAATTGTGTTTATTTAATTTTTTAATTTAATTGTAGAAATTCCGGACTGTTTAGAATTCCCCCCGCATTCCGGACAAACATCAATATTTCCGGACTTGTCCGGAAAATTCCGGACGTATGGCAACCCTACCCGCTAGGCACTTCACGTAGTAGCATCATGATCTGCCTGTACACCATTTATATAAATAATTAAAATTTTCAACATGTTTCAAAACCAATAGTTTCTTCATTAGGAAATAATAAAAAAATATCAAAAGTAAAATAAGTATAGACAAATAAATACCTTTAGCCAAAACATATAACAAAAAGTGGTGATTAATTAGTTAAAAGTATCAAAAAGAATAAAATTATAGTATATTATAGCTATTAAAAAACTTTTATAAAATAACACAAATAATGTGTTTTATGATATCTTTAACTAATCAATCAATTATCACTCTCTGTATTGTTTTTCGTCTATACTTGTTCTTCTTTGTTGTAAATTTGCATTTTATCCTTACGAAGAAACTATTGGATTTGAAACATGTTGATAATTTTGATGTGATGGTGTATGCAAATTTATTTGTTTACATTTAATCGGCAAACAAATCGTTTCTTTATTCATTAGTTACTTATTTAGCCGACTGCAAAGTTAAGTACGTCAAACTGTACTTGATTGATCAACGGAATCAATCTTTCGAATAGACCCTCCATTGATATACTTGGTGTAACTCTAAGTGAACAGCTCAGATATGGGGGCTCCATCGAAGCTAGAGTTAAGTCAGCTTTTCAAAAACTGGGCGTACTGTACAGGGCCGACAGATACTTTAATAGTACATTACTGCTAACCCTGCACAAATCACAAGTGCGGGCCGACAGATACTTTAATAGTACATTACTGCTAACCCTGCACAAATCACAAGTGCGCCCCACGGTTGAATTTGGAAGCCAACTCTAAGTCCCAAAATACCAGAAAAAAACCCCCACAGACACGGGCGGTCCGTTTGATAGATTGTCCTAACTCAACAAACGGATTGCAATCTTTAGAGCACAAGCGTGGGGTGGGAATGCTATCCTTGTTCCACCGGTTTTTCAATAGAAGATGCTCCGAGGAACTAGCGTCATTGATCCCTTCGGCATCATAGACGAAAAAACGCCAAACGCGTGCCCAACATATGTACACGGTTGACATTTGTTACACGAGAACGGGTCGCTTCTTCGAGTCGTTCTTGTATTCAACAGCTCGGCTGTGGAACGATTTGCCGTCCTGTGTGTTTCCTCCTTCCTACAACATGGATCTCTTCAAGACTAATGTTCATTCCTTCCTCTCCTCAAAAAGACCTTTCACACAGCATCTCAGATGACATAGGCCCTGAGGGAAATTATTTTCCTTAGGGCCTCCATGGAGTTAATGTAAAAAAAAAAAAAATTAAAAAGGAATAGGACTAGGTACCTACCAACTTTTTCGTTGTTTTAATGTGTTGCCAAAGGGTTCCAATAAGAAATTAGAACCATGAAGCAAATTTCTGTTTGTCTAATGAAGCAAATTCTCAAAAAATAAGGTTACCATCAGATTTATAAAAAAAATTCTTTACAGAAATTTTTGGTTAACGTAATTTGTTTTCAATGTATTTTCTATCACGTGCTATGAAGCTATGAAATATCAATTTAAAAAAATCAGAAAATATTGGATAATGTGCGTTCTACGTTTTTTTACACATTCAATCGGAAAAAAAGGTTTAAAAAATTATTTTAATTTACTGATATTTATGACTGAATTTAAAAGACGAGTGGAGCACCTGGCAACCTGGTTATTTATAAATCCAAGAATTTACCATGGCCGTATTAAAGTTAAGTAACGGATTGAAAAGCTCGGGGATTTAAGTTCAGCTTGAAGGCTTCAAATAATACGAACATAATTATGTAAGTGCACTTTGTTAACATTAAAAATTAACCGTACAAAATTCTCTCGGAACAAAAGGGAAGGAAGAATAAAGTTTGGAGTAATTTGTGAAGCTCTCGCAACTCGATGCCAGCGGGAATAATGGAATTACAAGAAAATAACCCAGCCGCTTTGAACTGAATATAAAATAAAATTATCGTTCTACGTGAACACTGATGAAGATATTACATGTAATGTTAGATAATTCGATTGAGTTGGTTGTGAAGGATTCAGTTTCTTTGTGGCGGATTTACTGCACTGCCAATCGTTGTTTGTTAATGTCATTATTGTAGAAATGCGGGCTAGCAAATTATTGAAATAAATATTCGACGGCCGCCATAATCGATGGGTATGGCACTCGACTAACAATCCGGGGGTCGCGGGTACAAACAATAGCAATATTTTATTGCATTGATTTGTGTTCTTTCACTATTAAATCATTAACCCATCTGCTTGGTTCAATATATTCGCACCTCACAACCCAGAAGCCTCAGTTTCGCGCGAAAAATCACAAACCGTCACTTTGGATCGAGATTGTAAAATATCTATGCAAGATAGCTTTCATATTTCCAAGATAATAAGAAGCATTATTTTGTTCTCCTTCTGGTTAAAAGAAAAATACAAATGTTTGCATGAGAGGAAGAGAGATATATAGCTTTTAAAATGTAAGGTCGCTCGGGATGCTTTTTGGTCCTATGAAAGTGTAACGCGATTACGTGTTTTGGGATGTATTTATTCCTAAACAAGCAGACGGGTTAATATTAAAATAAGGTATATTTGTGCCACTTTCAGAGTTGAAGATAGTCTCAGTATCGCCTTGATGTAAGGCCACCATTCAGAATTGAAATGTTGTTTGAAATGGCTTTAGTAGTGTGCTTGGTGACCAGATCTGAAAAGCCATGTAATTCTCCACCTTCCTCTTTCCCATCTCTTTCCCCTTCCCTTTACCTTCAACATCACAACACACCTCAATCGGGAATGCCATAATCTGGGTTTTGATTGGGAACGGTTTGGACTCCTATGCAGTATTCACATAAAAAATTGACACAATGCAAAATGACTTATTCTTTTAATTGGAGATGAATTCATCTACCGAAAGTGTCTGTTTTATAATTTAATCGGTATATAGAAAAAAACTATACTAAATACAAAATTGACTTATACACACGAACATAACATTTATGAAAACGTCGCAAATACACAAACACTAAACAAGACAACATAATAAATTGTACACTAATTCAACAAAAACAAGGCTAAAAGTGGTAAGAGAAGTATGAGCCTTTAGGATACATTTACAATCTCCTCCCCCACAGCCTGAATAAATAAATTTACAAAAAACTATGCTCGATCTTAAGATAAGCGAACAAAATTATAATGTACTTTAATGTAGAGTATTTTTTAGGATAAAATATTATGTACTATTGTTATTGTATTTTATGACTTTATGTCCGGGTTATATCGTCCCCTAGGAAAAACTACACCCTTCCACACAATTTTCCACAAATGATCGTCTAGTCAATCCACGCAATGCAGTTGTACTGTATAAGTATAATAAATACAAAACAATACAAAAATAACATGTCAACCTACCAGAGACCAAATGGGAAAATAATTCACCGACTCCAGATATTTTCATATCAGAGGGTTCGGCTCGGTAGAACTTCTTCAAAAAATATACAAACTTATATAAAATTACTATTTTACATAGCTTTATTTATTTGGTTAGTTAGAAAACGAAATAATTAGGTATATTTCTTTAACTATAATAAATTAAAAATATCATAAAACAACTATTTTTGGTTAAGTTCAGATTGTGACAGTGATTGCCGCACAAGAATCTCAACTGCTCCCGTCTGGAGCCAGTGAGACTATGGCATCCCCAATTGGGGTATGTTGTGAGGCTGAAGGTAGTGGGGAGGGGAAGGAGGTGGGGAAGAGGAAGGTTGGGAAGTACCTGGCTATTCAGATCTGGTCACCAAACACGGCTAAAGCCATTTTCAAGCAACGTTTCAATTCTGAATGGTGGTCTTACACCAGGGCGATACTGATAGTATCTTCCACTCTGGAACATGCCGCAAATATACTATATATTATTTTTAATTGAAATTGTGAAATAACACAAATTAATCAAATAAAATTTATTTGCGCATGCCGGGTTCGAACCCGCGACCTCCGGATTGTGAGTCAAGAGTCTTACCCACTGGACTACGGAGGTCGTCAGGGAAAGCTTATACTAATTTGACAGTTTCGAACAATGTTTTATTATGGTAGGGGATATTATACATATATATATTTTTTTTTATAATGGATAACCACAAAGTAATAGCTACATTCAAAAATATAATTTTTTCTATCTTTAGTCGTAGTTTCGACTGCGTAGAACTTTTTATAATGGATTCGTTCTTCAGTTTATTATTCTTTAACCAACAAACCTTTTTCTTTTCTTCTGTCTGTCCATTCTTATTTTAGATGTTTCATCATTCAGTTTATTGCGGTGACGTTATGATGATTCTAAAGCTACAAAGCTATTTATTTGTCAAATGGTCCAGTTTTTCCATTCATTCTCAATGTTGTAGAGCTATTTTTCGGATATTCCTGGTAGATACCCTAGCAACGTCAATGTCTATCTGTGATTAAGTCTAGGCACTAACTACCGGTCAACTATTTAATCTTTATTTTTGGGTGGGTGGCGTTTCAGTATACACTAAGTTGAAGATTGAATGACCAATACATAGTATCAAAAATTTTTATAAATTTTTGAGTAGTGGATTTGTAATAAATTAATAAAATCCACTTCTTCATATTTGAAGATTCAATTTATCACATCTATTTAATTAAAAGAAAATAATTAACTTTATTTAAACCACTAGTTAAATTTAAAAAAATGATTGATTGACTGATACCTCGATTTTGTTAAAATTTCTATAAGTCTTTGTTTTATAAATACGAATGCATAAATATTTACAAAAATACTATCTAATAAATTACGTTAAATATCCACCGTGTAATATTATATTTGTCTAATCTTATATTTTGTACTAATTTTCAGTACCTACAATATATGCTGATGAAGGAACCGTTGCCGTTGGTTCTAAAACATGACGATAATTTTTATTAAAATAGTTTTGAAAGATTTATTTATTATTTTATTACATTTTTCGTTATTGATTGATTTTCTGTGCTTGCTAAACTAGTTTGTGTCGTGCTGGAACAAATAGTCTTCGACTTTATTTTATGTAAGATAAAAATAAAAATTAACATGCATTTTATTATATTAATTATTAAATACACGAATGACGTTCTACAAGATTAAAATTAAACATATATAAAACATAATAATTAATGATTCAGGAATAATGATTAAAACTTAACTCACATACGTATTATGAGAAATCATGAATAATGTTACTTAAATTATACATTAAAAATGGTGTTTACATATTTTTCTTTGTCTAATATTCAAAAAAACAATCTCATAAAAAAAATATTGATAAAAATATAATTTACGCGTTATATTACATCCAATGATTTTAAATAATTAAATGGCTATCTATCTAATTTAATTGAAAAGTGGTATAATAAGCTAATTATTTTCATTCATTACACGCTTCACTATAGAATCACAGATAAAAGCGCGCTGTTTGCTCGTACTAGGGAATGCTTTTAAAGTGCAGATGTTCTACGCCCATCAAGTAATTCTAATAAATACCTCTTACATTTAGCCAAATTAGATATTCCGATTCGCTTTTCATCCTGCTTCAGAAGCGTTAATTATTTTTTGTTCCCAACTTGAATGGAGTCTGGAACAATGGAGCCACCCCCGGCGGCCGGGAGAAGATGGCTACCTTTATAACAAAATAATTTGTTGCTTTCCAATGGCGGTCACTTCGGAGTAAGAACAAAAGATTCAGAGGCTGCATGTAATGAAGACGAAGGAACGAGATGGCTTTGGGGGAAGCCGAGTGACGAAAGAGGGAACCGTTGTTTCGCTAAGTCGCGAAGGCGAGAATCTTTTATGTGCAGATATTGATTTATTTAGAAAGGGAATACTCACAATGAATCCGGGCTTTGTGATTAATACCCAGGCGCCTAAGAGCCTTTCAATTGATTAAAGATTTCAACTAAGAAATGTTTTGACTTAATGCAAGTACTCGATGTATATATTTAACAAGGGGTAATTCGTCAATAGTAACAAGACTTAAATTTTATTGTATTTATTATTATATGTCATATTTTTAACTTATTCTCTCTTATTATTCCATTCTATGTATGTATGTATTGTTATTTTGTCCATTTTTGTATTATTTAAAAATTTGGAATGTATTACATTACACTACCCTTGCATGCATATTGGAATAAACAATTATTATTGACTAGTTGGTCCCGGCATGCGTTGCTATGCCATTTAATAAAGAAATTGTTTCTCCCTGAGTGTCCTTTCCCATTCGTCCCGTTCCCTTTCCACCTCCTCTTTTTTTCTCCTGTTCCCACTCCGTCACCTCCACCTTCCCTCTCCCCACTCCACTCCCCACCCCCTTCCACCGTCCCGCGAACCCCCCTCCCGAGCTCTTCTCCCCCCTCCCAGGTCCCTCTCTCCCCTCCCAAGTTCCCCTCCCCCTCCCTGGTTCCCCTCCCTCATCTCTCCCTCCCTCCCGCTTTCCATAGCAATAGCCGCATCCTCGCGTGCCGCCAATAGCAATTTTTTTTTATATAAATTTCATAATGCCAGATCTCACCGAAAGTTTTGTAAAAACCTTGTCCCGACAATAAAATAAAACAAGAATTATCTAATTTGGTGCAGTCGTTCGAAAGTTATGCGCTTAGCAACACATTCAGAGATTCATTTTTATATTATAGATATTATTATCATTAATAAATAAATAAGGATATGTACATTTTTTTATTATAACTTTACCAATTTTCAACATAATTATATACTAGTATGATGTGTTTACACTAAACTTCACTCAAAGGAACTATCCTCCATTAGTTACCATGAAACAGGCAGCCGCCTAGTACGGTGATTTAATGTATGTAAATGTCTAATCTATGTAACCTGTATTTTATAAATAAATAAAAAATAAAATTAGAAATAATAAAAAACATAAAAAAAATTATATTTTGAGACCTGAGTAAATTCATAATAATGAAAACAGAATTGTACAGATTCAAATAATGTGATTTTTTTTTATCCCCGTGAAAGTTGTATCGGATTTTTATCCGACAAGTCTTCATAAAATAACATGAATATAAACCTTTTTTAATTTATTAATTCAATTAATCTATTTCACCTTATAATATTAATAATCGGAGCTTTTGAGAGAAATATCTTTGAATTGTTTAAATCATCTAAGAATGAGAAGAAATCACAGTTGGTGAGCAACATCAATATAGCGATATAATGACGTCACCGTAATAAATATGATATTACTTTTTCTACACTAACTGACGTATATTATATGAACATACAATATTTGGTTGGTAAAAAAATGACGTCATTCCGAGTTTTACTTAATTTCCAGAATGCGACATCACAATGAAGCTTTACTTTAAAAAGTTCATTTTAAAACATTATTGTTATTCACACATTGAACTTTTATTCACCTTTCCGTTAAATACTTACAACGCATTCGGACATAAAAATCCCAACGCATCAGAATAAAAAGGAAAGAAAAACAAAACAGCCACATTCAACAAGTTCACCCCAAGGGTCAGGCGATAATAGGGGTCGTAACCTTCCCTGCGAGAAAGAATGGACAAATATGCTGTTAATCAGGACCCTTCCTTCCGGATCCTGGGGGCCTGGCTATCCCGTCCTAGTCTTTTTACGACCACCAGTTCATTGCTCGTTAAGTCCACTTTACGCCCATAATTACCGCGGGTCCGTTGCCCGGAAAATCCGGGTAAATAAAACGGGAAAAATTCTAGAACGCCACTAAGTAGGTTCTCAATTTTACGAGTGCCCACGGTTTTACAAGTTAATAAAATCTGCATATAGGCGCAGAGTGGTTCCTTTTTTATAAGACATAAAACTAAATGAAATCGTAAAATTTAAAAATGGATTCACGTACTTTAAATTTTTAAAATGCGTCTCTTCTGTTTGTTTCTGTGGGATATATTTTAACGTAATTACTCAGGTAGGTATCTATTTAACTACAAGGATGTGGTTATGCATATGTCGTAGGCCGATCGCAAAATCAGGCAGATCATGATGTGCTTAGCCACACTAGTGCCTGGCGGCAGATCGCGAAGTGTCTGAGGCGCATCACGATCTGCCTGATTTTACGATTGGCTTGCGACATATACACAACATTTACATTTCCTCTAAAAGGGCGTAAATAGAAATGTTTATAACGGTTGATTGCAGAAATGCGGGTTTCAATGATTTTATAAAAGCTCAGACGATCATGAAAGCCTTAGGTTGGTTGTTTCACAGAATTTCAAAAATAAATTCATCAAATATCGAAGTTAATATTCTGTGAAAGTCATACTCAAGTTCTGTTACCATCGAAATACAGTAAAACAACCGGCTCACGACGAAAAAATAACAGTATCGAATTAATAGATTCGACTCGTGAAGACTCGTTCTTGTGTTCAACAGCTCGGCTGTGGAATGATTTTCCGGCCTCTGTGTTTCCTCATTCCTACAACATGGGTCTCTTCAAGACCAATGTTCATTCCTTCCTCTCCTCAAAAAGACCCTCCACACAGCATCCCAGATGACATAGGCCCTGAGGGAAATTATTTTCCTCAAGGCCTCCTGTGTGGAGTTAATGTAAAAAAAAAAGATCCTTCACAGAACTTGAATTTCAACTTTAACATTTGCTAAATTAATCAATTTTTGTGAAACAACCCATCCGTAGTATTAATTGTTGAAAGAAAGGTAAATTTTACAATACCACATCCACTTATAAATTATATTTAATTACAGCTTTAATTCTTTCGTACGGCGATCTACGATCTACGAAATAGCTAGGTACTGTATTTTTTTTTTTTTTTTTTTACATGAGCTCCACACAGGAGGCCCTGAGGAAAATAATTTCCATCAGAGCCTATGTCATCTTTGGGGATGCTGTGTAGAGGGTTTGTTTAAGGAAAGGAAGGAGAGGAGAGTTCTGGGAAGGAAAAGGGTTTAAGGGGTGGGTAGGAATCTGGGGTTCAGCGTGTCCCGGTCATCCGCCTCCAAGACCTAGACAAACCTCACCCCATGAACCCGGGCACCCCTGCTAAATCACCAAACGTAGCAAACCACTTGGGGTGAACTATGGCAGAGGTGTTGGTTATCCAATAAAGGTTCCCGGGGCGGCGGTACCCATTCCCGCCTCCCAAATTGTAATTGTAAAAATGTAAACTGTTTGTGTGTGTATGCAGAAGATTGTGAATATAGATGATTTATATTTAAGCCCTAGCCCGGAAGAATGTTGTATTCAACAATATTCTTGTTCCGAGAAACATTGAAAAAACGAAACCAGTTAGGTTTCATAACATTTTATATTTAAAATACATAAAACGTACAATTCTTAAGAGTTTTAATTGAAAAGTTGTGTAGAAAATAAATTTAATTAGAGTTAATTACTAGAATTTACGCTGAAATTATTGGAATAATGTTGTATATGAACACTTTCACATACAGCGTTATTCCACAAAACGGTTTTTTTTTACTTTTCGTACCTTACAGAAAGCAACATGCTCTTCTAACATAAATATACACATGATGATGTCATTGATGTTTTTGAGCTTAAAAAGCAACAAAACGAATAAATGAATAAATGAAATAAATGAAACCATTTACGTTCTAGATATTGTCTTGAGATCAATATACAACATTATTTCACAAAACTGTTAACATCTAAAAAGCAGGTTTAATAATATTTTTTCTGAACAAATAATTCTATTTCCTGCATTCTTCAGCTTCTTGGCTTTGAAGACTTTCTAGTTCTCCAATTATTTCCATAAATTAAACCATGCGCCGTGATTTTTATAAATGGAGTTATATAACATTCTTCCACAAAACAAACTTTAAAATGCTGCCACATGGTTAGGTTAGGTAAAAAAAAATCATTATCATAATTCCTACCTTTAAAGATGTGTATTAATTTGCACAACATTATTACATCAATAACTCAACAATGATAGTTTTGTTAGATACAACGTTATTCCGGGCAAAGGCTCATTTAATGCCATATTTTTTTTGTTATTTATCATACTGTGTGATACAGTATGCCATTTGAAGCTTGAATAGAAATGTGGCCGTTTTGAATTAAATGAATGTGTATTTTTTATTTAAAAAAATAATTAAATAATATATTTAATTCATTTAGTAGAAAATCATGTCATAAATTGTTTCTGTTTAGAAAATAAACGTAGTTCTTTTTATTTTTTTCATCTATATAATTTTTTGCATTTTTAAAAATTATGAATTATTTTACCGGAATAACATAAGCGTATTAATATTATTATTATTTAGAATCATCGCATAGGAGCTAATGCATGTATTATTACTTTTAATCTACAATGTAAAAACTTTTTATTTTGTTTTTCCGCGCTATACACTTTGTTATGTATTATTTATTCACTTGTAAATTAAGATTTATTACGAACCTATATTATTATTTTTATAGGCCACTTGCATTGATTTAATAATGACTTGAAAAAAATTGTGTGGATAGATTTTTCCACTAAGATTAAGAAAATGTTGCTAAAATTTTTTTAGAAATGTATAGGTTTTTTTTTAACTCAATAAATACGTTATTTGGGCTCGTTACATCACTCCATGAAAATGTTCGTCTTCGATAATATTCAATTAATTTTGTAAAATTCCACACTGATTTTTTTTATATGGCAACACTCTAATTTCGGCAAATGTTTGACAGACGTTACGAAGAGAACCCCGCACATATTATGCCTTCTGTACCTGTCTTAGAACCGTAATGGTAATGGTGCTGATTTTAACAAAATCAAATATCATCCTGAAATATTCAAAAATCTGTTTCTGTTTCTGAAAAAATAAGAAAATATACAGATTTAGGAAATGAGATTAAAAGAATTTGGCATTCTCAGGCTATAAAAATAATACCATTTGTCATTTCGGCTACTGGCATTTTACCTAGGTCTCTTATTCAAAATTAAGGCGTATTAGATTTGTCAAAGAATTTATATATAAAAATGCAAAAATCAGTAATTTTAAATACATGTAGGATTACAAAAGATTTTTTTAAATATTTATATTAAGGGATCAGTAGGATTTATAGGTCAAATTAGGAATTCCACAGAGCCGAACCCTCTGATATGAAAATATCTGGAGTCGGTGAATTATTTTCTCATTTGATCTCTGGTAGGTTGACATGTTGTTCTTGTATTGTTTTGTATTTATAATACTTATATAGTGCAATTGCATAGCGTAGTTTGACTAGATGATCATTTGGGGAAGTGTGTGAAAGGGTTTAGTTTTTCCTGTGGGGAAAATTTAACCCGGACATTTAAATCTGGTGCGTAAAAATATAAAAATTTATCGTAAATTTATAATTTACAAGTACAATTTTATTACATTGCATTTAGTAA
Source organism: Limnephilus rhombicus (assembly GCA_929108145.2). NCBI lineage: Eukaryota > Metazoa > Arthropoda > Insecta > Trichoptera > Limnephilidae > Limnephilus > Limnephilus rhombicus. The sequence continues at coordinate 44,640,719 of OV815274.1, read as the reverse complement.
TTTATAGATGTTAAACATTATAATGATTAATGATCAATAAGATGAATCAAGGAAAAAAATATTTGTGAGATGTAATATTTTTGGAATGAATCGTTATTCTCCTATGCCATTCGTGTGTAATACGTTGGTTTAAAAAAAAAAGATTTTTGGCTATGTCATTAACGTTTTTTCACACCCATAAAATTATACCTCGTTTTTCCTGTTTAAAAAAAATGGTCCGATTTTACGGATTGAAATTTTCAAAAAATCGCCAGGGTTTCAAAATTACGATTTAAAAAAGAAAAACGGAATATCTTAGAATATTTGCCTGAACCGAAAAAAAAATGTGATGCAAGTGGTTTATTATTTAAAAAATTGTTTATGTTTTGTTTTAAGTATGTTATTTTATTATATGACTACCATACCACGGACATTGGTCTAATGTGGTAGTCAAAAAAGAAATTAATCTGTAACAAACAAAATTTTATGAAATAAAAAAATTAAATAAAAATTTTCCGATATTTTATTTACACTTTATATCTACCATGTATTATGCTCATTTTTTAAAAAATTTTCTTGTCATCTAAATATCAAAAAAAAATTGTCTCTTTACCATGCAGTAAGTAAAGTAAATCATTAAATTATGAAGTTAATGTTGAGTGTGGTGTCGTCCTATTTGCAATATTTAACTTCATTTTTCACCTGTCATTTTACATTAAAATTCATCTTAATTTATTTCCGTCTATGGACCCTTTTACTTTCAATTTCACGTCTGTGTCACATTTTATCTTAATTTTTATATATGAAAATGGTCATTGTATCATTTGGGTCTATGCTTTCACAAGAAGCAAAGGGTCAAGTCATTGAAAACTATTCTATTCTATTAATTCCTTGCTTAATTCCAATCCATTCCATTCCTAAAAGCCTTACGACCAGCATGTAAAATCATCTCATCTTTATTGCAAGTTCGTTCTAACTATTCATCCTAACTATACGCAAATTATCAATATACAAGTAACCCCTCCCCCTCCGCGGCTATGACACCACTGCCTGTCTCCGTTATTTTGTACCGGTGACTAGCGATCACTACATGACAGTAGATTTGAGGAACAGGCTACTTGTAACGGGTTCCTGCGCCATTGCCTATCTCGGTTATTTTGTACCGGTGACTAACAATCACTGAATGACAGTGAATTCGAGGAACAGTTTTTTGGAACCAGTTCTTTTCGTGGCACGCCTGACTACAGAGGCAATTGAAGTTGTGATGTATGTCTTCTCTCTAAACTCTTATATTTGTCTGTATTTTATTTACTCCTGGGCACTTGGCACCAGTCGTAATGTTTCGTCTTTTCATACTTATTTAACTCTCCTTTCATCGGCAAGACAGTTGTAATATTCTCGCCTTTTCTCTTGGCTCTGATCGATATTTAAATTCTTAAGGCTTTGCATATGTGTGGTAGGGATGGAAAATTCCTCCCCTACGTCACACAAGCCTTTATAAAATTGGACCCTTATTTCCTCTGATAACTACAGAAAGCTACTTAAAGCTCCCTTGTACTACATACCTTTAGCGATATATGTACTTAACTAATAAATACGTTATTTACGACTTTGAACGTAAATATTTTCGTATTTAGGTTGTAATTAAACTCCATCAAACGTTGTGTAATTTTTTGATTTATGATATAGAACTTTAATTACTTTAAATTTTGTGGTAACCCTCTTGATTCTAAACAGAGTGTTGAATTTCAAACTGTATTGGTCTCTCTCTTGCAAATTTAACCTTAAGTAATTTCTCTAAATGAACTAACTTCCCTTTGACGTTTATTATGATTCCCTACATCCTAATGAATTCATGAATAAGCAATACTAATCGAAACTACACATGACTAATTGAACAGATAATTAAATATAACTCAAATGGTTAAATGTTAGTAAATTTGATTATGATTGTATCTCGTATCTGCTGGGCGCCCCTCCGTTTAGATTCAGCTGCTATAAGGTACATATAAAGATGGATTTAGTAGGTTAATGTAATTAGTTAATTGCATATTTGACGAACTCAGAATAACCCTTTTTCTGGCAAAATTTGGCTCCTGCCTCCATCAAGTAAGCCGGGTGATCAGAAGTCAACCCAAAATTCGCACAGTCTTTTGGCACGGTTCAATTGATTGATACCTAAGTTATCGCGTCCCAATTGACCTTCCTTCGCCATCATGCACTGCCTTCAGGTCTTCCCCCAAGCCCAGATACCTCCAAATTCCTACTCCTCCAAAGTTTACTATTTACTTAGGGCGAACCGGTTTCGTCCTATATGCAATCATATACTCACGGGTTTGTGTGGAGTTACGGGTCGTGAATCCTCCCTCCACGTTCAAGAAATGAGACGAGAGTGACCCGACAGGCCTAAAGCACTAATTGTAAGTGAGTTCGTTTCATTCAATGAACAGTACATAAAAAGATATATATGTAAACATACGTTTTGGGAAGGTTTATAACTCGCAATGCGAAACTACTTGCAACGCATCCCGAGCTCGGATCTCGCCCATCAAATTCTGCGAAATTTTCAGATTGATACCGAATATATACGTAAGAATAGTGTGAAATATAAATAAATATTAGTACATTAAGATCTTATCTGGCGATGTGTTCTGGAGATTCGCCATAACTCCAAGCTTTTGTTTGGTTTTGTTGACGGTTTTGTTTGAGAGATCCGCCATCTCTATGGTTTGATTAATGGTCCTTGTTACAGAAGCGAACACTGCCTTCTGTTGGTTGAACTGTATTTTTTTTTCTTTCCCTCCCCTCCAATGTTCAACTTTTGATAAACTCTTGCTATCCCGTGATTCTCAATTGAATCATGTAAATCCTCATTACCCCTTATTAAGCTATCCCGTGATTTTTCAACTGTTTCATGTAAATCTTCAATACACCCTTTTGAACTGCTATAATAAATCTGTTAATTTTCAATTGCTTAGGTCTGTAGATACCTCGTTACGTTCAAATTAAAAATAGTGTTTAAATTTTTTTTTTTTCTTTTTGCTCCTAATAATTGCGCAATATAATAATTTTATCCCGTTCCTAGAAGTTAATACCTAAGTACGATATCCACTAATCAAGGTCATTTTTTTTTCTTTTTGTTCCTAATAAATGCGCAATATAATAATTTTATCCCGTTCCTAGAAGTTAATACCTAAGTACGATATCCACTAATCAAGGTCATTTTTTTTTCTTTTTGTTCCTAATAAATGCGCAATATAATAATTTTATCCCGTTCCTAGAAGTTAATACCTAAGTACGATATCCACTAATCAAGGTCATTTTTTTTTCTTTTTGTTCCTAATAAATGCGCAATATAATAATTTTATCCCGTTCCTAGAAGTTAATACCTAAGTACGATATCCACTAATCAAGGTCATTTTTTTTTCTTTTTGTTCCTAATAAATGCGCAATATAATAATTTTATCCCGTTCCTAGAAGTTAATACCTAAGTACGATATCCACTAATCAAGGTCATTTTTTTTCCTTTTTGTTCCTAATAAATGCGCAATATAATAATTTTATCCCGTTCCTAGAAGTTAATACCTAAGTACGATATCCACTAATCAAGGTCATTTTTTTTTTCTTTTTACTGTACTCGAACTAGTGCCCCAGTGACCGATTTATTTTGTAAACAATTTGAGCTTTGTAAACATTCTCTACGTCCTCGTGACCTAGATTCAAGCGTATGAGGTATGTTTACTTTAGACATTCCGGAGACGTGTGAGATGACTCTAAAATTTTCTTTGTTTGATAATGATGTACTTAGCGCAATTGTCTAGTCTGATACCCGATTTCGTATACATATTTATTCATTTATATATACTTTGTCTCAATAAATAATTTATAATATTGATCTGTATAATTTTCTGATTGAAATAATTTCTAATATCATAACTTATTTCAAATGCTCTGGATTTTCTGAAATTATATTAATACATACATAAAATAAATATAAAATATTGATTTGTAAATTTATCACACATAACTACTTTTAATAGTTATTGATGAATTCAGAGGTAGGAATCGATACCCTTTTCCTCTTTTTATATAAGTGTTTTTCTTTTTTTTTTTTTTTTTGATTATAATTTTTCTTGGGAACAAAAATTACATATATATATGTTTATATACTTACATATATAAATATAAAAAATATACTTATTATACTTATAATATTTTAATATAGTTACATATCACATATTAAGAGAGTAATATCTTGGTCAAATAATTAATCCAAATACCAATGTTTGCTGCATTCCGCTATCTCCTTGGAATCTGTAAAATTTTATAACGGAAAAGACTTACCCCTACCAAGGTTTTTTCCGACCGGGAAATACACGGTAACCTTGCTGCGATTTTCCTAAATTAAATTTTTATTTTCCTAAATTTAATTAAATCTTTTTGACTTCAATTTTTTTTTTTTTCATTTAATCTAATTAATTAAAATGATGTATGAACTCTATCGTTCTAAACTGTATTTTATCTCAAAACTCGTTGGTTAGATAACACTTTAAATGATAGTTACTTCACGATTAATTTAGAGATGGTAAATTGTCGTTAAATTAAATTTTTATCCCTCCGAACTTTTATGTATTAATAAAATATTATTTTGTTTTATTATTATTATTTAAGATAATTAATTTAAATATTTATTATTTGTTAGAACACTTTCACTTAGATTGAACACACGTATTTAATTATAACTTCATCACGCTAAATTATCACATCACTTCAGTTATTTATTGCACTAACATTAAACGCGAAATTTCTAAGTTTAAAAATACGATATTAAGTGATTATAAAATCCGAATTTCCCACTAAAACAAATTGTATTTATCACGAGCACTTTTATTTTTCACAAGTAAATAATGCGTTGGCTTTAATTTTTATTTTTCACTGACTCTAACTGCAAAGTATTTTTTTTTGTATATCACTGACTAGAATGTGAAATTTTTCTAAGTATCAAAATAATTATCACTTAGAATTTTTCAAATTTAAATCACCCACCGTTTCGTCACGTTCCGCGAAGTTACAAACTTTTCGACCACGACCGTAGACTGTCCTCAACTGGCATTTGTCTAGACTTTTATACCCCTCTCAGGTCCAAAAGATCGTATCTGAATCTCCTATAATAAACCAATCTAATTACTATCAACTCGTAATTTCTTGAAACCTCTCCATTATTGTCGAATGCGGTCTCTTTGTACGTTTTGCGTTTGATACATTCAATTCTGTCTCGTACTCTCATACTTACAAGATCCGGATTTAGTAAGATCCATGTTTAATGGCCCAACTTCCTTTGTCCTGGTGTTCATACAAAATTAGCTTGAATTTAATAATTTTAAAGTTCTATTTTCATCTATTCCGTAACATGTCCGTGCGTACGGCATCTACCATATGTTCCAAATCTGTCCCCAAATTCGCCTATCAGAGATATCTTCATGTCGAAGCCTTTCTCGCAAATTGTTCATTTTTATTTTATTATTTTTCCTCGAGTTTTTCTGTATTCTATATGAACCTTTCCATTTAAAACCGAATTTTCTCTATTTACGTCGTATATTTGAATTTTCCATTTTTTCTCGAATTTTCTTTTATTCACGACACTCTTTCCATGAATTTCCTTATTTATTCTTACGCTATTGTTCATATCTCTATAGATTTTTATATTTCAAGCCGTATTTATTTTATTCACTGTTAATCTAAGATTTCCTTTGTTTTTCTCTGTCGTATCTCCTTTCCCCTCACTTCCCTGTACTTCCTTGATATAACCATATCGTTTTTTGATGTTTGCTGCCTCTTGGAAAATTTCATTTTCTATTTGTTATTAATAAATATATCATTTTTTAACATCTTTATAGGAGATACCCCCACTTCGGCCCTTAAATTTCTGTCATTTTTATTGCTTCATAGAGAACGCCTTCCAAATTTTGTCCCGTTCTTACGCAAAATCCCATAAACCATATGTCTTGACAGTTGTATACATTAGTTCCTGTACCCACCTGGCAATAAATCCTTTTTTATTTCAGTGTCGTTAAATTTTATGAGAATTCTTTAATATAAATATTTCATAAGACCCATGATAATTTTTATTACCTTTTTAACGGCTAATCGTTCTTATCTAAACAATTTCCATGTTCGAATATTCCTTGTTTATCACAACAAAATACATCTGAAATCGGCAACCATTGTAATGCCTCATTTTTTATCTGCAATCGCGTACTATGTTACTCTATAACCTCCATTTTAATTACGTAAAATGACTCCTTTTCCTGAGTTTTTCTATCGCAATGTTTTCAGCATTTTCCACTCCCCTCCGTACTGCACTCTATCTTCTTCTCTAACACTTGTTACTGCTCTAGACATCTGAAATATACCCTCGCCTATTCTTTAAAACTCTCATTTTTTTGACGTTTCCTCCCTAAATCTTTCATCGTAATATCCTAGCTCCGTCTAAAATTGATAACAATAATTTTCCATTGTTTTTTCAACATTTCCATTTCCTTTAGCACGTTTTCCCTCGAATCGATCATCTCCGGTCGTCACAAACAATCGTATTATAGATGAAAATCTCCCTAACATCTTACAATACGTTTTCGTCACTTGCTTTGCAATCTTTCACTTAAACTTTTGCATCGTGTTTACGTGTATCCTTTTTTCCGCACCTGATATGTTTTAATGCGTTCGAGAACTAGGGTTTCTGATCCCTGGAATGTACCGGTTAATGATAACATTTCTTGGGGTCATCGTTCTTTTGTCCCTGAACAGATTATTTCTTCCCATGGAGTTTATTCACCTCTCGGTTTGGTGGGAACGTCAAACTCATTAATCACATTACTAATTGCTAAGTCCAAAGGTCGTTCCTTTGTTCTAAAAATGGGTTCGGCCCTCTTCCCGTTGATAGGCTGAATTGGTTTTTAATCGCTTTTGCTGCAATTCAATTGGCTGTCAATATATCACGGGCTAAGTATATTGGGGAGTCCCTGTTTCTGATTATTTGTTGATACCATCTGTGATCCTTTCATCAATACTCGTCTCACCTTGACTAATTATAGATCCCTACCGTAAATATGAATTCACTTGACTCTAATCCGATAGATGTCGTAGACGTGTCCGTTTTATAAGTAATTGATATTTTCTTTTTAAATTAAAGTGGGAAGCTACGATATTTCCTTATTTTTCACTGTTGATCAATGCAATTCATCACAAAGTCTACAACCATTTTAAGTATACTATTATACCAGCTCGTAGTATAGTGGAGCTGGCAACACGGTATCGTTTCCAAGTAAATAAGCACACATTTCACCACTAACAATTACACATCTGCCTGATCTGCCCTGATGATGGACACTGCAACGCTGTCCGAAACGTTGGCTAAAGAAGGAAGTAGCGCAACACAGCATAACACCCCAAAAACAAATATCGAAAATATACAAGTAAACTAACACAAGTGTTTTATTATTTGAACATATTCTCTACTAAATGGTGTGCAAGAACCTCTTGTTTGGAAGACGAAAGAAGTCAACGTTGGAGCTGGATTTACGCCCACTCCAGATCTCCAGATACCTACAACGAACCGTACAGATAAAAGCCCGCAGGGCGTACATAATAAATATAAATATTAACTGTGCATTTAAGATTGTTCAAACCACATAGTCAGTCATCAAAACATCACATGAATACATGTATTCAGATAATACCGTACACCTATCTCACAGGAAAAAAATACCCCTAATATTTCTTGATGTCATCAACTAAACACGTCATGTTCCTGTGACGCCTATTCACAATCGTCGTTGGTAGGCGTGACATATTCGCTCATTTGTTAGCCTCAGTGTGGGGGATAAGACTGAGGCAATTCCCAGCCTGACTTAAAATGCAATGTTTTCACACAACCCTCATTCATATGCATGAAGAAAAACCCATGGAAAGGGGTAAAGATATAGCATCGAGAACAAATTGATGCAGGTAAAACGGCTTGTGTAAATAAGGCCACATTTTCTTATACTTTTACTAAGAATCATTTTTACAGTAATATTGAAACCAATAATAAACACACAATGTTAAATCACAATACGATTTTTAAAATTCTCATCGTTCAATAGGCCACTTGCATAACATTTTTTAAAAAAAAATTCCGGTTCAGGCAAATATTCTAAGACATTCCGTATTTTTTTTATCGTATTTTTGAAACCTTGGGGATTTTTTGAAAATTTCAATCCGAAAAATCAGTTCATTTTTTATAAACCGGAAAGACGGGACATAATTTTATAAGTGTGAAAAAACGATAATTACATAGCCGAAAATCATTTTAAAAAAAGAACGTTTTCCACACGAATGGCACATGAGAATAACGAGGCATACCAAAAATATTACATCTCATAAATATTTTTTTTCCTTGATCCATCCTATTGATCATAAATCATTATAATGTACAGGGTCTATATTACTAAATTCAATGTAATATTCTTTTACTTGTAAATTATAATAATAATAAGAATATTAGAAAATTTTATTTTGTTAAAATCAGCACCATAATCATTATACCTCTAAAACACGTACCAACATCATCTTCACGTTCTGAAGAGAACCCCGTACATCATTAAATGTACGGGGTTCTCTTCAGAACATCTGTCAAAAAGTCGAACCAAATGATAAGTTCTCAGAGAACAAACATTAAATCTAGTGAACGAATTAAAAAATTCGCCTGAAATCAAAGTGATGCCATATAAAAAAATAAATCAGTGTGGAATTTTACAAAATTAATAAGAACATTTTCGGAGACGGGACATTTTCATGTAGTGACGTCTCGAGCCCAAATAATGGGTTTATTGATTTAAAAAAAAAAAAAAACTGTACATATCTAACAATTTTTGCTAACATTTTCATAATCTTAGTAAAAAGATCTATCCACATGATTTTTTCCAAGTCGTTATGAAATCCATGCAAGTGGCCTATTGAAAAATATCCATAGAAGGAGACAAGTTATTTTATAAAAGAATAATTTTTCCCAGCTCCACACAGGACGAGGAAAATATTTCCCCTCAGGGCCTATGTCATCTTTGGGAATGCTGTGTGGAGGGTCTTTTTGAGGAAAGGAAGGAGAAGAAGTTCTGGGAAGGAAAAGGATATGAGGGGTGGGTAGGAATCTGGGGGTCAATCTTCCCATGAGACGTCTGAATCCCTCCCTCCCACTGCGATGCAAGGTCAATGTTCCGAGAGAGTCTTACTGGAGAGGTCAAAAGGTCTCTTTCAACCAGTCTCTCCCGATCCAGTCTGCCACGCAACTGGTGGGCCGATGCATCCACCGCCAAGACCCAGACAAACCTCACCTCATACGGGCACCCCCGCTAAGTCACCAAACGTAGCAAACCACTTGGGATAACCTATTTAGTTAACCTAAGTAAGTTATGCATCTCGGAACAATAAAATTCCTGCGCCTGCGCGCTCTTTTGAAATTGTCGGGAACATGGGACTTAAAATTTTGTAATGTATTCAGAATACAGAAATGTCGGTGCAGAAGGTTACATACCACAACAACACGTAACCTTTGCTTAGGCCAGTGGTCGGCAAAGTGCGGCTCTTTGGCCCGTTAAGTACGGCTCTGGCACATATGTCCAAGGACAGACGCGCAAGACGCGCCGATGGTATCCTATTTACTCAAGATTTTGCAAGGGAAATATTGTTTCACTTTCCGAGTCTGCTGAAGCATCGCCAAAAAAATAATTGCTCCAATGACAAACACCATTTCAAAACAATCATTTTGAATTTGTGGGAAGCATTTATCAGCAGGTTTCCGGAATTTAAAAACACCCTGAGCGACCTTAGAACTCGTCAAACTCTCTTAATGCTTCGATAACAGATTTGAAATTTTCTCCTTTTGGCTTTGACATTGGTAACTTTGAAATACAATTACTGGATTAAAAAAATAAGAAAATATGGAGCTTTAAACGTCTTTGTATTGATTTGGAAATATTGGAGAAGAACAAATGTGAGCTTAGTTCACAACACTAGTGGTCTGATTTGAAAGACCTGGAACAGTATTCCTGAATCTTATGATCAACTGAAAAAAATTACGTTTCCTGGTCTTTCCCTTGTCGATTCTACGTATTTTATTATTCGAACAATCTTTTTCAAGCATGAACTTTACAAGAGTAAATTTACTAAAAGGAAGTCGTCTTATTGACGAGAACCTGGAATCGTGCCTAAAATTAAGAATAACAACATACAAACCTGATTTATTCAAACTTTCCAAGGAAATGCAAGGACGTTGTTCGCATTAAGTGTTTGTCAGTCATTGTCATGATTTAAATTTATGGATCCCTTACATATTATTTTTTCTCAATGAATAAAATCTTTATTATGTATGAAATGAAGTTTAATTCAGTGAACCCGTAATTTAATAAAATGCTAAAATTAAAAATTACAGGATATTGTTGATACACTTGTTGACTATTATTTCACATAATCGCTATCTCGTTTAAATGTGGTAAGCCGTGGCACCAGTTCCTTTATACCATCCTCGAAGAACTCTACCGCCAGCTCCTTCCCACTTCAAAACCTCCTGCTGTACCTGCTCGTTGATGGAAAATTTATTTTCATCCATATATGCCTTCAAGGAGATAAAAAGATGATAATCTGAAAACACCAGGTCAGGGAAGACGGGGGTGGCTAAAAACATCCCAACCAATTGAGTCCAAGGGCGTATTGGTGGCTAAGGTTGTGTGAGGATGGACGTTTTCGTGAAACAAGCATACTTCTCTGGTCAGCATTCCCCTCCTTTTGTTTTAAATGCTCCCTTTGTGTTTTTTTTTAGGATATATATATGTATATATATATATATATATATATATATATCCTAAAAAAAATATTATATATATATATTATGTGCTTTTATGGTCTCCATCTGAGGCAGAAATTTGACCAAAATGATGCCTTTTCGGTCCCAAAACACTAAAGCCATGATTTTTTTGATCGAAATTGTGGTTCTGTTTTTTTTTTTGGCAGATGGGGAATTTATGTGACGCCACTTTGACGACGGTTTTTTTTTCCAGGCGTCTAATGAGTCACCCACTATCAATCTCCATTCACAATGGAGCTCAGAAATCTTCACATTTTTTCTTGTAGGTGTTATTCCTTCCATGAGTAAAAAGCAGATCACAGCACTTGGCGGGAATTTTCGACATCTTTCACGCAACTGGGCACTACAATGTGAGTTTACGTACTACAATGTTCCTGCGATGCTCATTCTGGTCAGGAGACCCCCTCTACTACTCAGTACTGCCAACCCCCAAAAAAAAAACCACAGCCCATTATGGTCACAGAACACTTACTTTCTGAACGTACATCGTATAATAAATGTTTTCTAAATGAATAAACAGATTTGCCTCCCAATTTTTTTTTTAATTGTTGTAATGAACATATTTGGCTCTTTGGCTATAAGTATGCCTACCCCTGGCTTAGACTTAATACCCAGCCCACCGGACAGAAAGGCTGATGGATATATCGTTTAAGCAATAACATGTACAATAATGTACGTAAAAACTTGCATAATATTACAAACTTGTGAGAACAAAAAATAATAACTTGAGAATTTTTTTTAATAACTGACCTTGAAATGATATCAATAATATTCAATACATTCCCAATAGCTCAGACCGAGGCCGCCTCACGGCCTAGGCCCACCCCCGCAGCGGCGGCCGTATTATGCATAACTGATGGGGTCATTTGCTATGCATGCGATCCTGAGACGGGGCCGCGCCAAGGAGGCCCCGGACACCGGTCGCAGTGGAAACGTACGGATAATTCAACACTTTGCAGTCATAACGGTCGCTATGATTGAAGCCCCGGGGATTAATGGAGGTTTTAATTAATATTTTTATAGTGATGACTTGATAAGGATTTTATGGTATGTGACAAAATGTTGAAAACTATTTTAAATTATGCTGTAAGATAAAGTTTCAATAGAGCGAACTAGCGCAGACCAGAGAAAAATCGCGGGATAGTCATAGACGCGCTGTTGCTAACTAATATCTCGTCCATTATTCTCACGCTAGAAGCAGTGCGTGGGGACCGGATTCGGTTATGTCCAGTCGTTTGGCGTAAGTGAAAGTAGTTGAATCAGCAGTTTTTTTTTTGTAAAAATTTGGAAAAATATATCTAACAAATATTTTAAAAAATTCTTAATCACCAGGAAATAAAATTGGGAGGCGGTTAGGGGTACCGCCGCCCCTTGCACCATTCATTTGACAACCAACACTCTGGCATTTGTCATCCTAAGTGGTTCGCTACGTTTGGTGACTTACTAGAGGTGCCCGGGTTCATGGGGTGAGGTTTGTCCGGATCTTGGCGGCAGATGCGTCTGCCCACCGGATCTGAAGAGACTGGTTGAGAGAAACCTTTTGACCTCACCAGCAGGACCGCAGTGGAAAGGATGGATTCATACATCCATAATTCATGAACTCACCGACTCCCAGATCCGTACCCACCCCTCATATCTTTTTATTTCCAGAACTTCTTCTCCTTCCTTTCCTCAAAAGGCTCTCCATAAAGCATCCCCAAAAGCCCAAAGATGGCACAGGTCTTTATGGGAATTATTTTCTTCACAGCCTTCTATGTGAAAGAAAATGTGTTACAGGAACTTCATTTTCTAGTTGTCAATCTTAATTTCATTATTCAAGCGTCAATCTTAATTATCCTCAATCTTAATTTCATTTATTCAAGCGTCACGTGTTTTCGTTTGAAGTAAAAAATTTCGTTTTCATTTTTGGTTTTGCATTGAGGAAACGTCGAAAGAGTCAAACATTTCAAATCGCCCCAGCTGTGTGAATACCAAATTCGAATAAATATTATTTACGTATGCAAAATAATCACATATCGCATGCCAAACGCACACATTGTTCCCTTGTTCGGGAGCTGGCAAGGGTCGAAGGCTTTTCGTATTTGAATTTGTTTCCATCCCCCGAGAAAACTGGACCGGACGGACGGATGTCAAACCTACCCCCTGCTTCCTAGGCGTAGGGCATAGGGGCGAGGGCGGCGCGGTGGCGGGACGTTCCGTGGTAAGTGTAAAAGGGGCAACAACACGAATGTATGAGGGCAGAGGGTTTCAAAAATACCGGACACCCATAAGGAGACAAAATGGCCAGCAGGGGTGTGATGTGTAATTACTAAACCGAGTGAGAATCGGGAGTAAAATTTTATTGATTTCATATTTATAATAATACTCCTATTATGGTCCTTTATCTGAAGACGCACTTGGCGTATACATTTTTTTTGGCAGCCTTTGGGATCACTTTGAGGTCGGAGTTCAAATCCCAGCGCGCGGAAGTTAATTTTAAAAGTAATTTGTGTTGTTCCAGAAATCTCTACATCTCTTTCTTCTCTTCTCTACATATTATAAATTAAAATCCCCCGCGTCGTCTGTCTGTCTGTCTGTTCGCGATAAACTCGAAAACTACTGAACGGATTTTCATGCGGTTTTCACCAATAGATAGAGTGTTTTGTGAGGAAGGTTTAAGTATGTAATTTGTCAAGGATTTGTGTAAATTGGTTGAAACATAACGATAAGTGTCGGAAAAAGTCAGAGCGCCTGGTAGCTTTCATCGAAAACGCCGCATAATCCTTTTGGATTATAACAAAACAATTAATGGTGGGATATTACTCTTTTACAGATCTACAAAAAAGTCCGCGAAGGCATACATCTATCTTTTACGGATAGCTTACTATACCCATTCTATCTTCTAAAAAAATGGTCACGTAATTGCAGTAATTGAAAAGTTATTTAGACGGATACAGCATTAATTCTTATTAACTTAAATACGTAAGTTACTCCAAGCATTTCATGCACATTATTATAATCCTTCACACCATCTCTACGTATTATAAATTAAAGTCCTCCGCGGCATCTGTCTGTCTCTTCGCGATAAACTCAAAGACGGCGGTGGTTTTAAGGTTGGATAACCATCCAGTAGATGACGTTCTGTTTTATTAGCCACAGCAACGCGTGGCCGGGCCAGCTAATAATTGCTGATAATTATTGCTTATAATAATTGTTACCCTTTGTGCTATGCATAAAAAATCTTGTCTAAACGTTAGTATATAAATTAAAAATAATAATTAATATTTGACAAATTTAAGTATTTCCCCAATAAATGTAGTCATAATTTGTCTCGACGCCACCTAGCGAGGGATTTAACACTTACAATGTCTCTCTCGCAAAAATAAAGTTGGTTGTTTTCAGGTGGAAAAAATATAATAAGCAGTAATTGTTGAATGAAACACTAGTATATATTGAATTATTTGGCGGGTATTTGATAAAGCCCCCATAGCTCAGTGGTCAAGAGCAGCTGACCGGCAATCAGAAGGACACGGGTTCAAGTCCCGTTGGCGGCAAGTATCTTTTCTCGGAAGATTTTTCAATGTTGATGAGTGTTTCAGGCTGATAATTATTGCTTATAATAATTGTTACCCTTTGTGCTATGCATAAAAAATCTTGTCTAAACGTTAGTTTATAAATTAAAAATAATAATTAATAAAATATTATATATTGTAGCATATTTTCGACACATTGCTGAGCGGAAGATACTTTTAGTATGGCCCTGGTCAAAAACCACTATTAAGAATTGAAACGTTGCTTAAAATAGATTTAGGCGTTTGGTAACCAGATCAGAAAAACCAAATATTTCCTCACTTCTCTCTTCCTTTCCTTCCATTACTACAACTTCACAACGTACCTACCTTATTATTATTATTTTTTTCAATTTTATTTAAATTAAATTTGATAACTTTATCTTTAACTTGATAAGACTTTATTTTGTGACAGCCGTTGCGGCTTACAAGGGCATTTTAAAACTGCTTGAAAATGATTGAGGAGTTTGAAAATGATCTTGTAAGCCGAAACAGCTGTCATAATATTTTTTATTAAACAATTATAATTTTTAAAACTTAATAACAAAATTTTTTATTTCATTTAAATTATTTTTTTAATTAAATATAGTTCTACGAATTAAACACAAAAAATAATATTATAGTCTCACTGGCTCCTGAAAGTTGGGATCAGTTGGGACTCTTGTGAGGTATTTACATTATTCCAAAAAATAATGAGATAAAAATTAACATTTTTTCAAAAGCACTTTTTTTACACAAAATGTAATTCAATTTGCAAACTTTCAGAAGCCATTCGTTTTAATATATTATGAGTGAGATTATTTTAATGAAAGAAATTATTTTTTTGCATTAGTAAAGTATTGTAAAAAGGGCATCAAACATCTACCTTTACTGAAAAATATTCTCAAAAAACTCCAGAAATAATAAAAATGAAAATATTATTTTATTTAGAGATATTTTTTTATATGACAACAAACTTAATAATACAGTAGTCCCAGTCCCAGAAGTACGAAGTGCATAAGACGAAGTGCACGCAATGTCTCTGTGGGACTACTATATGTGATGATAACGCTGGAGACTAGATTTTCCAGGCATAATATGATTAAAATTTAAAAATATTCGATGATGAGAAATATATTCAACCCTGAGTTATTGAAAAAGAAAACTAAAGATACCATAGAGCGGGGGTTGCATTGGCAGTGCACCCCCTCCACCGCCTTATGACATCAGGGTGGGTGCCCACTACCCCAATTCCACCCCGCCACACTCCTCCCCCCTAGCGGTCTGCAGGCTGATATGTCGCCTGTCACATTAGGCCCAACACTCGGAGGAATATCTGCCAATATCCATTTTTTCGGACACAAAACAAAAACAATATCTTAACCCGCTGGCGGAGGACGCAGGGGAAGCTGGGCGCGACCAGCGGCCGGCGGTGGGTGGTTAGGGGAGAGCGGGCAAACCGCACCGAAATATTAAACAGATAGTAACTTGAACAAATGCGAATACAATCATACGTACGTATAAATATAACAGATTTTCGAGAGTCTAAGACCATATTCGTAAAAAAATTAAATGATTTTGTGCATCACCAACAAAAGCTTTTGGAGATGTTGATTTATACGAACAATGGAAAAAGTAGGTATTTTACTTAATAATGGATGAACATTTTATTTTTACGTTATAAGAATAGTAAAAATGAATTATTTACGGTCAATGAATATTTCCACACCAAAATAATAATCATATTCTAGACGCTATAGAAAACTCTCAGAAAAAATGAATGAAAATTTGCTTGAAAAAAAGTTCGCATAAAGCTTTCATATACAGATGTCGTTGCCCAGTTGATTAGTCAGACATCTCCAAATATAAAGTTTTAAGATAATGAGGAAAGCAATATTCGAATGCTCACCAAATATCAAATATTATATACACGTGTCTGCGCTTTACATATTAAATACGTTGTAAAATAATATACATTAATTTAACATTTTGAAATATCCTACCGGTGACCCAGAAAGTACAATATTTTGTTTAATCACTATGTAGGTACAAGTTTTTTTGCATTATAATTGATTTGTGTGGTGTTTTTGAGTAATCTGCGAATTGTACCAGGTACGGGGTGCATTTTTACGTATAACTGCATACTCAACTTAAATTTCGATGTTTCGGAGATATCTAATTAATCAACTGGACATCTATATATCTGAATAGTAAACTATAGTAGACACCTATTTATTTATTAACCCTAAAAAGATAATTTACGTCTATGCGACGTAAGCGATACACAAGAATTGCTGTATTTTTTATTTCGCAACGTAGCGCGCTGTCTATCTCAGTTAACTCAGTTGCCGAGCAGAGCTTGCGTGGGGTGGCTCTGTCTCGTAAGTACAATAATTACGGAGAAATACTTCCACAAACATCCAAAAGACGTATGATTATCTTTTGGGTAACTTTCAGACATGTTCGTATAAATGTGATTTAGCGAACAAAAAAATGTATTATATTTAATTATAACATTTCATAGCATCTAAAAATAATACGATTTAGACATAAAATGAAACATTACTTTTCATTTAAAAAATACTTAATATTTTGTAGTTGATTTGTAAGAATTTTTGCAGAATTTTGTTATTTTGTTAGTTAAGAATATATTTTTTTATAATTTTTTTGGTTTTATTTATAGTACAAAACCCTAAGCTAATTATTCAACTATGTACCTTTAAACTGTGTAAGTATGATAAAATATCAAATATACATTACACTTATAAACTTCAGTATCTACGTCTCTAAGACGTATGATTATTATCTTTAAAAATAAGATTATCTTCCGAGGTTTAAATTATGGAAGAAAATCGGTAAAAACAAGTAATTTGTTTTTTGAGCCTATCGTAATCACAAACGACACATTTAATGGAGAGAGAGAGATGTAAGACCGAAACTCTCGGACAGAAGGACGATAAGTAACCTATTTACAGTGTCAGTTTGCTGGAAATACAGCATACCTTATAGGTAAACTTTGTTCCTCATTACTATAACCTCTTCAGCGGCCCTAATCTCCGTAAGCCCACTTGGCTCGCAGTTTTGAATTAGGCCTCCCAGGGGCAGGGGCCCGCATGATGGATACTAGGGACTACGACGCCTCACGGACCCATAATTCAATGGGCTAGGCCGGGCCCCGCTGCCCACGCCGAGTCTCCCGCACCTAGGGCCTCGGGGGCCTATGGCCGGTCAGCGGGAAGGGGCCGAGCTGAGGCACGTGACTAGTAAGACGTGATGCTTGGGAATTATTGGGAACTTGCAAGATATGTTGCTGTTTTCTATGTTAACATTGTTTTACATTGTAGTTTACTGCATTCTGAAATGATTTTGCGCCGTTTTAAATAAATATAACAAGTTGTACCAGTTATGTTAAATTACGATCCGCCGCTAATAGCTTCGTTGTAATTTTCGTTATTTATTTATTAATTGAATAAAGGCCTTGAAGGCTTTTAAATTTGTACATTATTATAAGTTAGTTGTTCGAGGATGTGATAATAAGTGATTACCTATCGTCAGTGTATACCGGTATTACAATGGAAGGTGCTCCGAGGAACTAGCGCCATTAATCCCCTCGGCACCGGTGCGTAGTCGGGAAACACGCCAAACACACTGTTGACATTTTTCGAATGTGAAAGAGTCGTTTCCACAACTCAAAATACGAAAGTTGTGCAATGGAGTTCAATAAGTGTTAGTATATTATGAGTAAAAAATAAGTACTTCAGTATAAAAATAGTTATGGAGCAATGTAACTTTGTTGATATTATTATAAACAAAAACATGAATAGTCTTTCGAATAAAAGATGTACATGAATAAAAGTATGAAAGATATAATTATACAAGTACAATACGAGTATGTAGTTACATTATCGTGGAAAGTTGTGCAAATAAATACGACAATTAATTATTCAAAATAAAATATTATTCAAATGTGCGTTAAGAAAATGAAGGTAATGTGTAGTCCTTAGTCGAAGTATGATAGTTAAAAGTGTCCGAATTGGATATAGACACCTAAGCTCAGTTGGTAGAGCATTTGCCATGTAAGCAGAAGGTCCTGAGTTCGAGTCCCATAGGTGCCAATATATTTTTCTGATATTTGTCTCCAGATTTTCGATTAAGTTTCGCTAATATTGTCTTCATTTAATTGAAAATATGTTTTTTACTTTGTTATTCGGCGGTACATCCCCTTTGCACGTCCTTTCGGGATCATTTAGTTATATTTTGTGTAATTAGGTACACGGTGAACCGACTGCATATTGTATATAAATGCCGGGAGGCCATTTGTCGGCGGAGCAACTGTCATGGAACCATAAAAAAAACTTCAACCAAAAAAAAAAGTATTAACGCATTCATCATCATTTCGTCATCATTCATTCACCCATCCACAATATTCTTCATATGTGCAAAGCAGTTGTCTCTTGGATTAACCAGGTGTTAATAATACTAACAGATGAGTGCCTCTTTTCATACAATGGGTGAGAAAAAATCTGCCAGGAGCACAGGGGAAGTGGAGGGTGTTCAGCGGAGGCGTGGGGTTCACCATCTGTGGTAAATCGCTTTCTAATGATGTCATCATGAGCACAAAGGTACCTTCGTATTGGTTATATTATGTTGAAAATTTCATTCAAGACAAGGGTATGTTTTATATTATCTTACGACATGAAAATTTTATATCTTTATGGATATTTTTTAGTTGTTTTTTAGGCAAAAAATCTTTTCTCATATGGCCTGTTCGCAGAAGAGGAAACGAGTAATCATCTTTGCATTCATAAATGGCACCAATTAACCACTGGAGCGCTTGTTGCCACAATATGGCGCTATTTAAAATACCTCGGATTGCTTTGCTGCCAATTTTGGCAAATTTTACCTTTTTTTAAAGTTATTAAGTAAAAGTTTACGATTTTATAATATTTATTTTTAAATCCTACAAATGTGTAGTAATCGACAAAACATAGATGAATTCATTGGCTATATAGAAATATAATCCGATTGTATGTGACCTTGATAAAATTCGGAGTTGTGATTTTTTTAAAGTGGGCGGAAAATATTCAACCAAAAAAATCCGAGAAAAAAGTTTTAAGTTTTAGTCGCTCCAGTGGTTAAAGTATTTTAGAAGAAAAAAAGTGCCCTTTGCACGTATTGCATTTAATTGTTTAATTGCTTTAATTGTTTGTTTGTGTACGATGGAATTTATACATATGTAAATAGTTATGTCCATATTATATAAACGTGCCTCTTTCCAGAAAGGTATGCTAATACAACATAATACTACTAATAATAACAAATAATTGTATTTTTAATAACTGTGCATAAGGTGTGTGTACGTACGGCAGCCGGTTCGTGGCCGAGTGGTCCAAAGCGAAGGATTTGCTTCCCGGCCACGCATATTAACTTCAGTATTGTAAAACTAAATTTTCCTCTTTGAATATGTAACTCTGGTTCAATCTATATAAAATTCTCGTGTGATAATTTCGAAGAAGTACCGTTAACTTGCTAGATAACACTTTGTCAAAGGGTTTTTATTAACCAGCTACTTTATATTTTTAACCTTAGGATACATTTATACATTGTTACTTAGCATAATTATTTTGAACCATAGACATAAGATAATAAAAATAAAAGTAGATAATACGTGGTGAATAAAATAAAATAAAAACGGAAACAACAACAAATGAATGTGCAATCGGATTTGCTTTGATTTTCAAAATTGGAACCTATTATTCGAATGATTCCTACAAGTAGGTACCAAAATTATTTAAAGGGATGTATATATATATATATATATATATAAATATATACATCCCGCTACAGATTTGGCGTCCTTTCACTTCGCATCCTTTTGGCTACCACTGCTTACGGTAGGTTTTTAAATAAAATTGCTGTGAATGTTCACATGTTTTTAGGTTGACAAAAGAGTGATAGTAAAAGAATTATCCAGAAATTGTGTTTTGAGGGTATTCAAATTTTTGATAGGTACGTATACTTTAGAGTCTTTTGGACGTCCTTTCATATTGCCGCCGTTTTGGCAACCGCGTATATCGTACGTATATCACACTTCATTCCATATTTAGGGCGTCCGTTCATTACGAACATTTGACGACCTCCGTATATTCCTGTATGCAGTACGTTTAAATTACGATGCTTTCAGAATCCTTTTAATTCGTTCTCGATTTGCCAACCGTCTATCTATCGTAGGTACATAATGATTGGTTACATAAATATTATTTTGAAGGAAACCAAAACAGAATCCCAAGAAGTCAAAACGGTAGACTGTTATTATATCATTTTATATTTGGGAGGAAAAACAACAATCAAATTAAAAATTTGGGAGGCAGGTGTGGGTACCGCCGCCCCGGGAACCATTTACAAGATAACTAACAGCCCTGCCATAGGTCACACCAAGTGGTTAGATATGTTTGGTGTCTTAGCGGGGGTGCCCGGGTTCACGGGGTGAGCTGTGTCTAGGTCTTGGCAACCTATGCATTTGCCCACCTACTACATGGCGGGCCGGATCAGGAGAGACTGGTTGAGGGAGACCTTTTCATCTCTCCAACCGGACTCTCGATCCACGCCTTATATCACAGTGGGAGGGATGGATTCATATGTCTGTCACTCCTGGACACATTGACCCCCAGATTCCTAACTACCCTTCATACTTTTTTCTTTCCCAAAACTTCCTCTCCTTCCTTTCCCCAAAAATACCCTCCACACAACATCCCCAAAGATGACATAGGCCTTGAGGGAAATTGTTTTCCTCAGGGCCTGCAGTGTGGAGCTAATGAAAAAAAAATATATAGAGTGAACAGGAACTAGGTTATTTTAGTTACCAATAATTATTTGGGATGCATAAAATTGGCTCCTTATTGCGATAGATAGCAATTGACAAGTGCAATAAAGGCACAATTTTTTTTTAAGAAAGACAATCATTATTGGGTTACAAATAATCAGTCACTAATTTAAAATCTCGTACTTTTTTTTTCTTTTTTTTTACATGAGCTCCACACAGAAGACCCTGAGGGAAATTATTCATCTTAGGGTATGTTGTGCGGAGAGCTTTTGAAGGAAAGGAAGGAGAGGAAAATTATTTTAAGGAAAGGGGTTTAAAGGGTGGGTAGGAATCTGGGGTTCAGTGTGTCCCGGTCATCCGCCTCCAAGACCTAGACAAACCTCACCCCCATTCTGAAAACGACCTTCGTTCGTCTTTTCCACAAAACTTTAACGTATTGACCAAATCCAAGAAGAAAATTGATAAAGAAATAACAAAAAAAAATACAGGGCGCAGTTCACACGCCGTAGAAATGAAACCTTCAGAAAACGAAAGTAGACAAGAGTGGATAGGCTACGAAGCACCGCACAAAGAGAAGCCCGATTATTATCTTATTCTCTTGTAGTCCTATAGATGTATGTTTTAGCCTCTTTTTAGTGTCGCTATTTTTAGTTTCATCGAGTTTCAAATCACAACGGTGCTACAAAAGTTTTCACTTCAAAAGAGGTCGAATGCCGGATTTTTGTTTTTATTTCGAAAAGGACTCGAGGCATATTTTCAGAAACCACGAGATAGAATGTGAAATTCAAAATATCCTGACAATAATGAATGGCAAGGAAAGAAAAGGTCTTCTGCTAAATTGCATAAAACGGGAGATTATGTACAAAATTATCAGGAATACAAAAAACCCATTACAAGAAAATACCATTCCTCATTTAATGATTATTTGCCATGCCCCAAATACTTGGGATTTTTTTCGATTAAACAATATGAAAACATAGAAAACTATGCTTAGATATTTAATTTAAATGTACCTAGACAGATAATTTAATATGTATGAAGAATGAGTTAATGATGAATGTAAGTAAGTCTAAAATCGTGGTGTTTGATACAAAAACAATGTGAAACTTAGTTGTGAATGATGAATACTTGGAGCAGGTGGATAAGTTTTTGAAGTATGTATTGTGAAGTATATTTGGGAAGTGTGTTTACGGTAGATGGGAAGGCTGATATGTGAAACAAGGTTAAATGTAGGTAACTCCATTAACGGAGGATAGAACGCTAGTGGCGCCAACAAAAAAACTGTCCAAAGAAGCGAAGCCAGCTATCCATAATAGAGTGCTGGAACCGACCCCCATGTATGGCTGTGAGGCATGGAACTGGTAGAGGAAGGAAGAGGAAGGAAGCAAAGGAAGGAAAGTA
Source organism: Limnephilus rhombicus (assembly GCA_929108145.2). Lineage (NCBI taxonomy): Eukaryota > Metazoa > Arthropoda > Insecta > Trichoptera > Limnephilidae > Limnephilus > Limnephilus rhombicus. Next base: position 44,618,092 of record OV815274.1, on the reverse strand, counting down.
GGCTGAATGCTGTAGAATTGCGATTCCTGAGGCGTGAGTATGGTAAAACCATGTACGATCTTGGGAGAAACGTTGAGATCCGCGAAGAATGCAAGGCCAATGTAAACGTAATGAGTAAAATTACGAAAGGAACGCTCGGATGGATTGTAGAGCGAATGAAAGAGAAGACGTGTGGCATTTCAATTTGGGAGGCGGGTATGAGTACCGCCGCCCCGGGAACCATTTATTGGATAACCAACACCTCTGCCATAGGTCACCCCCAAGTGGTTCACTACGTTTGGTACTTAGCAGGGGTGCCCGAACTCATTGGGTGAGGTCTTGGCAGCGGATGCGCCTGCCCACCTACTGCGTGGCGGAGAGAGACTGGTTGAGGGAGGCCTTTCGACCTTTTCAGCAGGACTCTCTCGACCCATCGCTTTGCACAGCTATTGGAGGGATGGACTCATACGTCCGTCACTCCTGGATATACTAAACCTCTGATTCCTACCAGGCGCGGCCGGTGCCTCAAGTTATAGGTGGTTCACCAAGCCATTCATAAAAAACGAAAGGTTGATATTATATTTTTTTTTAAATCTAGACATCATGCATAATTTTACATTACTTGCTAAGTATCTAAAAATATCATGTAACTGTAGTAGTAAAAATATCGTGCGATGTAAAAACATGCTGATGTCTAGAGTTTAATATAGTCAATTGACCTGCCAGGTAAGTAGGTATGTTTTATGTATCTGTTTGTAAATTCAAATAATAAAAATACATATAGCCTAGGAACTCATAATAAATTGTACAACGCAACATAACTAAAACGGCGCTCTAGTAATTATCCAATTTTTATAGAATTATTCTGGTATCAATATTTTTAGAAGCATTTTACACTCCATTACTATTGATATTACATCTATTGGAAGATTAGTGGAAAGGGTGGGTGTGATATCCATTTAAAAATACTCAACCTTCCAAAGATAATAATAATAACGCAATAATCCAATAATAATAAAAAAAACACTCTGCGGCGTGGATCGCCAATATCGCCATTTACTGTCGTGACAACTTCGATCAATGGGTGACAAACAAATAATAATGTCAAAAAGGTACATCCCAAGGGCTCGAACAAGATAATGTCACACGAGACGCATAGCTGACCCTTTGACTAATGGTTACATTTTAGAAGAGAAATATTATTACTTAATATTATCTTGTTCAAACCTTACTACCGCTGGAACCAAAGCTTCGGAATATTTCCGAAGAATGCCGAAGCTCTTCGGGTCGGCCATGCGGCACGCGGTCAGCCGATTTTTTCTGACGTTTTGGGATTTTTTACTACGAGCATCATTCAAATTACGGGGCGCTTAGCTCTGGCGCGCGGTTTGGCATTGTACCTAGCTCGGTTCCTCGCTCCTAGCGGGTACCCGCCGTAACTGGCGGGTGGGAACAATGCGTTTATTTGGCCGTAATAAATTGTTAATTGTTAGATTGATAATTAATTATAATTTAATTTAAAGATTGTGCTCAATTTTATCAATTTAATAAATAAACACATTACGTAGAAATACGATGAGTTGTAAAATGATGTTGAAAGACCCTCCTCACTGCATCCCCTAAGATGACATAGGGCTTGAGGGAAATTATTTTTCTCATGGCCTTCTGAGTGGAGCTAATATAAAAAATGGCAAGACCAAGTGAATCAGATACTTGATTCGGGCTGCATCAAGAGTCAAAATAATAGAAGAGGATGTGTGAGACGATGTATGAATGTGAACGAGGCAAGGAGTGTGTGCCAAGACCGAGTTGTTTGGCGGCCCGTCCTCTCTGCCTATCCCTGCGGAGAAACGGTGTTATGGTTAGTTAGTTAGTGAACGATGATTTTATATATATTTTTGACGTCGAATTCTGGTGCAACTTTTGCTATACATTGGGTCATCATATTAATAATTATGGTTTCTTCTTGGTGTGGTTCATTTTCATTTTGTGTGGTTTGAAGATTGAATATTAATTTTGCAAAAATTAAAACGTTTTTTATTTTATTTTATAAGACTCGAACCCACGCGGTCTGAATTGTCTGGCCACTAAATTCGTGACGCGCTTTACGCCGCTGGACTATGGGAGCCTTGAGTGAGAGCGAGGATTTACCGTACCTATTATATTAGAACTAATTAACTATTATATTAAAATAATAATAAATTTTCGTGACGCATTTCTGTTTCATTTGAATTTCAAGTCGCTAGTAAGTAAGTATCTAAAACTTAAAATAATTAACAAAATTTATTATTACACTATGAATGAAAAAATGAAAAAAATACTTATTTACTTATCACTTCTGAGTGATAAGTATAAGAGATTAGATAGACTAATCGGTCTCCTCATTGTGCGGTGCTTCGTAGCTATTCGATCTCCCCTTCGTGCGGTGCTTCGTAGCTTCTTCGCTCTTGTCTACTTTAGTTTTCTGAGGTTTCACTTCTACCGCGTGTGAACTGCACACTTGTACTTTGAAGTGTAAACTTCTAGCACCTGCAAATCGCCTAGTACCGTTGTGATTTTAAACTCGATGAAACTAAAAATAGCGACACTAAAAAGAGGCAAAAGCATACATCTACAGGACTGCGAGAGAATGAGATAATAATCGGGCTTCTCTTTGTGCGGTGCTTCGTAGCCAACCCACTCTTGCCTACTTTAGTTTTTTGAAGGTTTCATTTCTACGGCATGTGAACTGCGCACTGTATTTATTTTTCGTTATTTCTATATTAAAGACGTGGTAATATCGTGATAAATTTTTATGTTTTCACCTACCGATATTTGTTTATTCATACTTTAAATCAGTAAAAACAATACAAAAAACATAAAAATCGTTTTAGAAATTTTATTCTCTACAAAACTGTACTGAAAAAGAGGTACGTACAGAAAACCAAACCAAGTCGTGCAATTTACTTGTTTTTATAAACTTATACACATTTTTACGGCTATGTATCTCAATACTTATTAGAGGTAGAAGACATTTTTTTTAATAAAAATTGTAGGTAATTTTATGTTCTACAAAACTTGTGAAGTTACCTTAGCCAAAATTTTCATTGGGAACGAAATATTTGAGAAAAACTAGATTTTGGCGCGATTTCGGCAGGTTTTTTCAAAATGGCGGCGAAAGCTCAAGTGACCGAAGGTCGAAAACTCAGATTTTTCATCAGGAGATGAGTGTATAAAACATATAAAAAAATTGGGGCTACCGAAATAATTCCGATCGCGACCCCCTTTTTTGCACTAATTGCACTGTCCTATAAGTCAGGCGAGATCAAAATGCTACAAAGAACAAATAATTATTTTGCGGATAGGCCACTTGCATCGCATTTAAAAAAAAAAATCGGTTTAGGTAAATATTCGGCATTTTTTTTAAATCGTATTTTAGAAACCCTGGCGATTTTTTGAAAATTTCAATCCGAAAAATCAGACCATTTTTTATAAACCGGAAAGACGGGACATAATTTTATGGGTGCGAAAAAACGATAATTACATAGCAGAAAATCATTTTAAAAAAAGAACATGTTCCACAAGAAAGGGCACAGGAGAATAGCGAGGCATTCCAAAAATATTATATCTCATAAATATTTTTTTCCTTGATCCATCTTATTGATCATAAATCATTATAATGTTCAACGTCTATATTACTAAATTCAATGAAATATACTTGTACTTGTAAATTATAATAATAAGAAGAATATTATAAAATTTGATTTTGTTAAGATCAGCACCACTACCATTATACCTCTAAACACGTGCAGACATCGTAAAATGAACGGGGTTCTCTTCATAACATATGTCAAAAAGAAACCAAATGATAAGTTCGCAGAGAACAAACAATAATTCTACTGAACGTTAAATGTCAAATTCAAAAATTCGCCTGAAATCAAAGTGCTGCCATATAAAAAAAAATAAATCAGTGTGGAATTTTACAAAATTAATAGGAACATTTTCGGCAATTATTATAAGCAATAATTATCAGCCTGAAACACTCACCAACATTGAAAAATCTTCCGAGAAAAGATACTTGCCGCCAACGGCGTTGGCGGCAAGTATCTTTTCTTGGAAGATTTTTCAATGTTGATGAGTGTTTAAGGCTGATAATTATTGCTTATAATAATTGTTACCCTTTGTGCTATGCATAAAAATCTTGTCTAAACGTTAGTTTATAAATTAAAAATAATAATTAACATTTTCGGCATTGGGACATTTTCATTTAGTGACGTCACGGGCCTAAATAATGGATTTATTTATTTAAAAATAAATTTAAAAAAACTGTACATTTCTAAAAATTTTTACTAACATTTTCGTAATCTTGGTAAAAATATCTATCCACACGATTTTTTCCAAGTCGTTATGAAATCCATGCAAGTGGCCTATTGCTTGGGTAGGTAGTAGGCCAATCAATAAAGAGTTTGAGGTACGCAAAAATTCCTCCGTCGATGAAACCTTTGCAGTCACGTGGAGTATCATTTAGGGATGACGAATGACAAAAGATCCAACAAAATATTTAACGGGAAGTTACCTAGTTATTTTTGGCAAAAACTGAAAAAAAAATTATAACTCTCACTAGAAAAGTATTTCTTTCGAAAACTCTTCACATCTTGTTAGTATTAGGTAATTAATATCCACCTGATTAAATAGAAATTCAACAATATTATTGTTGGGAAAGTGTGTTTTTAAAAAGAGATTTGTTTTTTTATTTCTATTCTTGCCGGGAAAATTCCTCCCTCCAATTTTTGATCACGAAGTGCCTTTATATTGGTGTTAGCTTTATTTAATCAAAAGATCCAACATTTTTTTCTTTTGGTACATGCTTTTTTGATATCAGTCAAAAATATCGCTCCGGAAAAATCCTCCGTCCAATTTTTTTAAGTCAAATTGATAGGATAGCTATGTTAAAATGATTTCTGCAAAGATCCAACTAAATTTTCAACGGCAACCTATTTTTTTAAATTGATTTCGATTGCACGCAGATTCCACGTGACTTTTATATGAACAGGAATCCGCGGGGTAAGGGAAGCGGTGGGGTTAGTCGCACGGGGGGCAAGCGAGCCGATCGGCGCGGGATATACCAGCTGTGTGGGTGAGGTGTATGAGAGTAGAATCTTGGTCAAGCGGGGGGATAGGGAATTCGGCCGGCAACAGCTAAGTTGTGTGCGCTTATTGTTTTGAATTTCGTTAGTGTGCGTGAGCTTGGTTTCAACGCGATATAAAACGATTTAAAACGATTTAAAAGATATAAAACGTTTAAAAAGAATTAAAAAAATATAATAAAAGGTAGCTAAATAGGTATCCGAAACAATTTTAAAAAATCCGAGTACGCAATTAAAAGTGAAACCTTCAGAAAATAAATTAGAATACAGTGGGAGGAGTGGCTACGAAGCACCGCACAAAGAGGAGACCGATTATACTCTTATTCTCTCGTTGGCTAAATTCCATAGATGTACGAGCATTTTTTTTATTATGTATATCTTATTAATTTTAAAAATTTAAATATTTAGAGATGATGTAGGTACATAAATTAAACTCGAGTACGTGTAAACTTCTTTAGCACCGTTGTGATTTGAAATTCGATAAAACGAAAAATAGCAACATTAAAAAGAGATAAAGACATACATCCATAGGATTAAGCCTGCAAGAGAATGCGATAGACTAATCGGTCTCTTCTTTGTACGGTGCTTCGTAGCTATTCAGTCTCCTCTTCGCGCGGTGCTTCGTTGTCGTCTCCCCACCCTTGTCTAGCGTTTTCTGAGGTTTCACTTCTACTGCATGTGAACTGCACATTTGTATTTTGAAGTGAAAACTTCTTTAGCACCGTTTTGGATTTGAAACTCGATGAAACGAAAAATAGCGACAATAAAAGGAGTCAAACACATACACCTATAGAATTTAGCCTGCAAGAGAATGAGATAGTATAATCGGTCTCCTCTTTGTGCACTTCTTCGTAGCCTTCCCGCTCTTGTCTACTTTAGTTTTTCTGGAGGTTTCACTTCTACCGCGTGTGAATTGCACACTCTGAAATTTTTTACTGTAGTATGTTTACTCGCGACTGTCTGATAAGGATTTAAGAAACTTTTATATGGTTGTGATGCATTTGATGTGGTGGGTTCTGGTTCATTTCAATATTTTCACCTACGACTTAGTCATCTAATGATTCATGGGGTGTGGTTTGTTCGGGTCTTGGTGGCGAATGCGTCTGCCAACCAGCAGCATGACAGGTCGGATCGGGTGAGAGTGGTTAAGGAAGTCCCTTTAACTTCTCCAGCCGCACTCTCTCGGAACATTGCCTTGCACCGCAGTGGGAGGGATGGATTCATACGTCCGTCACTCCTTGACAAACTGAACCCTAGATTCTTACCCACCCCTAAAATCCTTTTCCTTCCCATAGCTTCCTCCCCTTCCTTTCCTATACGCAGCGTCCACAAAGATGACATAGGCCCTGAGGTAATTATTTTCTTCAGGGCCTCCTGTGTGAAACTAAAGTAAAAAACAAAAACATTTATATTAAATTTAGTCGCATTGTTTTCGATGTTGTTTCCTCGAATACAATGTTTCTGAAAACACGCCTCGAACAATTAAAATTATAATTAACGGGTTGTTAAAAAAATGACAGATTCTTCAAATATTTGAAGTTAATTTTCACAATCTGTGTAAGTTGTATTCAAGTTCATTGTTATAACAACAGAACTTGAATAGAACTTACACAGAACGTGAAAATTAACTTAAAATTTTTAATTTTTGATGACTCCTACAAATTTTTAAAACCACCTGTCCTAAGTCCTTTTCGAAATAAAAACAAAAATCTGGCAGTACTATTTTGAAGTAAAAACATCTTTAACACCGTTGTGATTTGACACTCGATGAAACGAAAATTAGCGACACTAAAAAGAGGCAAACACATACATCTATAGGATTTAGACTGCGAGAGAATAAGGGGGCATACATTAATAACGTGAGCAGTTAATTTTCCAATCCCCCCCCCCCCTTTGGTGAGATTTGGTGCCCCCCCCCTCTCCCCTCACGAGACATCAGTTGTGTATCTGGGGTCCCACCCTATCCCGTCCGGCCCAATGCTATCCCGTTATGCCCCCCCCCCCCGTTGTGGTAAATATGATCGCGACAATATGCTGAAAAACTGTTCAAGATTTGGTGAGATTTTACTGGACCCCCACCCCCCATTTTGAGCTCAATTAATGTATGCCCCTAAGATAGAATAATCGGTCTCCTCTTTGTGTGGTGCTTCGTAGCCTACCCACTCTTGCCTACTTTAGTTTTCTGAAGGTTTCATTTCTACGGCATGTGATCTGCGCACTGAATTTATTTTTCGTTATTTCTATATCAATTTTCTTCTTCGATTTGGTCAACACGTTGAAGTTTTGTGGAAACAATGTTCGTGGGTCGTTTTGATTAGATGAATCATCCATGCAATATTTTTATTTTTTCGATTAAAATTAATTGGTGAGCTCGCCTTTTGTTTCACACGGGATTTGGGTCGTATCCCACCATCACCGTCAGAGTAAGTGAACTCCTGTAAAATAAGAATCGGGAATTTTAAAGAAGTAAATTTGACCGTATAAATGACCGAAAAGAAGAATTATTAATTGAAGGCAAGTACCTCAGATTATCCGAATTCTATGTCATAGGTAGGTATGACTCCAAAGAATCATCTTGATATTGCATTTCTGTTATTCTTGCAATTATTTTGTCCCGTTTTATTGAGTCAACCGTAATCAATAATGTATTGTAATTAAGACACTAAAATGGTCGGTCGCCAAATACCTACACATGTACGATAATGCTCGGTATACGATAATACCATTGATCACGATAAAATTTTAAAAGGCAAAACATTCGAGGCAACCGAGGCTAAATAAGCGCGGCGGCAACGTCGCAAAACACGCCACCGCCACGTGCACCTCAACTCTTGTACGGGAGTTGGAATTAACCGGCAACGTTGTTCCCCAACACATTTGCCAACGCCTCGGTGGCGGTTAAATGCTAGGAATGAAAGGCGGCATGTTATGTCACACCGGTCGCCTAAATGTCGGTAGGATGAAGGGCAGTATACATGGCCGTGTATATCACCTAGCGCCTAGCTGCGTAGCGACAGATGGCGGAACTTTAATATTCGAAATCATCCACTTCACGCCCAATTTGGCTACCAGGACAATTTTTGCCAAAATGCTTGTGACGACATGTACTATGAACTGTGTAAAAATTTCAAAAAATAAAGTGGCGACCGTATATCGGTCGCCAAATGTCGGTGGTCGCCACTTTAGATGCATATTTGCCCATGCTGGTCGCCAAATAGACGGTGTTATGTATATATATATATATATATATATGTACATATACAAACATATAAATGAATCCCTGTTTCCCTTGGTCACGCCATAACTTCAGAACGACTTTACATATTTCAAGTTTTCTAATACTTTGAATAAGGTTCTTACAGAATAAGGTTCTTTGAATAAGGTTCTTACAGAAAAAAAATTAAGAAAATTACTCAAAAAATTGGATAATTTCAGAAAACTTAACGACTATTTTAACTTCGCACGTTTGACATTTCGCGCGTTTGATGAATTTAGCAGGCAGCTGTGTTTTTTTTTTGTAATAAAAGAATTGTATATGGATTTTTAAATTTATAGATATTTTAAATTGCTACCTATGTTAGGTACTTGTTACTATGTTAGGTTATTCATTTTTGTTATAATATACAAAAATTAATATTTGTAAATATGAAGAAAAAAAAATTGTAATAGCTGGCACGCGAGCTATTTGAAAACTGAATGTACTGGGACTAAATATATAGAACGCAGGAGGGAATTTGGTGGGAGAGCGGAGAGGGTATGCGGGGAAGGTGGAAGAGGAACGCGGTAGGGGGAGGGGAACGGGACGCACCGGAAAGGACGTGCAGGGAGAAACAATTTATTTCTTTGAATATGGCATTGCAATATATCTATGTTTGAAATGTGTATTTTATTTTATTTCAATTTTTAGAAAGTGGTTCAATTTTTCATGTTTACTAACAGTGTCCGAAAGATAAATTTCTTATCGTCTTTTGAAAAGCAGTGGACCCGAGGCCCGAGGCAAGTATTTCTTTCATTAATAATTAATACTTATAGCTACCTACTTAATTTTTCATGGGACTGCGCTAGTAAATGAAAATATTTTTTCATAAAACACACACATATAAATAAATATAAAATTTTTGATATTGTTATGTATATTTAATATTATTTTATATATCTTATCCTTGCGCACTTCTTTTTCTCTTTTCTTTTTTTATTATAACTTTTCCAATTTTACCATGTGTTTACACTAGACTTCACTCAAAGTAACTATCTTTAATTGATCACCATGAAACAGGCAGCCGCCTAGTATGGTGATTTAATAAATCTAATCTACCTAAATGTCTAATATATGTAACATGTATTTTATACATATAAATAAATAAAATAAATAACATTTGTAAACCGGGAATGTTTGTATTTATTTCAAAAAAAGATTTGTAATCTTTTGAAAATGAGTTCTGTAGAAACATAATGTTCATTATAACCACTGCCTAACGATTATTTAGTCGCACTCTTGAAAAAGGATTAAATTACTGGAATTAATGAGTTTTAAAATTTGAATATTTATTGTTTTTAAAGGTCAAACGAAATCTAACCATCTTTGAAATGGCGCCAAGACAAGGCACGAAGTTGGGTAAGAGTATTCGTCAAAAGAGACGGGCCTGAAGAATGATGGGGCAAGTTTTACCATCAGTCTTGGCGGCAGTTGTGTCAAGCACACCACGCGTCACCGAGAACAAATAGGCCAAGACCAACATAGCCCCGCTGTTCACTACTTACCGTTGTAGATGCGTGTTAACGGGGATCATTTGTCAACGATTGTTTAGATGATGATGATCTTCGGTATTTTAATGTTTTTTTGATTCCAAGATATTAGTTTTAGGGACCCATACCTGTCGATAATACAGCGATTGAGACTATAATAAATACGCTGCAACCTCAAGGTCGAGACCCAGAATATTTCCTTCCGCCTGCTAAATAAACTATCAGAGCTAATTGTTATTTATCACAAATAAAGTTCAAAGTATTTTTAAGAGTTTTTGAGACAAACCCGGAGTTACAATAGTTACTAAGGACCATGAATTGTTTGCTCTTAATAAATAATAAAAATGCCATTTTAAATGGTGCCTTTTCGTAAAAAAAACACTTCAAATGCGTTTTCAACGTTTCCGATTTTCTCCAAACAATCGCTTGCAATTATGGAAGTTTTAGATTTCGAAAGTTCTTACAAAGCAACAGTTCTAGATTTCATTAAAACATAGTTACACACGGAGGCACAAAGGAAATCAATGTATGTTTTTGTGATTTTGTCTGACTTTTCAACGCCAGGATGAGTTCTATCACTAAGGATTGTAAAATTAAAATAACATTTTACCCTTTACCCCTAATATGCTTTTCCTTCCCAGAACTTCTTCCTCTTCCTTTCCTAAAATACAGCATCCCCAAAGATGACATAGGCCATTAGGGGAAATATTTTCTTCAGGGCCTCCTGTGTGGAGCTAATTTAAAAAAAAAAACAGAATATTATTATTCAATCATATTTGATGAAGGCTATTGAGATGAAGCCATACTAAATAATGCAAAAATCATACAAAATCGTATGTTTTTTTTTTTGAAAATTGGATCGCTTAGAAGTATTATAGAAGCTTCTATTAAATACTGCGTGTAGAACATATCTTGGCCCTTAAAAATATCGGTCAGTTTTTTTATAAGCCTATAAAAAAATAAAATATAAAGTCTGTAAAAAACACTTTAAAGTCCAAACTCTCCTATTTATAAACCCCTTTTCGGATATGGTTTTATTGTTTAATGTAGCAAATTCAGTTTCTTTTATGATAATCGCAAAAAAAAATGTTCTCCAGATGTTCACAAAATAAAATAAAATATGCATTTTCGCGTTGTTATTTTACAGTACGGCCGGCAGTCGACGAATTTGGATTTTCAAAGAGAACTCTATGCCGTCCACCGAAAGGCTACATAGCTAGTCACGCCCGTTTTTTATCAGTTAGCCCCCGAACGGAGCGGGAAACGGACGCTAAGCTACCGTCGCTTTGTTCCGTGAAATCAATTTTAAAATTCTGTTTTATTATAATAAACAATGCGTAAAAAATGAGTTAATGTTTTTTACATGCCTTTACGAAATCAACCTGAAAAAAAATTCTCAAATACCTTTTCCAACCTTTCCAAAAGCTTTTTCTCAAGTATTTTTAAACTCCTCCCATAAAAGGGCTTCAATTCCGACTTCAATTTTTTCCTGAACTATCGGATCACCTTAAAAAAGTATTTCAGAAAACCGTACTTAGTAAAAAAAAGTAATGAAAAAAATGTTTGCTTGAATTTAAAAATTGTAACAAATTTAAAAAAAACGTTTTTCAATTTAAATAATCGACGAATGTAGCAAAAGCTTCAAAACACCACTATTTAATTTACTCGCAATAAAGCACTTTTAATGTATTGATGTAGTTGTAGAACAGCTGCTATGAATGTATACGATATGTATGTGATAGCCTTCGTAATAACAAAATAATAACTTGAGTAGAACAAGACGAGACGATGAAAGTTTGTAACATCACTTAATAACGTTATACCTACTCTTCTGCGAATCTCTTGTACGCACTGTTGAGGTAAACCGACAGAAGTGTATTTCGGACGTGGCCGTGAGATCGAAGTAAGCTCAATTTTTCCTTACTTCTGCTTAAGAGGAATATAAACGCTAGAAATATTTCAAATCTCATGCCTGCAAAATTTTAAAATCGAGCGTCTTTTTGCACGAGGCTAGTAAGCGAAAAAGTGTTTTTTATTTATTTTGTGCATAATTTTATAAGAACGAAAAAAAGTTAGAACATGGAAAACCTCAGTAATAGTCTTAGCCATAAAGGGGTATTTTTTAAAAATTGTTTCTTGTATTACTTCACAGTTAAGTCAAGAAAAAACATTTTTTTTTGTGGTTTACACTTACATTTTTTGTAACATAAATAATAATTTTATTGGAATTCCAATACATAGAAAAGCTAGTAAAAGCTTTGATTTATCCGTAGCATATTTTTTTTGATGTTCATACTGTAAATATTAATCAAAATAGTATCTAAATAGGATTTCACGTATGTATTCATCTCAATTTGATTAAATATTATCAAAAATCTAACAATCACAAATCTAGGATATATCCGTTCAGTATTTCAACGCATTTCTTCTACAGATATTAATATTTTTCATCAGAAATCTATTACCGAGATACAAAGGCTTTACTTAAAGCACTTGAATAAATTAAGTTAATTACATTTTTTGAGCGAAAACATCGTTACAGCTTACCTCAGTGAACTTTATAGACAGCCAAAGGAAGAACTAACGAAATAACTATTTTTTTAAATCTCCTACTACCACCACAGTAAGAGGAAAATGTTGCTTGTGTCGTGATGAAGAAATTAGCCAGCCGAGGAATCGAACATGCAACGCTTGGGTGGGACCCAAACGCGATACGAACTCAACCACTGACCGGTCAGGGAATCCATCCCTCATGAAATTTATATATATACAACATCTGTAGCAGCGTACAAATAAAGAGTTTGATTGTTTTAATTATAGTCTGTAGATATGTATTCCACCATCCCAATATCACCATATTTTTTTCAATCGCATAATTTTTCGGGCCATTAAGCAAACGGCAAACAAATAGCAAACAGGTAACAAAAATTAAAACGTCGTGTATTACCTATTGTCTATTCTATCTTTTCAGATAAAAAGATTTATAAACAAGAGAAGCCGGGTAATAACTAGTGTAGTTTCACTATTATAAGATCCTCGAGTATAGGATGGTTCATATCAACTTCCTTTAGTTTTGGTCAAAATGTGGCCGTTCTGACAAGATTTGAACACGTGCACCAATGTCCAACCAATGATGAGCCTCGAACGGACACTCACACACTTGGAGGGCATATATTAATTACGTGAGCAATTTTTCTTCCAATCTAGACCACCCCCCCCCCCCTTGGTGAGATAAATTTGGGCCACTTCGTATATTCTTTTCAAGTAACGTGAGATTTTGCTGGATCCCCCCCCCCCTTTGAGCTCACGAAATTAATGAACGCCCACTTGTGTGTGGATGACAGTTATGATGTTATCTCCGTCATCGACAGCATAGACTGTTTTATCTCCCGGCTTGCAGAACTAACTTGCCAATGGTTATGCCAGTCGGGAGAGCAATCTTGCTGTTAAACAGAATTAATTCGGATATCGACATATTTAGCGCCAGTGAAGCTGCTTTTAAAAGACAAGCTCAATTAATGCTTATACAGTTTTTTTTTGCCTACCATTTATATTTATGTTTAATGTAATACTGTTACAAATATATTTTAATAACGGTTTCAAATTTTAAATTTTGTAATGTTTTTGAAAGAATAAATAAATTGAATTGAATGTCACGACCTCCGTAAAAGTATTAGTTAAGGATCTGATAATGATGAAACTACTCTACCAGTAATTAAAGTTAGAACAAAAATTAAAAACTACGAAAAGTTAAAAAATGTTCATCGAAATACTGGCAATTTTTGTGTATAAATCGCTATTTTAAAATTGCAGATGCTTTCACATACAATTTGAATGAGAAAACATAAATTAACAGCGCCAACCAAACAAAAATACAGTAAATAATAATAAACACATGGTTTTGATTCAAGTTAGTTACATTCAAATATTTACCCGAGCACTTCCCCACAAAATACACAGGATTTAACGTCAGAAATCAAATAGTAGATTTCATCCACGTAATTCGGATTCAGTTTACTTTTGAAAGAACTGAAAATACAACCGTTGCTGGCAGGTGAAGTGGAGGTGAATTTATGCTGTTTTGCAGGTAGTTTTTTTAATAAATTATTAATTACAAATTGCGTTGTTTTTGCGGGTAGTTATTTTAATAAATTATTAATTACAAATAGCTTTGTTTTTATTTGTTTTAATAAATTATTATAAACTACTAGCAGGGTTACCCGGCTGCGTATTTACATAACTTATACCGATTCAGTCGCGGTAGCGACAATTTACACTTTAAATATACCAATATATTGGTTATTTTATATCACATTGCAAAAACAAAAATTGTTCTAAAATCTAGATAAAATAATCTTTCTGATGTGTATATTAGAAATTAATAGTTTTATTTCTAAATATTAAAATTTTGATATTATTCCCGTATTCTGTAAATACACCTCTATATTGATGATTTATTATCACTTTGCAAAAACAAAAATTGTTCTTAAATCTAGATAAAATAATCTTTCCGATGTGTACACTAGAAATTAATTATTTTATTTTTAAATATTTAACTATTGATATTGAAAATGTAAATTGTCGGTAGTGCGATTGAAACGCGGTAAGGATTGTAAATACGCTACCCGACTTGGCTCAGGACAACATTCGAGAGTGTTCTGGAAAGTTCCACAATGGTGTTCCCGATTCCCTATTCTTGAATATTCCACGACATACTCCGCCACTCCTTCCAGAAATTTCTAGATCTCCATGGAACCTTCTAGAACTTTCTGGAAGACTGTTCTAGAAATTTCAAGAGGGCGAAACTTCCAGTCCAGTATCTTCAAAAGCACGCGCTTTACGTAAAAACGGGAACTGTCATCCTGGAGGAGGGATAGAGATTTACCTCACACTATAACTCCCTTGATCCAACCGGGACTCGTTTCTGAGTTTTTGCGACCCGCACCTTTTTTTTTACACTTTATTTTATAATACATATTGATTAGGTACTTTTTTGCATTAGCTTCACACAGCCCTTAGGACAATACTTTATATCAGGACCTTTGTCATCTTTGGAGATGCTTTGTGGAGGGTCTTTTTAAGGAAAGTACTGAGAGAAAGTTCTGGGAAGGAAAAAGGTATGAGGGATAGGTAGGAATCTGTGGTTCAGCATCTCTAGTTCATCTGCAACCAATACCTAGACAGACGTCACGCCCATGAACCCGGGCACCCCTGCTATGTCACCAAATGTAGCGAACCACTTGATGTGACCTACGGTAGAAGTGTTGGATATCCTATAAATTTTTCCCGTCCGGCGGTACCCATTACCGTCTCCCAAATGGTAAAATATTTTTGATGAAGTTAGGTATTCGAAATTATTTCTGATCATAAGTAAGTACCACCTAACCTTACCGAAATTTATTCAAAATCTTTTCAGAAAATACATACATCGGTTGTTCAAAAAGTAAAGAGAATTTTTAAATTTCGCGTGTTTGGAGAATCCGATAGTCAATTTTTTTTTGTTATGTTGGTATGCGTGCCCCTGAAGTATGATAAAATTTCCAGCTGTATTCACTGTTTAGTTTGTCTGTGGCAGCCTCTAAGGTTAGACGTGTGTTTACTTTGTTAACACTTCACACACTTTATTTAGTTTTTTACGCAAAATTTGATTCAAATTCTTTGATCCATTTAAAAAAAAAACAAAAATCGTCGAGCTCATAAAAACACGTCTAACTTTAGCGGCTGCCACAGATAAACTAAATAATCAATACAGCTGAAAATTTTATCATACTTCAGAGTATACCAACATAACAAAAAAAAATTGACAATCGAACTTTTTGAACAACCGACGTACGTATCTGTATCTGCTGGATGGTGAAATTCCTGAAATAAAATTGTTGATGGGTCTTTTTCTGAATGCCCTGTCTAAAAATAATTAAATAACTTTAGCAGCAGAGGGTCCATGAAAACAGTGCTTTTGAACAGTTAGCTATGACGAAATGAAATTTGTTCATCTGTTTATAACTCGTGATTCCATAACGTCTAAAGGGATCGAAATGAAAATCTAGTCTTCTTCAACGGAAGCAATCTTCCGAACAGGACCTCCATCGATATGCTTGGTGTAACTCTAAGTGACCAGCTCAGGTACGGGGGCTCCATCGAAACCAGAGTTAAGTTAGCCTCTCAGAAACTGGGCGTACTCTACAGGGCCCGCAGATACTTTAATAGTACACAACTGCTAACCCTGTACAAATCACAAGTGCGCCCCACGGTTGAATTTGGTAGCCACCTCTGGTCTGGAGCTCCAAAATACCTAAAAAAACTCTTGACTCTGTTCAGAAACGGGCGGTCCGTTTGATAGATTCTCCCATATTAACAGACGGACTGCAATCTTTAGAGCACAGGCGTCAGGTGGGAATCCTATCCTTGTTCTACCCGTATTACAATGGAAGATTACTAGCTTCATTGATCCCCTCGGCACTGGTGCATAGTCGGGAAACACGCCAAACACGCGCCCAACATTTGTATACGGTTGACATTAGTCACATGAGAACGGGTCGTTTCTATGACTTGTTTTTGAGTTCAACGGCTCGGCTGTGGAACGATTTGCCGGCCTCTGTGTTTCCTCTCTCCTACAACATGGGTCTCTTCAAGACCCGTGTTCACTCCTTCCTTTCCTCAAAAAGATCCTCCACACAGCATCTTCAAAGATGACATAGGCCCTGAGGGAAGTTATTTTCCTCAGGGCCTCCTGTGTGGAGTTAATGTAAAAAAAAAAAAAATTACGGACCCATTAATAAAGCGGTGAGTTGGATTGAAAATGCACCGTTTCTTTTTACGATGAATCTATTGCAAGGTCTCTGAAGATATCCCTCGAAAATTCACACGTTTTGAAAGAGTGAAAAATAATATTATTTTACTCTCTGACCCGACAAACGTTGTTCTGCCATATAAATTATTTCTAGTAAATATGTTGGTTGTTAAATAAAAAATAACAAATGTTGTAAGTGTGCAGGGATGGGATCTATGACAGAAAGAGGAATGGGGCGCTGTTGACGATTACCACCGATAAAAGCCAAAAAATACCAACATCTAAAGTAGGACAGTGAAATAAAGAAAATCAATATGAATTTCGAAGAGAAATTGAGTGTACGATATTTAAAACAAATAAGCTCGATGGTTTGCCCACGCGAGAACATGATGCCGAATGAAATATAAAAATGTCTTGCTCATGTGTAGATAAAAGTTCGATGAGGAAGACGTAGCGCCATCTGTCATTCAACAACATAAATAATTTCGTTCTGTTTGAAATATGAAAGACGGTTAAATTTCTTTATACAAAATACTAAAATATCGATTAAAAAATGGGAAGGTGTGGGTAGGAAGGTTAAAATTTGGGGTTATAGGTATTTTTGATGCCAAATAAAAAATACAACAAAAAAAATTCGTCACAATTTTTTTTTTTAATTTCTGGGTAGGGACACCCTACTCACCTAGTGGTATGAAATAAACTTTAAAACCTATTCTCATACCTACCAAATATACATAAAAAATTTCATAAAAATCGGTCAAGGCGTTTAGGAGGAGTGCGACCACAAACACCGTGACACGAGATTTTTTTTATACATAAGAGATATATTAAGAGCGTTTAACCAGCCAGCGGACGAAAATCCACATTTCGTCGAAAGTTGTTCTTACAATCGTGCAAAGCGGTTACAACGAGAAAGATTAATTATTCTCCGTACCAGCTTTTTTAAATTATAACTCAATATCGAATTTATTTCAATTCAAATTAGCTTTAATTTATACCTTCATCCAAAAATGCTGAAAGGCGTGATGATAAAACTATTAAAATAATGTACTTTTTGTAGTTATTTTTTGATTATAAGTATTTATCATTTTTCAATAATGTCTAAATTTAATAAGAATGTTAAAAAAATCTGAAATATATTAGTTTGTAAGTGCGCAAATAAATACACAAATGGACCAATTTACGTCATGAAACACATGTACGTACATATTTTTTAATGATTTTATTGAAACTAAAATTAAAATTCTAAAACATTCGTTTGCTAGATAATGTATTGATTTATTTTATTGCATGATTATATTATTTGAAATGGGTGTGGTATAATACAAAATCTTTTTTGAAAATTTAACAAATCTGCCAACGACCTATGGAATAACCTTATTATACTGAAAATTTAAAAAAATCTCAAAATTTATTACTTGCGAATACTAGATAAAAGAACAATATTTCGAAATCCATTTATAATTTTTTGTGGAAAAGAATCAAAACGTCTAAAATCTGATTTGAAAATGACATATTTCTGGTTTTCTCTGGTAATGCCCTCAGAAAATAAAATAATCAGAAAAGTTTCGTTCATTAAAAATAACGTTATCTTTGAAATGAAGAATTTCCCTAAAAACGGATTTAAACGGCAACCAGGTGGTAGGAACCGAATACCAGGAGCACAGTGCACCGCGGAGGTAAACTAATATAGATAATGTATGGAGGAGATGAACGGATAGGGGAAATATCAATCTAAGGTATAGAGACATAGAAATATCAGATTCCGACGATGTTTACTTCGCATTATGGGAATATTATTAAGGAAACTGCGCCGATTGACGAAATAAATAAATAAATTCAATATTAACACAATTTTTTTCCTTTCACAAAGCAATCCTTTAATACGATATTATCTATTCGGTGTCATAATTTTTGCTGCATATTATAAGCTAGAAAATAATTGAACCTTCCTGATAAAAATGGTAAACATATTTTTTTTTTACAATGAACACAGTAATAAAAGCAGGACTTGTATTAAAAATAGTGTTCACGTTATCTTCGATACACGCCAACATTGGTGTGATTCGTCTTTAAATCCAAATCCAAAAACCTTTTGGATCGTTACTAGTAGTTATACAAGTTTTTTCAAATGTCAAGAATGACTAGATTATATAATAAACCTGGCTGAAGAAACTTACATTTGCATATACCTGATGATTTCCTCACTTAGAACTACTTTGTTACTATTGTTTCAATCACCTACATATATATTGGCTCTATAATACGTCTATATATGTACGTATGTGCATTTGTGTGTGCACATAATTACGTGTATACGTTTATGTATGAACACAAATGCACATACCTACATACAAACACATATTATAAAACCATTGCATAAGAAGGTGCGTGATACATCATGATAATTACAAAGTGGCTCTAAGTGGGGAGATCATCAGGTATACGCAAGTGTAAGTTCCTATATATCTACGTAAATGTACGTTCCTATATACATATACGTAGATATTTACTAATATTTGATTTTGATCCTCTTTGTTTATACGTACTTGTAATTAAACTAACTTATCGTTGCCCAAAGAATGTTGTGATGAATGGTTTGCTCACCTATCACTGAAATAATCGCTGTAACCATACTTACAATGTTAATTACTGTAATATGTAGGTAATTATGTGATGTATTCTGTCAGATCCAATAAAAAAATTGAAAATTTACTGAAATTTTTAACACTTTTTAGCAGATCCCACCCACCAGCGCAGACCTTTCAGTAATCACGGAATAGCTAAATTCTTGACTAATCAGTTTCAATTTTGAAAATGTTACAATTAAAATAAGATTTTGTTCAAATATTATTTTACTAGCTGGTCATCGGCATACGTTGCAAAGCCATTCAAATAAATAAATGGATTCTCCCTGCATGTCCTTTCCTGTGCGTCTCCGTTCCCTTGAACCTTCCCCGCCTTCCCCCTCCCTCGTCTCTTCCCTCTCCGCGAACCCCACCTCCCCTGTTCCCCTTCCACCTGCCTTTCCTCTCTGCCGCAAAGATATAATATGAAATACACACATTTTCATTCATACAAATTTCGTAACTTACAAGAGCTTACCATTATATATAGCCTATATGGTATTCTGATGTATGTGCTAAATTTTCAATAAAATCCATTCAGTAGTTTTTTTTTGCGTGGAAGAGTAACAAACACGCATACAAGCTTTCGATAGGTACATTATCGCTTGTCTGAATTCTTTACACAGTCAGATCTCATTACGAAAATGATACTTAAAATTAATTCAAGTTCATTGAACCAAAGTTACGTAGCAAGCACAGACAGCCTCAATTAGTCAAACTATATAACCACATAAATTCTTACGCAAAACATCTTTTTACAGCATCACAGTATACCTCGGAAGCATCGGCGCACGGATCTGATACGATAAGCGCGCTCCTGTATAATACGTACCAAAGCTATTTACCGCTAAT